>OX243894.1:55364816-55964816 GCA_945859665.1 Anorthoa munda | reverse complement strand
CGGGTGACGACGGAATTATGACCGAACTCCTGAAGGCGGGTGGAAAACCAATGCTAAAGGCCCTTCAGAAGCTGTTTGATTCCGTCATACTCGAAGGGAAAACGCCACAGACATGGAGGCATGGTGCAGGGGTGTGGTGGTGAGAAGGGTGACAATGCCTTACTGAAGAACTATAGGCCCATCACACTTCTTAGCCATGTCTACAAGCTGTTTTCAAGAGTCATCACGAATCGTCTCGCGCGCAGGTTTGACGATTTCCAGCCTCCCGAACAAGCCGGATTCCGTAAAGGCTTCAGCACCGTAGACCACATACATACGCTGCGCCAGGTTATACAGAAGACCGAAGAATACAACCTGCCTCTCTGCTTAGCGTTTGTGGACTACGAGAAAGCCTTCGATTCGATCGAGACTTTGGGCTGTATTGCAGTCTCTCCAACGGTGCCAAATTATCTACCGGTACATCGAAGTGTTGAAGTGTTTATACAAAAACGCCACCATGTCAGTTCGACTTCAGGATCAGACTTCGGAACCAGTCCTTCTGCAGCGAGGTGTGAGACAAGGAGGCGTCATATCTCCGAAACTGTTTACTGCTGCATTGGATGATGTCTTCAAGGTTCTGGACTGGAGAGGGCTAGGCATCAACATCAATGGCGAGTACATCACTCACCTTCGGTTTGCCGACGATATAGTGGTTATGGCCGAGACCATGGAGGACCTCAGTACAATGCTCGATGATCTCAGTAGAGCTTCCGAAAGAGTGGGTCTTAGGATGAATATGGACAAAACCAAGGTGATGTTGAATGCCCATTCCTATCAAGGTCGGAGACTACACTCGAAGTTGTGGGCGACTATGTCTACCTGGGACAAACGATCCAATTGGGTAGGGCCAACTTCGAGAAAGAGGTCAACCGTCGAATCCGACTCGGCTGGGCAGCGTTCGGGAAGTTGCGCGGTATCTTCTCGTCCAACTTACCACAGTTTCAAGACGAAAGTCTATGACCAGTGTGTGTTGTCAGTGATGACAAATGGCTCTGAGACGTGGTCGCTTACAAAGGGCCTCATCAGAAAGCTTACAGTCACTCAAAGGGCAATGGAGAGGGCTATGCTCGGAGTTTCCTTGCGTGATCGAATCAGAAATGTAGAGATCCGCAAGAGAACCAGGGTTACCGACATATCCCGAAGAATTACCAAACTCAAGTGGCAGTGGGCAGGGCACATTGCTTGCAGAACGGATGGCCGATGGGGCAGAAAGGTTCTGGAGTGGCGACCGCGAACCGGCAGACGTTGCGTTGGAAGGCCTCCCACTAGGTGGACCGATGACCTGGTGAAGGTTGCGGGAATCCGCTGGTTGCGAGACGCACGGGACCGGTCAATGTGGCGACGCTTGGGGGAGGCCTATGTCCAGCAGTGAACGTCTTTCAGCTGATATGATGATGATGATGATATCGACCTGATGGTGTGAAAAGTTCATTACGTTTCCATTCCATCCCGCGGCAATGTAAATTGAGCCTTAGGGACAGATGTATACAAGTCATGTACCTGTTCCTTTTTCACAGCCGCGCCATGATAGTTTTGGCACGTCATGGTAGGGCCCTGAAAAATGAACGGTTCCTCTAGGAAAGACCACTGGAACGAAGCGGCGGGAATAAATTGTTTTATTTTTAAATTAAGATTCAAGACAAAATAAACTTTCGCCCTAGCGTACTGCTACAGCATGAGAACAAGTTAGATAATGCAGTACCTTGTCACAAAAACTTAGCTCGTTAGCAAAAGCTAATCTAGATCGTAAAGCCTTCAGTTTTTGCCTAGGCGCTGAATAATTTAGTGCCAGATAATTTATTAGTTGAGCATTTTCGTGTTTTGATTAATTATGTTAAGATTTTAAAGAATATTAAGAGAGTTTATTAAATTTGTGAAGTAATTTTATGACGTTGAGAGGGTATTTTGTCATTAATTTCTGAGAGATAAACGGCTATCACACTTTTTAACCTTCTTGACTTCAAATACTTCTAACACTTAATATTATAGATAACACGCCATTATATTGATAAGCGCAGTGGTGACCCAGTGATAACAGCCCCGACTTACGTGTCGTAGATCGTGAGTTCGAACCCAGGCAGGCGCTTTACTTTGTGTAAATTATTTCATCACCATTGCTCTTAAAACGGAACTGAAAATGGAAAATATCGTGAGGAAACCGGCATGTCCTAGAACCAAAACATTCGAACACTGTGACATCCACCAACCCGCACTTAGCCAGCGTCGTGGATTATGGCCCATTACATCTCTCACAGATAGGATGCCTGTGTCCCAGCAGTGGGAACCTTATAAGGCTGATGATTATGATGATGATGATATTGATAAAAAGTAACAATATAATCATTATCACTTTGAGCTGTTTTTTTTTGTGGGACATAGACACCGGTTTCTGTGCCTTCCTATTTCTTCATTTTCTGTCCCGGTTTCTGTGTGTCCGGTTTCTTCATTTTCACAAGTTTTTAAATGCTTGTTAAAATCAAGATAATGATAATTTTAACGTTTTTAGGGTCCCGTACCCAAAGGGTAAAAACGGGACCGCGGTCCGTATGTCTGTCTGTCACCAGGCTGTATTTCATGAACCGTGATAGCTAGACAGTTAAAATTTTCACAAATGATGTATTTCTGTTGCCGCTATAACAACAAATACTAAAAACAGAATAAAATAAATATTTAAGTGGGGCTCCCATACAACAAACGTGATTTTTTTTGCCGTTTTTTGCGATAATGGTACGGATCCCTTCGTGCGCGAGTCCGACTCGCACTTGGCCGGTTTTTTTTATAAGATGCTCTGGTCTTAACAAATATCTCAACCAACTTTGCACCAACAACCAACATTTGCTCAGCACAAACACGTTCTACCTACCTTCACTTGTGAATGCCTGAACTGATTAATTACTCCTAGTTTCTAGGAAGCCTAGGTCCCAATAGAGACCTAGCACCGACTGTTTAAAGCAATCAATAGTGCTATTGACCCTGTTTAAACAAACCTCGCTGAAGGTGAAATGGCCGACGGAAAACGGATTCTGTGATAGACACGGGAAGCCGGGTTGACGGATAGGCAATTTAATTAAGATTTTAAATTCTTTGCAGAACAGTTTTCATTAAGTTATGGTATTTTTAATCGACTTCAAAGAGGAGGAGGTTCTCAATTCGACTATATTTTTTGTATTTTTGTATGTGTGACAGTATGTCGGAGCATTAAGGAGTTCCAGTGGTCATCTGTGGTCTTCTTCATCAGTTCCACTTCACCAAATGATACTTTCTGAGTGCAAATGATTCCATTGTTGATGAAAATACCAAAATCTCTATATGTCTATGAACCTGGAGAAATCGAGGGAGCTCCTCAAATATATTTTCCCAGTTCCCAGGATCTCTGCAGGTTCCCATCATCAGAACTGATTAACATGGGACCATCTGAAAAGTATACCCTTTCAAAAGAAGAATTTTCAAAATCGGTCCAGGCGTCTTTGAGTAATCAGGGAACAAACATAAAAAAGTAAAGATGCCGACGAATTGAGAACCCCTCCTTTTTTTGAATTCGGTTAATAAACTCAAAAACAGATATTAAACGAATTTCCATGCGGTTTTTATCAACAGAAAGAGTGAGAAACGAGGAAGGTTTTTGTGTATAATTTGTCACGGGCGAAGCCGGGGAGGATCGCTAGTTTTAAATATAAATAAAAAAAGTTTTGTCGATCTAGTAACATAGGTAGCCATTACCTATATTTAATGTGTCTCCAGGAAATATTTCGCGCGAAAATAAGATTTCGAAAAGGACCTGAAGAAAGATCCATCTTTAAGACAATGTAACTTTTAGGGTTCCGTACCCAAAGGGTAAAAACGGGACCCTATTACTAAGACTTCGCGGTCCGTCTGTCTGTCTGTCTGTCTGTCTGTAACCAGGCTGTATCTCATGAACCGTGATAGCTAGACAGCTGTAATTTTCACACATGATGTATTTCTATTGCCGCTATAACAACAAATACTAAAAACAGAATAAAATTAATATTTATACAAAAAACGAGATTTGTTTGCCGTTTTTTGCGATAATGGTACGGAACCCTTCGTGCGCGAGTCCGACTCGCACTTGGCCGGTTGTTTTAGTTCTCCGCAGTAAAGATTAGTGTAATTTCCAATGGAGAAAAGTCGTGTGATTACTAATTACTAACATTTTTGCGACTTCACTCTATTTCTGTTATATCCCAAAAAACTGCTTTTTCCGGGATACAAAGCAGAAGACGCTTAGCCGTAATAATGCTTAGCTGAGCCATATTATCGGTGCAAGCATTTTGGTAATTGAATCAAGAATAATTATAATATTATCGGTGCAAGCATTTTGGTAATTGAATCAAGAATAATTATAATATTATTCTAGTTGGCAGTTAGGCGGTTAACACACTGCCACGCGTCACGCTGCATGTTGCGTGAAAACGTACTTACGCGCGTACTTACATGCGTTTTTTGTATAGAAAAAGCGCACGCAAGTACGCGCGTAGGTGCGTTTTCATGCGTTTTCACGCAACATGCAGCGTGATGCGTGGCAGTGTGATAATCGCCTTAATGAATATAGTGCAATAATATCATAGACCTACGTCACCTTAGAATTGAATTCAAGGCTTCCATTTTTAGGGTTCCGTACCCAAAGGGTAAAAACGGGACCCTATTACTAAGACGCCGCGATCCGTCTGTCTGTCTGTCTGTTTGTCCGTCTGTCACCAGGCTGTATCTCATGAACCGTGATAGCTAGACAGATAAAATTTTCACAGATGATGTATTTCTGTTGCCTCTATAACAACAAATACTAAAAACAATAGAAAATAAATATTTAAGGGGGGCTCCCATACAACAAACGTGATTTTTGGCCGTTTTTTTGCGATATTGGTACGGAACCCTTCGTGCGCGAGTCCGACTCGCACTTGGCCGGTTTTTTTTCACTTGTTTATATGAGTTAATAAATGAAAGCCATGACATTTTAATGTATTTTGTCTTGTTTATGTACCGTATTCAAAATAATAATATGTTTTGATGTGGTTAATAGTTAAAAGATATTTTGCATGGTAGAATATTGAAAACAATAAAATCTAAATAACGATTGTGAACAATACAAAATAAATTAAACACAATATAAATTATAAATCGGCAGGGGTTGACCAAAGATATTTTGCATGGTAGAATATTGAAAACAATAAAATCTAAATAACGATTGTGAACAATACAAAATAAATTAAACACAATATAAATTATAACTACGCTGGGGTTGACCTTAAGGGTACACTAGTCGAAAATTCTTCCATACAAACGTAGTCTGGCTTTTACTCCACTGTTTTACGATGTACGTTCAAAATAAAAAATGATATCAATTTGTCTCATCATTATCTAGCCCTGTATGGAAGCAAAAAAGTAAAAAAATAAATTACTCTAAAGTTATGAGCTTCGAAAGTTCCATATTTTAACACTAATTTTAACGCATCTTTGGGCGCAAATAACTATCATAAGAAGAAGAAAAATTGGAAAACGGCCTCCATACAGGGATAGATTAGTAGTTCAACAATGCAAATAATTTAATTTTGAACAGATACATTCAGTAGTTTTTTCATGAAATCCAGACTCCCAAAGGTCTGTTTATAAAATTTCGAGCGCTCGTTTTCGTTCTAAATCATCATCCATTTCGCTACAAATTTGCAAAAGTGTGTATTCGTACGCGAACTAGCTTCTTACTGCTCATAACAGCATCTATCTGTTCCGCACGTGTTGTCGGTTGATATAGCACGCATTTTAACCCCGCGCACAAAATAGTTCGTGCCGTCGACTAGTGTAACCCGTAGAACAATTTTTGGCAGCTGATGGCCCCATCTAACCCCTACGTTTGATCCACGACTTTTTGGCCACCCTATATGTTATACCTTATAACATGTTTGTCCATCAATCACCTTTTTTTTTAAGTAATATAAGTTTAGTTTTCGTACTCTCCTAAACAAGCTTTTGCCAACGCCTTCACCCGTGTAAAAAAGAAAATTTATCTCACAGAACAGAACAAACAGACCTACCGGGATGAAAAGAGTCCTGTTTTAAAGCCATGGTCTACTCGTGTGTCATGTTTCTTCCAAATCCAATCAGTCGTTGACGCGTGATCTGAGCCTTGTCTGGCCTGTGTTCCTTATCCGTTTAGCCGCGATTTTAATTTTTTAAAGTAGTATTCCAAGTCTTATCTCCTTTGAGTGATTCAAAGCCGTTGCAACATATTTACTTCCAAACATTTTGTCTCCAAAAGCTTAGAGCAGCACCTAGCTAGCTTTCTTAGAAACAAGACATACAACAAATATTATCGTCGAGTTCTCATCCCAGACACACATTATTTATACCGTGTTTATCCCCCCCAGTTATCTCTGGGGGATGTAACGTTTTCAGTTACCTACGACTTCGTTTATAACCATTATTTATATTACCCCCACTTGTTTCTATCTGGTTATTCCCCGGAGTAGTTGTGTTGGTACAGCCGAGTCGTTATACCTTCCTAAGTATTAAGATTTTTATTACTTTATCAAGTCATGATATTTAGGTAAAAGGTATCTTTTGAACCTACAGCTTTGGATAGACTATTGCATAGAAAAACTACGAATTTATTCAATCTTAAAATGAAGGTCATAATAGTACAAACCTGCCGCAAATGTCCTGTTTACATCAAACTAAAACTCTTTTTAGTGGGTTAGCTCTTTTATGAAATTTATTTCAAATCTATTTCATTGATATTTCTGACATTCTGTGACATTAACAACACAACAATACTGAGAAGGAAACACGGTGAAGCAGACTCTCATGCATGGAGCAAACAAAAGTGGATCTAAAGTTGACGAACCTATTCTTACTGGGACTGTAGTTGGATAGTTCGCAGAGTATTGACAAATTCTTGTCAGTGATCGGGTGTTTTTAGTTTGGACTTTGATGAATTAGTTTGAAAGTTATTTTAGTATTATTCGATATGTTGCGGTGTCAATAAATTCGATCTCCTAGGAATTTTTCCAAGTGATCGATTAGTCGTTCAATCTTTTTCAGAATTTGCCTATTTGGAACTGAGTTCGTTGACTTATATTGTTCCTTAGTCAACTATAGTAACCAGCTTGGAACTGAAATAGTGGGGTTTAGTTGCTACTTGGTAGGAGTCCAAAATAATTCGCCGTTCTCTCTAGTAAAAAAAGGACTTGGATTTTCCCTGCAGTCGCAATGTCACGTTTCCTAGAGTTTAAAGTTAATGAGTCTCTAAGCAGATTGATTTTCAAAATCAAAATCAATTATTTCAATAAAATCATTTAAAGGTACTTTTGAAATGTCAAGCAAAAGATGAAGCTAGTTGCACATTCGCGAGCGTCAGTCTCTGTGGAGAAGAACATGCAAGAAACTTCACGGATACCCTTTCATCCTCGAAAACAATTGTCGAAAAATACAATTTTTATGGGATTGATATGTGCTGGCAAAATGTCACGTCACAATCAGTTGGTCAATCCCAAACGTTTTTGACATTGCGACAATCGCTATTCGCTATTGCCGGCATTTTAGGCTCTAGAAAAGTAGACGACGGTAAAAATGCCAAAATGATGAAACACATTTCTATACAGTTTTCCAATCGCTACCGCCACGCGAACGTGCGGGACTCCGACCCACTAAAACTCAATGGTGTCCTCCTGTGCCGCTCGCGTTAGCACTCACCACGAACCCGCCACACGCGAACGTTGATCGAATGTTATTTGTCTAGGGCCTCTCTAGAGCCTTTGATACCGAAATAGCATAAGGTCAAAATAAAAATGTTCCTATCAGAATAGTATCCTACAAAATTCTACTAAACTATTACAAAAATTAAAACAGTGAACCCGTTTCATTACTACCCAAGAATACAAGAGAATTCTAAGCAAACGTCTTCAAAGTTATAAACAATTTAAATACTACTTGGTAAAAGTTAGACTCATGAAAATGTCTAACTTGTCTTCAGTTATATACTCTGGCTCTAAAATTGAAGTTGTAGTTACAATCTTGACAATTTTAGTAACTAGCTTTTAGGTACTTTGGAGATTTTCGTGACAGGATTTCGTAATTATAATCATCATGTGATAAGGAGGGATTAAACGCATGTTACTAAAAGATTTATGAATATAAATGTGGATGGATGGAGAGGAAAGGGACGGCCAAAGAAAATATGGATGAACTGTGTGAGGAGTGATATTAAAGAAAAGGGAGTCAGTGATAGCTTAACGGGGATAGGACGGTATGGAAGAAGAAAATGTGTTGCGCCGACCCCAAGTAACATGGGACAAGGACAGGAATATTATGAATTATGGACCACTTTAGAGGTCATCATTTGTGACCAACACAGTTGGCGGTTGGCGATTAGGGCTTCCATTACGTAATTACGTAACTACGCAATTACGGACCAATTTTAAAGTATTCTCAATTCCGTAACTGAAGATGTCAATTCCGGACTTACGTAATTATTGTCATCATCAAACAATCAAAATAGTCAATCAATAATAATGCATTTTATAATGTGGAAACACTATACAAAATAACTACATCAAAACTATACAAACAGGGATTGCCCGCTGTTTTTTTTATTCTTTGATATGTCTTGCAAAAAGTAGTTCTATGACGTACAGTATAGAATTCAATTCAAGTTATTGACAGCCAACGCTGCGTTTCAATGTAAGATACAGAAACTTAATCTTCAATCACACGATCTCAGTGGAAAACTAGCCACATCGCTAAGAAAGAGAATAAAGGAAAGACGAACAAATGTATTCGGTGTTTTGCAATATTTATGTCGCAGCCATCTGATTAAATTAGCTAGCTAATTGGACTACTGAGCCGTTTATTAAACGCCGGCCGATTCAGCTGGATGCATAGGCCGATAGTTAACTGAACTAGAATAATTAAACGTTTTAAACTTGGCGTATTGAAATGCAGCCCTTTAAACATGACTGACCAAGACTCAGCCAAGTGATTCAAATTTAGTTCAGTTATTTTTCACTGCGGCGCTAGTGGATTTAATCATTTTGATTGAGATCTGATAAAAAAAAAACTAAATGACTACCCGACATTCAGCCATCTGGTTAAATATCGCGCTCAATGACTTTGCTAGTTGTCCTTCAGCCATTTAATTGGATACCAGCATTAAATACTTAGATGTCCAATTAGCTGGCTTATTTAAACAGATGTCTGCGATATTTACATAACATGACTGAGATTTTTTTAAACTGCAGCCACAGAATATTTCACGAAACCATCGTGAGATGATATACTAAAATACATTATTTTTTTTTTTTTTTTTTTTTTTTTTTATCTATTATAGGCTTGCGCTTGACCACTATCTCACCTGATGGTAAGCGATGATGTGGTCCACGATGGAGCACGCTTGCCTAGAAGTAACCTATTCACTCTTGATTTAAAGACCCCTAGATTGTAGCTATCGGGAAACACAGACTCCGGCAGGGAATTCCACTCCTTAGCTGTACGCACAATAAAAGTATTCTCAAAACGCTTAGTGCGTATGGGTGGGATGTCCACCATGTACCGATGGCGCATCGCCGTACGTCTGGTAGTCCGATGATGAAACGGGCTGGGTGGGATTAGATCATGCAATTCCTTCGCACACTCCCCGAAATGTAACCGATAAAAAACCGACAAGCTGGCAACTCGGCGACGATGTTCAAGGCTCTGGAGCTTTGACTTAACCAGTGCCTCATCGCCGATGAGCCTCTTGGCCCGCTTTTCGATCGACTCTAGTGCATCTAGCTGGTATTTGGCAGATCCGTCCCAGAGATGAGAACAGTACTCCATGCATGATCGAACTTGCGCTTGATACAAGCTGAGCAGCTGTTCTGGCGTGAAGTACCTTCTCACCTTCGCAAGGATTCCCAACTTTTTGGCAGCCAGCTGAGCCTTTGCCTCAATGTATGGGCCAAAATTGAGAGTCGATGTCAACGTAACGCCAAGAAGCTCAAGATGGTCAGTTATTGGCACGGTCACATCGCGGAAAGTTGGAGCCGGGTGAAATTGGCTCTTTTTAGCGGAAAAAAGACACGCCTGGGTTTTAGCAGCATTAAACTTGACCAGATTGGCATCGCCCCATTCGGAGACTGCCTGCAAGGACAGGTTCAAGCGCTCCACCATGGCCTCCCGGAGAGACTGGATCTGAGGCCCGGTAGCACGAGCGTTGGACATGTATCTCTCAGCAACAGTGCTGTCGTCTGCATACCCAAAGGTGCCGGGTTTTAGCAGATCGTTAATGTGCAGCAAGAATAAAGTTGCTGAGAGAACCGAACCCTGAGGGACCCCGGCATTAATATCCAAGTGGTCCGACGAGCAGCCATCGATAACCACTCGAATGGACCGATCTCTCAGGAAATCTGCAATCCAATCACACAGACCACCGGGCAAACCGAATGAAGGAAGCTTACCAATAAGGCTTTCGTGCCAGACCCTATCAAATGCCTTCGAGATGTCTAGGGAGACGGCAAGCGCTTCCCCGTGCCTCTCGATGGCCTCACTCCAGATGTGAATGGCATACGCTAGAAGATCCCCAGTAGACCGATTTCGGCGGAAGCCGTATTGGCGGTCACTTAGGATTTCGTTTGCTTCTAGGTATGCCAGGAGCTTAGTGTTTAGTACACGCTCCATACTCTTACAGAGTATGGACGTTACAGAGATGGGTCTGTAGTTAGCCGGGTCAGCTCGACTGCCCTTCTTGGGCACGGGCTGTACGTTGGCTTGCTTCCAAGCATTCGGCACTTTTCCAGTCTCATATGAAAGGCGGAATAGGCGTGTCAAGATCGGAGACAGTTCAGGCGCACAGGTTCTTAGAACTATAGCTGGTATGCCGTCCGGGCCGCTAGCCTTGTTCACGTCGAGGTTGCGCAGCACTCTACGGACGTCCTTTTGATGGATACGAATGTCAGACATACTCGTCTCGCATCCATCAGGAGAAGGAGGGGGCCGCGCGTTACCAGGATTCAGACGTGAAGATTCCGCAAAAAGAGAGGCAAATAAATTTGCCTTCTCCTCAGCGGAGTGGGCCAGCGACCCGTCGGGTTTCAGCAGTGGTGGTAGTGAGGGACGGCAGAAGTTCGATTCGACCGACTTAGCCAGAGACCAAAACGCTTTACTACCTGCTGGGTAAGAAGCAAGTTTGATCCCTATTCGGCCGATGTGGTCGAACCGAGCCCTTCGCAACACCATCTTGCAGGACTTGGCAGCCCTGTTGAAGGCTCTCTTCTTCTGACCCACGTCACTCGCCTTACGCGATCGAGCGTCGACCCAAGCCAGGTACGCCCCATGTTTAAGCGCATCGGCGCGCTTACATTCGGCGCCAAACCATGGCTGGTCTTCGCTAGACATTGCTACGTCAGAGAACGGAATGTAGTACTCCATTCCCTGACGCAACACATCCGTCACGGCGTCCGCGCACGACGATGGATCAGTCGAAGAAAAGCAAGTAGGCTGCCAAGGATAGCATGCGAAGAAAGATCGCATACCATCCCAATCTGCTGACTTGTACCGCCAAACCCGCCGGGTGCCTCTTGGGCTGGGATCGGGCGGGGAATAGACGGACACAGACTTCACCAGACAGTGGTCGGAACTTCCCAATGGTGAAGCTATCGACACGGAGTATCTGTCTGGATCTGTTGTCAGCAGAAGGTCCAAGCAATTGGCTGTGTGTGAATCAACATCCGGTACCCTCGTTGCCCCCTGGACCAGCTGGGTGAGGTTTAGCGCTAGCGAAAGCTTACGCATCTCCCGTCCAGCATGATCAGTGTACTGGTATGGGAAGAGCCACTCCTGGTGGTGGGCATTAAAGTCCCCCAGTAACACTAATTGGGCGGAAGGGTACCGCTGCTGTGCCGTATCAGCCGCCTCACTAATGTGCTCTGTGAGCCTGGTTGTCTCCTGATCTCCGCTGTGCGAACGGTAGACACAGGCGTAGATAATTTTATCCAGACCTGTGTCCACTAAAGCCCACAGCGTTGAGAATCTGGAGTCCTCAAGGTTACGGAGACGCCGATAGCAAGTATCGTCACGGGCGTACATACACACACCCGCGCGCGGTTTAAAATTGTGCTCCAGGGTAAACCCCGGGTAAGATAAGTATGACGCGTCCGACGGACTCGCTATCTGCGTCTCCGTAAGGAAAAACAGCGCTGGTTTCTCAGCCTCCAGGTGATAGTGGACTGCAGAGAGATTTGAGTGCAGACCTCGAATGTTGGTAAGGTGCACTTTGTGGGGGAGGGGGTGCAGCCGCTGTTTTAGTCTTATATTCATTTTCTTTGACATGATTATAGTAGAGTGAATGGAGGTGAGGAGAAGGAAGTGAGACGAGGTTCTACGCTGCTAACTTACAGACACGCACTGAAAAGACGACATCATTGGGGCACTAGTCCGGAGACTGCGGGGACGCCCGAGCCCCCCCGGAATGTCCATCGGGCCCTCCCCATCTGGTCGCCAACCAGCACGATGGTGCATTCCGGGATTTTTCGACAGTTGGCGGGGCAGCCTTTCATGTGTGGCTGGCACACTACTTGGGCCCCCAACTACCTGCGGTCGGCCAGCGGCGCACCGTGCCTCGGATCCCGCTACCCTCCGCGACTAGTCTCCCGATACGTCTATAACAGCGCGCGTCAGGCTGGTCTGCCAGCAGTAGAACAGCTGTCTCGACCCAACTCCTCTAGTTGGCTACACCGAGCATCGTAACCGGAACACGGCTAGGCCGCTTGGCGGTACGTCTTTGCCCGGTGGGTGGTCGCAAGCCTTCGGCCGAAACCTACCACCAGTAAAGGTTTAAGGTTTAAGTAGTACATGGCGGACCTGTTGGAAAGGTGGAATATAAATCCTCACAAAAATTTCCAAATCCACAACATCAAACATCGGATGCAGTTACCACTTACCACAAACACAGATCTCGATTCCATTATTAGATTTGAAATGTGCATTTACGACAGCGCTGACGGCGGTTGCTAAGTTTTTCTAACGGCAGCTTATAGTTATTTCACAGGTTATTTGTTTTCAATAACGCCTACATGTGTTGAAGCCCAGCGAGCCTTTGCATCCACCGGATATTTTTGTAATAAACTAAGAAGTTCTCTGGGTGACAAAACCTTAAATGCCTCTCTCATTCTCTCTGATCTTATTTCTGAGATCATATTTTCAAGAAAAATAGTACATTAAAGAAAAAAAAAAATAAAGTAATAAAGTATATTCTATTCTATTCTATTCTATTCTACATTACTGCTCTCTCTACTATTAGTGTTTTGTCGCCAATGAATCAAAAGAATCATGAGCGGTAAAAAGAGTACGAGAGTACGTTGAGATTTGAACGTTACATATGATAAACTGGCGAAAAAACAATAAGAGGGAGACAAAAAAAATCGTCCACTAAATAATTTTGGAGTGGTCAATTCGCCCGTTGATAAATAAACTTCGGGCGAATCGACACAGAAAAATGAAATTTAATTCGCCCGATTCGGGCGAGTTAAATTCGGACGAGTCGTCCAATAATCCCAATAATTGTGCCCGCGTTAAAGTGTTATTTTGTTTTTTTTTAATAAACAGCGTTCTATTTGCAAGCCAGTTCGAAATTTAAATAAAACCTTTGATAAGTTACCTCCTTGGTTGCCACGCTTCGGAGTAAAAGATCGTTCCATTTTTAAATAACACGACAGATATGAGTTTACTATGTAATTTATTTGGCCGCTAGACACGACAGATATGGATTTTCATACAACTTTTACCGGCCGCTGCTCGCATGTATTTGGGCAGTACAGCAATTTCGATTTATCTCGAAGAAAGTTGTCGGAATAATGCTCAAATTTCCAAGCATGTTTGAGAAAAGGTCTTATTCGGAACGAAAAGAAATGGTTTGACTTAATTATTCTCGTACATAAGTCTTGAATAAATAATTTATTATTTTTTAGAGACATTATTTATATTTTTATGTTGTTTAAATCCTTAATAGGTACAATATTAACAACAAAATAGGATCGATTTGAAAAATTAAGGAAGAAAATACGTAATTACGGAATTGGAGATAGAAATTGCGCTAATTCCGTAACTAACATTTCCGTAATTTTGGAAGCCCTATTGGCGATGGACTGTTGCTGCGTGAACTCTGTTTGCTCGATAGAGGATTTGTTTGATTTCAGATCTATTTTTTAGTTTGGATGTGCCAATATAGATGTCGCCACAAAACTTATAACAAAACAAAAGTGGATCTACAACTTGATACATACGCCTCCCCCATTATCGAGGGTACAAGCATATTCTTAAAAAAGCGAGCGCACCTTAGTACTTTACATACCACTTCTAGTTGCGCGCGCTCTGTGTATGTTTAAGTTCTGGCTGTGTTAATTTATTTCTATTACCCTTCACTTTTAGAATATTTTTGAATATCGTAATTTCTTTTTGTCGAAACTTTACTTAAATAAATAATGTATATTTAAATTAGTTAATCATTTCATGTTAAGAATGGTATGTTTACGTTCTGACTGTGATAATTATTATTTTTCGATTTCCCTTCACTTTTAGAATGTTTTTGTATATTATCGTAATTTATTATTGCCGAAACTGTACGTAAATCAAAAATGTATATTTATATTAGTTAAACATTTCTCATGTAAGTGAAATAACTTATTATGGGCAATAAAGACATGTCAAACCTCAAGCATGATGATGTATTATAGATTCTTAACCACATGTATTTTTTATATAATTTTTTGAACACTAGAAAATACATGTACGATAAACGTTCATAAAAACAAGTGTATAATGAGCGCTCTTATCGCAATAGGCAATCTCTTACAGACAACCTTTGCTCACCTATACTTGTTCTCTTTCTAGATAAACAAAGTAACCTTCGCCCCACTGGTGGTGTCAACGCTCTTCATCCTTCTAACGTCGCTGCTAGCCCACTGCGCGAGGAGGGCCGTCCAGAAGGTCATTAAGGATCCCTTCATCAGGCTACTGTTTGAGGAGGCCATCGCCGCTGCTGAGCTATGCGGGTGCTGCTTTGAACTTATTGTCGGTAAGCTTTGGGGTTTAAAAGAAAAATATCATGTGATACAAAAATATGAGACGTTCATAAAGTTAGTTTATGCAAGGGATTTGATAGAACGGTGTAAATGTAAGTAAAATTAGAGAAAAGCCGTTGGTATAATAAAATAAGGCATCCATGGATAAGTCATTCGGTAGCAGAACGTGCTCCAGATTTTCTATGTACGTGTCATCTTTCAAGTTTTCAGTGCCCGAAAAAAAACCATCGACTTCGAAAAAGCACTACGTATAAAGTGCAAAATAACTTCGCTTTGGAAATGGGGGTATTATTGTTATGTTTATTATTTAATAATAGCCTCGAAAAAAAAATCATCGAAAAAGCAAGAAGGCCTTAGGGAGGGGGGTAAGGTGGTTCATTGCTGAACCTTCTCTTTTATTTTGCAATCTGTTAAAATGTTGGTGTACTACCTATATGTGCCCTTTTGCCCAACCAATTTAGGTGTGATGTTATGTTTGTTCAAAAATGTTTTTTCTATTTGTGAAACATTTTCCACGAAGAGAAGAAACATTTTAACACACATACACACACACACACGTGATATACACACACACGTGACACATACAAATACGCGACACATACACACAAGTGACACACACACACACAAGCGAAACACACACACAGCTGTGTGTGTGTGTTCTTTATCCCTTATTACTTGGGTTAGCGCAACACGTTTTCTTCTTCCATACCGTGCTGTCCCCGTCACGCTATTACTGACTCCCTTTTGTAGACTTAACTGAATCTAATTTATCTTTATGTAATTCCAGTGGCCGAAAACTTCGGCGTCGGGACGTACGCGATATTCCTGTTCGCGCTGACAATCTGGTGGTCTGTCAACTGGGGAGACGCTACTGCCTGTCCGTACACACACATCGAGGATATTATTGAAGGTAAATTTTAGTTCCTACTGCTTTCTCACAGCCTCTAAAGGATGTTATTAACCTTACCTTTGCCAGCGTACCCCGCGTGGATGTTGGGTCGATTGTCCCACGGAAACATACCTACTACAGATATAAAATGAATCCTACGTCTAAATCAAGGCTATGGTCTACCCGTGTTCGGCTTTCATACAAATTCATTCAACCGTTGGCATGATGAATAAACATCCATAAATCTAAACATTCAAACACGTAGGTACACTTTTATTTAATATTTTTATAATAAGTAGGACAGCGATCGCACATTGGTGCTCAGAGAGAAATAAACAGGATTGTATTATTAACTGAAAACTTCTTCAAAAGATATTCAAGGCGGTCTCCTGAGCCAAGATATTTATCATAGCTCGGGATTTTACCTTGAATATCTTTAATAGTAATGTCGTAATTTTAACAATTTATCCTGATTGTATTTAATTTAGCGACTGAGACAGATTAAATCAGAATCAGATCACATAACATTATAAGAAATGTTTCAACATACGCCTCTCTCTGATAAATGTAAGTATTAATCAGTATTCTATAAACCACTTCCAGGTAAGGGTGACATCCGCAAGGCTGTCCTGAAGACCTGGGCTGAACTAGGCGGTGGTCTCCTAGTCTTCAAGTATGTACAGATGTACTGGGCACTGGAGATCTCTGACACTCATAAAGACAAGGCGTTTGAAGAATGCAAGGCTGATTTACAGGTACATTGACTGGTTTTGCACAAAAGTGATATTTATATATGCAATTTCCCTTCTCACTTATCAATAACATAACCTAATCACCTTATAAAGTTCCATCTGCTGGGACACAGCTAGGACTCCTCACTCGGAGAGAGACAGCCATCAAGCGGACCCAGTGCACGTTAGTGGATGTCACTTGTCATCGAATTCCTTGTTTGAGAACATGATTTCCTCGCAATCTTTTCTTTTGCTGTTTTGAGAGCAGTGGTGATGATATAAATGCAAACTAAAGCGCCTTGCTGGGTTCGAACCATGACGCGTAATCCAGGCCGGGCAACCACTGGGCCCCCAGCAATGCATCATTGTCATCAGCCTTTTTAATAGTCCCACTGCTGCAACACAGACCTCGTTTCTGTGAGAGACGGAAACCCTCAGAAATTGCTGGACTATTTTTAGTAATTAAATCAGTTAAATTCAACAGTTTAGTTTTACCAGTACAAAAGCGACATCCACTGACGTCAACCACTAAAACATTTGCTCAAAACATTTAACTTCTGTTACACTAGTATTATATTATCTGTGCTTCTACACTGCATTTCAAATAAACAGACCTACTCATACGTCTGAATTTAATTAAATGAAATATTAACTAACATCTTAGAGCTGTATGTACGAAATCTGGCAACCGCAATGCACAAACAAGATGTTTGTGTCTAGTTGAATAACTAACTATTCATATTAGTGGATTTAGTTGTCTACGAACGAAATTCTCTGCACTATTGCTGAGATAAGCTCCAAAACTAGCAGAAGCTGGCATGTTTTCGTATGGAGTTAGTTTGAGAGATTGCTACTGAAATAAATAACAGCTGAATGGTGCATTCTTTTTATTATTAACCTACTTCAAAACAGCCTCCTTCTTTGAAGTCGGTTAAGAAAGATGGTATAGACAAAGTGATATTCTTTCAGCGTTGTCTAAAAGCCCAAAAGTTAAGAGATAGTCAATCCTAAATCTCATTTATTCCATCATTGCCTAATGCCATAATTATTGTACCTTTTTATTTTTGATGAAAATTTATGTTTAGGTATTATTAGATATTATTTATGATTACTTATTATTATTGATTAATTATGTGTTTTGTTTTGTATATTTTTATTATTAATTGATTACTTGATGATATAATTGACTAATTCTTTATTTTGTATCTTTTAATTATTAGTTTTTCTGATTGATGTAAGTGCTGTGCACACCTATAAGTGGAAAGTTCGCTGTAGTTGCTAAAATTGAGATTATTATTTTTGTCATTGTTCTGTGAAAAATCCGTTGGAGTGCCATAATAAATAAAATGTCACTTTGTCGAAAGGTCAATATTTTTCAGAGATATCTCTTGTACCATCTGTTTGGCTTTCCAAAACGTTTTTGATGCGCTATAAGAAACATCTTCCTTGCATAGTTGTAATCATTTTGATAGTTTTAAAATATGCAATGAATATCATAGAAACGGTTTTTAGGGTTCCGTACCCAAAGGGTAAAAACGGAACCCTATTAATAAGACTTCGCGGTCCGTGTGTCTGTCTATCACCAGGCTGTATCTCATGAACCGTAATAGCTAGACAGCTGAAATTTCCACAGATGATGTATTTCTTTTGTCGCTATAACGCTATATAAAATAAGTATTTAAGGGGGGCTCCCATACAACAAACGTGATTTTTTGCCGTTTTTGCGATAATGGTACGGAACCCTTCGTGCGCGAGTCCGACTCGCATTTGGCCGGTTTTTTTTTCTTTACTCCATCATCATTTTTTACTCATTTAAATTTTCCACATTAGATATAAATGCACATATTCAGCTTTCGTCGCAATGCACTGAAAAAGGAACCGCGCCATCTTTGGCGATTGGTTTGACAATGAGGTGCTATATTATTTTGTCCTTTCCAGACAGGGCTGCATTTTTGTAAATGCTAGTACTAGAATTCGTCAGGCACATGTTTGTAAAAAGAGTTTTTTTGCACTGGCTGTTGCATATTGTGGCGAGCAATTAAATGTACCGATGTTGCTACGTCCACTGATGATTAAGATTTTTTTATATAAACGGCACGATAGTGAAGTAACTTGGATGCATGTGTTGTAAGTGCAATGTCGGAATAAACTTATTAACAAGCGGTAAACTAAGGCCCCAGACAAAGCGAGATTTATTTATTTACCACTAGCTGACCCCCGCGGCTTCGCTCCCGTCAAAATTATAGCCTATGTTACTCGGGAATAATGTAGCTTTCCATAGGAGAAAGAATTTTTAAATTTGGTCCAGTATTTTCAGAGCCTATTCGGTACAAACAAACAAATAAACGCTGGGCTTGCGTGGTGGATTACGGCCCATTCCCTCTCACATAGAGGAGGCCTGTGTCCCAGCAGTGAGAACATTAATAGGCTGATGATGTGATGTGTGATGTGAAACAAATAAACAAAAAAATATTTCCTCTTTATTATATTGATATAGATAGAAGACTTACAGCCAAAACAAACAGACCAGAAACAATAGATTTAACAGTCGGTCAATAAAAAGTCTTCACTTATAAATATTGAATAATTCTTAATTTCTATGGATATTTCAGTACACATCAATAAAAACAGATCACCAAGTGAAAAATCACTCAAAACTCATGCACCACTCATACTGATACTTTGCTCGCACTGCATAACAATATACACTCTGCAATAATCTAGGTGAAGAAGTTTATCATCGATACCACGAAATATACCTGCTATACCGAACAATTCTTGATTAACGGGGCCATTAGTATTTTTTACAGTATTTACAATTTGTTAAATTATATACTGCTTTTTATTTGATTGTGCTAATAGCTTAGCAATATTGTATTGCTGTGTTTCCTTCTGTAATGTCAGTTTTAAAAGCAACAAATTGTCTTTAAGTTTAACTTCATATACATACACATAATATCCACTGGGCAGCATTTGAATGCACGTTCAATGAGTGATGTCGGTGGCGTTGCTTGTTGGAACATGCATAGGTTGCGTGATGTGAAACGTGACTGAAGAAATAGATTTCAGACGTGGTGAAACGTCGGATCCAGACAAAGCTTTTAGCCATTCTCTGAAACGTTGTACCTAACGTTAAAATAGCTGAACACAAAATGGGGAATGCCGTGTTTTGCTGTTTTAAAACTTACATCTTAGAATCTTTAGAAAGGTAATTTTTTCAACCGACTTCAAAACGGAGGAGGTTTTAATCTGACTGTATGTTTTTGACGGTTTGTTATGCGATTACTCCGCTAACTGTGAACCGATTTTGATGATTCTTTTTTTGTTTGAAAACTGGTGCATATCATTTTTTTTCTATTTTTGCTTGGAGAAATGCTCATCATACTGCACTACCACAAGGAGATAGTGCAGTTATGTGGTACTCCAACCCATTAAAACTCCATGGTGTAAGTCCTCTTGTGCCGCTTTTGGCGGAAACATGGGCACGCGTTGCACTTACCACGTACCCGCCGCGGCTGTCCGTCAAAGTCAAAGTCAAATATATTTATTTCAATTAGGCCAATAAGCGGCACTTTTGAACGTCAAAAATTAAATGTAAATTAAAAATGTACAAGTAATAAAAATTGACTCTACCGTGCA
Organism: Anorthoa munda; assembly: GCA_945859665.1. Classification (NCBI taxonomy): domain Eukaryota; kingdom Metazoa; phylum Arthropoda; class Insecta; order Lepidoptera; family Noctuidae; genus Anorthoa; species Anorthoa munda. The sequence continues at coordinate 55,944,453 of OX243894.1, read as the reverse complement.
TTCGGCAAGTAGCTTGTTATGGAGAAGAACGCACAAGAAACTCCATACTTACTCTTTTAAAAAAAAAAATGTTTTACAATGTTTACTGTGTATGTGTATGTGATGTACATACATTAATAAATTCATATATGTGAGGACGATGCACCCAAAAATAGCACTACACACTAAGAAGATGTTGTGGTCCCATTTAAATTTGATCAAGATCTTACGAATAGTTTTAAGTAATCCTTAATAATGCGTATTCTCATAGAAATAATATAAGGTATCAAAACTGAAAAGATAAAAATAAAAAAAAAATTAACCGACTGCCAAAACAAAACACTACAAAGCGAAAAGAACTTGTGTCAAAAACGAAATAAAAATAGGTAACAAAGACACCGAATTCCGAAAAGAAAGTTATTTTTTGCTTGATAGTGTCTTGTTTTGAAAAAGAGTATTATTGTTTTTTGTTAAAAACTTTTTGTGATCACAAAAACTAAAGAAGCATCGTAATTACATTAATTTACATAACTAGTTACCACCTATTTCCATCATCTATTTCAGTCCCGTAGCATAGCCTACAAGAACTATGTAATTTTTTCAATTTAAAACGCAGCCACTTGGCAACAGCTTTCTACCGGTGAAAGAATTTTCGTAACATCGTTTTCGTGAGATTACAAACATAATAACTATGTATAAACAATATTACCTCGAGGTAAAATTGTTTAAATTGTTATGTTTTTGTTTGTTTGCTATCTAAATAGAATTAGATAGTAAAAAATATTAACAAATTTTTCAGGTTCCAGTCATCTACGGTGCTGTGATTGAAGGTATTGCCACCTGCCTCTGTCGTCTGGCTTCTAGATCCCTTGGTGACTACAATCCACGTTTCGCCACAGCCATAGATTCTTTCATTGCAACATCCCTCGTCGTTGCTGGTGAGTTCGATAATATTGCTGACATTATTTTTCTACATGATACTGAAATTCTCATTCTTTACCGCTGTTCACTCATTTAACTCACTCTGAAAAACACTAACGCAAAATAACGCGTTGTATTCTTATTCTTGTGTACCCTGGATTAGCTATAGTACACAAAAATATTATTACATATATTTTTTTCTATAAAGATTTTTGATCCACCAAGTGTTTGCATTCTTGCTGCCTTGTCCATGCAGATAGATGTTTTATATTGTTTATTCTTAAAATAGGTATTAATGTAACTGTTATAATAAGGGGTATTAAATACCCCATTAATACACCCATGTGATAATAGTATCACATGGGTGTTTTAATACCTAATTATGTACAATTGCATACAAAACTTTATCTACACTAATGATATGAATCCTCTATAAAATATGTCAAATTTTTGTAAACAACAAAGTAATAAATTTTTGCAATACTAATATAGAACAAAAATGGCGGGTTACGACGTGAATTGAAAACCTATAAGTATTTTTTTATATTACGGCGCTCTGGTAATGAAACGCGCGTACATGCGAATGTTATTTTTTTGAAATTCATAAAGATGCCACGTTCTGAGTAGTGGGAATGTGGCTTTTTGATGAGTAAGGAAGGGTTTGAAAAAGCAAAGGAGTTGATAATGAAATTTAATACAACATTATAACACTCGTTTGGATTATATTATGGTTACTTGACACTGGTTGTTTTAATGTTAGCAATAAGTTAACTGTTTCAAAAACATTTATAGAGGATTTATAGAATGGGTGTAGATAAATATAATTATTTTTATCTCGTCTGTTTGCCATCTTAGGATCATACTAAGAATCGGCTCACACATAAGTTTACGCTCAACGTATAGACCGTCCAACTTGCTTTCCCCATAACGTCAACCTCGCTTATCACCACCCAATATTCACTCAATCAACAACATGAACTCATTCACCGATATTAATTCACTCACTGCCACATACTCACTCGTAGCTATCAATGTTGCAGGGGTCCTCACTAGGCACACAGTTTTCGTCTACCGCTACCAAGACAATAGTGCCAATGCGGACCTAAGCGTGTCCATCTTTTGCAAAGTACATTTAGGAAAAGGTACATACTTGTGTAACTAAATGTCCACTAACTTTAATGCTTCTCGCTTCAGTTGGTGTGCATGGATCAACATCATTTTCTATACGCATCTCGTCATCATTGTCATTATTGAAAACATTTTCATTATCACTGTACAGAACTTCACTTTTCATACCATTAACTCAAAGCAATATTATGTAGTATATCATAGATATTTACACTTTGGGTAAATCGTTTGCATTATGGATTACGTTGAAAAGATTAAGATATCCTTAATTTTCTGCACTGTTGCTTCGAAATGACGGCCCTGAACCTGATAATTGAGAGAAAATCAAACTTATTATGAACTACGTCCTTTTTTTTACAATTACTACAAATAATATTTGATATATTTCTCTTTCCAGCTTTTGAGTACTCCGGTGGATACTTCAACCCGGTTCTGGCGACATCACTCAAGGCTGGCTGTGACGGTCACACCCTCTTGGAACACGCTGTAGTCTACTGGATAGGTGCCTTTGCAGGATCTATCCTATCAGTATATCTTTACAAACTACCATTCATCCAGAAATACGTCAGGGGACCCAGCGTAGCGAACGGCGACAGTATTTGGGCAGACAAAGAAGATTAAAATTTTTGGTCGAACAATAATTTATTTTGGGATATATGCTGGGTTTATGTTTTTTTTCATGTGCAGTTTATGTCAAACCTTACGAAAGTGAAAATAATAGAATAAGAAATTTTTATTACAAACTTCTGGCCGTTCATAACCTCAAAAATGTGAAATAATGAAGAGGCGAAAACGAATTTAGATGTTATAACGTTTTGCAATATTGGCACTTCATCTTCAAAAGATTTTAATATCGATGTTAAATGTAATAATTTTCTGAGTTCAGCTGCAAATATAGCTTTATGAAATTCTTGAAAACGTAGCATTAAAAAGTAATAAAGTTCCAATGTCCAAGAAATAAATTAACCGTTCAGGATTTTCTGCGATTTTCTATTAGAAGTAATAAAACTGTGGTCTGGTTTGCCAGTATTTGCATTAAATTAATGTTATAAGCATTGCTGCAAATTGGTTGTAATCTCAGCATATTATCAATATGGTTATTTTACGTTTAATCATAACTTTGTCGGTAAAGTTCGCGTAAAAAAATTATGTATTATTTTTTGCATAAATGTTTTTGTTAACAATTATTCCTTACAAAGTGATACCCGCGATTCTAGTCATTTTTCCTACTTTGCCTAAGTTTATTTCTTAATAATCTGTATTACTTTGTGTATTAACAGTATTGAGTCACCTTTTGTTTCGTCGTTTAATTTGGGTGCACATAAGTTATACTTATACCTAATTTATTTTCTCATCTATGTTCAGAATTTTTATCTTTTTTATCGTTATCGTACAAAACTTTTATTGAAAAGCATTTTAAGTGTAAACTTATATAGAAAACTCATTGTTAACTGTTATCCTTTTATACAAAGCTCAAAGAATCGTTAGATTTTTATATTTTTCTACCCTACGTGTTCTTAAAGAGTCTCTCCTAAAAATATAATAAGTGCTACGTGCTCCCGTTGTAAATAAATGTTTTATTTATTACAATTACATGTGTTTTCTTTATTTTGTCAGTTTACTTTAACTGTTGCTGTTATATTTGAAGCTAAAATGCTATTGCTGAATTGCGCTAATTTATTAATTGTGTATAAAATTTAATTTACAAAATAGCTTACCATTAGGACCTTTTTCCCGTAGTGGGCAATAGGTTGAAAAAAAAGCTTTTGCCTAGAGGAGAAAAATAGATAGCAGTCGTGTTAAGATGAGTATACACTAGAGCATTTTTGCGAGCATTACAATGTAATGTAACGTTCATACGAATTTTCGACGCTGTGTGCGACTTATTGCTCACGGCGAGCAAGCATTTACCTGTAACATTTCTTCGTACCTTGCGTTCATTATTGACCTCACTCCACGTCACCCACAATTGTGCCTTTGCTCGATAAAATGTTAAACCAAAACGCTCGTTGGCTTTTAAAATCAGGTTGTAACAAAACATCGAACGTCCATGTTCGAATTGTGGTTCGAATTAATTTAAAAACAGCGAATGCACGTTTGTTATAAGTAAATACTCTAGTCTATACTCACCTTTAATGGTTCTGAGGTATCAATTGTCATCATAGACAAAGTTTTTGCTGGGTTACTCATTTGAGAAAAATGTCATGAGAAATGATTTGAGTAGATTGTGAATTAGGAGTAGGAAACGACCAAAGAAAATATAGATGGACTGCGTCACAACTGATATGTCTAGAAAAGATATATTGAAGAAAACTTGCTTCACAGATGCCATATAATTTGGGATAAGGGCATGTTTTCAAAGTCATAAAACAGTCCAACATTGCATATACGATCCGATTGTATACAGGATATCGCCTGCTATCTGATTCAAATCAGGCGTTCTATCGATAAATCGACTGTCTGGCCCAGTGAGCTTTATCGTTGAGACCGTTGGTTTCACACACAATAGATTAATAACAATATTATGCTGCAAGTTAGGTTCTAGAGAAACAAGTTATATCAGGATATCTAAAATTCGACCTAAGTGCTAGCTTTGTAGAGTTACGCGTTGAAACAAAGAACCAACCGTTAAATGAGAACGTTCTGAAGTAGCTACGCGGTATGAAAGGGGTGTATTTATTTATTTAGTAAAACCTTATGCAACGTAAAAGTACATAGGTGGAGTTAGTGTCGCCGCGGGTGTAGTGACCTCTCAATCGATAGTTCGCTGATGGGTGTCAACATCTCTCGTGCTATCTTAGGAACGGTTTCAATTAAGCGGTTGGCCTGTAGATATTGACGATTGCCTCGTTGGCGTAATGGATGCAAATGCTGCGCGTGATGTCCTGAATTCGATTCTCGGGTCGGCCAAATACGCAAGCCTCGTATTCAACATCATAATCATCATCAGCCTTTTCATGATCCCACTGCTGGGACACAGGCTTTCTCTCTGTGAGAGAGGGAATGGGCCGTAATCCACTACGCGACCCAGTGCGGGTTGGTGAATGACACATGCCTTCGGTTCTAGGACATGCCGGTTTCCTCACGATGTTTTCATTCACCAGTTTTAGAGCAGTGGTGATGAAATAATTTACGCAAAGTAATGCGCCTGCCTGGGTTCGAAACCAGGCAGTAACCTATGACACGAAGTCGGGGCCTTTATCACTGGGCCATTACTGCTCCTCGAGCCTCGTATTACATGGAACTTGAACATAACTAAGGATATGTGGGAGTACCCACTAAACACCACATATTTAGCCTCATCTTTTGGGGCGTAAAAATAATGATAGGACCCCAAGTAACATGGGACAAGGGCAGGAAGATGATGCCAAAGTGATGATATCTATGTTATATTTTGGTAATTTTAGAATGTCTTGGAATACGAACGGGAAAAAACAGAAGAGAACTTTTCTCTGATTGAGAATTCAGTAAATCCAGTGTGAAATTCTAAACAATTGTATTACTTGATAGCCGACACATTCACAAATCCAGCAATGATTCAGTATTCAGTGTGGTAGTCAACGGCAATGATTAATAACCGTCGCTGAGAAACACGACCGGCCCTGGGGACTGCCTACCCGCCTAATATACTTGTAATACTAGTGTGAGTTATGTGCGTTAATAACGTAACATATCATCACGTTGTATGCCCGAAGGATTAGACATAAATGATGATAATTATAACTGGCTTAATGTACACATTAAGGTTGCACTAGTCGACGGCACAAACTATTTTGTGCGCGGGGTTAAAATGCATGCTATCTCATCCGACAACACGTGCGAAAGACATAGCTGCTGTGATGAGCAGTAAGAAGCTAGTTCTCATACGAATACACACTTATGCAAATTTGTAACGAAATGAATGATGATTTAGGACGAAAACAAGTGCGCGAAATTTTATAAACAGACTTTTGGGAATACTAATCTATCTCTCTATGGTGACTGTTTTGCAATTTTCCGTCTTTTTATGGTATTTATTTGCGCCCAAAAATGCGTTAAATTTTGTGTTGAAATATGGAACTTTCGACGCTCATAACTTCCATATTAATAATATTAACTCTTTATTATATTTTTATTTTACTTTTTGTTTCCATACAGGGCTAGATGATGATGAGACAATTTGATATCATTTTTAACTTTGAACGTACACCGTCAAACTGGATTAATCGCCAGACTACGTTTGTATGGAAAAATTATCGACTAGGGCGACCTTAAGCCAGGTATGATTATCATCTTCATCACTTCAGCCGAAAGACATAAATTGCTGGGCATAGGCCTCCCCTAAGTGTCACCACATCGACCGGTTCCGTGCTTCTCGTATGCACTGATTACCGCAACCTTAACCAAGCCAGTGGGAGGCCTTTCACTTCCAGTTATGATAAGCCTGACTTCCCTCTCACAGAGAGAAGGCCTGTGTCCTTGCAGTGGGAACATTAAAAAGGCTGATGATGGTAAAATCCTGGCTTGTTCCCTTACTCCCCTACAAATTTTCAGAAGGAAAACCTAATAACACCTAATTAATAGCATAATGCCAGCACGCACATTGCTAATCTCTTCTTCTAACCATCCTTGATTATGCTGATGCCAGCTATCTTGACCTCACTGAAGAACAACTTGATAAACTTGAGCGACTTCAAAATATTTGTATAAGGTTCACATTCGGTTTGCGTAAATATGACCATGTTTCTGAATGCCGCAAAAACTCAAGTGGTTGCCAATTCGCCTTCGCCGGAATGCTCATATTCTTTCCCTGCTCATATTCTTTCCCTTCAGTATAATATACTATTTTTTCCGTCTACCCCTCTTTACCTCAAAAACCGATTTCAGTTTTTATGTGACTCGCACACGAAAGTTCTTAGGTCATCGGATAACATGAAACTCAAAATGCCAATGCATTCCACTATCTTCCTGGACAAATTTTTTACTGTCCAGGCCGCTCGTCTATGGAATGCATTGCCTGTGAGAATAAAACGCGCGCAATCACTACCGATCTTTAAAAGACTTGTAAAGGAGCACTACCTGTCACTGTGATCTTGTTCTTGTTGGAGCTGTATTGTTTTCTTGCCTGTATATTTATATGTATGTATGTATTTATGTATCTATTTTAGTATTTTATATTTAGTGATTTCTATGTTTGTAACTTATTATTTAATTTTATAATTGCACCAAGTGCAACCCCATGTCGTGTCCAGGCTATCTCTCTCCATTCTGGGTTGCCTGGAAGAGATCGCAGAACGCGATAAGGCCGCCTGTTGTATGTTTGTAGTTACTTTAAGGTTTCCGTATGTAATGTTTTTATCTTGGTACAATAAAGTATATATAAATAAATAAATCAATAATCTCTCCCTACCAGGTTACCTGAGCAGCAACTTCCACCGTGCGACCATTAAGGGCCTACAACCGGTTTAGTGCCATAAAACGGTTACTTTCTAAAGCATACACCTTAGGTTACTAAGGAGTATGCTTTAGAAAGCCGTTAGGCTTGGTTAAAAGGTCTGAAAAAAAAATTGATTCATGGTCACAATTTTTAAGCCAGGACTGTTTTTGTTGGCATGTGACATCCACCAACCCGCACTGGGCCCGCGTGGTGGATAAGGGCCCATTCCCTCTCACAGAGAGGAGGCCTGTATCCCAGCAATGGGAACATTAATAGAATGATGATGTGTGTGTGATGTGTGTTGTTGTTGAGTTTTTATTTCCATTACTACGCTCACAGGCTTCATTGGCATTTGTTGCCGGACCTGGGAATCTTATTCAGGACCTCAAGTTCAAAAATAGCACTTGCAGCTACTGGGCCAACGAAGCAGAAGCGAGGATCATTGACCCGAATGTGTGTGTAGCTAAACTGGATACATATTTAGCCAGTTACGGTTTTTTTTACTAGGTGCTTTCATAAGTTCTTTAATATTCAAGCCAGTAGCCGTACACTAATGTCATTTTCCAGAGGGCCTAGATAAAGTAAGTAAGTAACGCTTTACAAAAGTTCAAAGTGTAAGAAACGTACCACATGACATTTCTAATTACATCAATATATATATAACTAGCTGACCCGGCAAACTTTGTTTTGCCATAAAAACACCTAATATGCATCTACCCTACCTACGCTACCCTACCCTACCTACCCTACCCTACCTACCCTACCTACCCTACCCTACCTACCCTACCCTACCTACCCTACCCTACCTACCCTACCCTACCTACCCTACCCTACCTACCCTACCCTACCTACCCTACCCTACCTACCCTACCCTACCTACCCTACCCTACCTACCCTACCCTACCTACCCTACCCTACCTACCCTACCCTACCTACCCTACCCTACCTACCCTACCCTACCTACCCTACCCTACCTACCCTACCCTACCTACCCTACCCTACCTACCCTACCCTACCTACCCTACCCTACCTACCCTACCCTACCTACCCTACCCTACCTACCCTACCCTACCTACCCTACCCTACCTACCCTACCCTACCTACCCTACCCTACCTACCCTACCCTACCTACCCTACCCTACCTACCCTACCCTACCTACCCTACCCTACCTACCCTACCCTACCTACCCTACCCTACCTACCCTACCCTACCTACCCTACCCTACCTACCCTACCCTACCTACCCTACCCTACCTACCCTACCCTACCTACCCTACCCTACCTACCCTACCCTACCTACCCTACCCTACCTACCCTACCCTACCTACCCTACCCTACCTACCCTACCCTACCTACCCTACCCTGCCTACCCTACCCTGCCTACCCTACCCTACCTACCCTACCCTACCTACCCTACCCTACCTACCCTACCCTACCTACCCTACCCTACCTACCCTACCCTACCTACCCTATTCAATAACAAGCTTAAATTTGCACCACATAAAACAGTTGCCATGGTGATAACCAAAAAGTTAAAATACGACACACCGCGCCTGAGCATGGGGGGAGTCGGGATAGGCATGTCTAAGGAGATGAAGCTTCTGGGCGTCACGTTCGATGAGAAGCTGACTTTTAACGCTCACGTCTCTCTCATCTGTAAAAGGGCTATCTCAATTTACAAGCGGCTGTGTAGAGCCGCAAGAGTCAGTTGGGGGCTCCACCCGGAAGTCATTCGGGTTATGTATGTAGCGATCATAGAGCCCATTATTCTATATGCTGCTAGCGTTTGGGCACCGGCAGCCAAGAAGTTGTGCATAATAAAACAGCTCAGGACTGTCCAGCGTGGCGTCGTGCAGAAGATGTGCAAGGCGTACCGCACAGTTTCCCTTCACTCAGCACTAGTGCTGACGGGAATGCTCCCTCTCGACCTCCGTGTTCGGGAGGCGGCAGCGCTCTATGAAGCGAAAAGGGGGGTGCCTCAGCCTTTTCTGGGGGACAGGGAAGTAGAAAGGATGTTCCCGGCGCTGAAGGCACCGCACCCCGCGGAGCAGATCAGCCTAGATTTCGGAAGCCTGGTAGATGAGGAACAATACAATAACCACAGCGACTTTGCTGCGAGGATCTTCACCGACGGCAGCAAAATTGAGGGCAGGGTTGGAGCGGCGCTCTCCATATGGAAAGGCGCTGCCGAAACGAAAGCCCTCAAGTTTGCTTTGCCATCCTACTGCACCGTCTACCAGGCTGAACTCCTGGCTCTGAATAGAGCAGCAGGGGAGGTGCTCAAGTCTAGTGAAACCACGTTCGCCATCTTCAGCGACTCCATGGCGGCTCTTCAGTCGGTGATCAACACAAGTTCCCCCCACCCCTTGGCAGTGGAAACAAGGGACACTCTGCGAAGCTGCCGGCTTCGGAATAAGAGTGTCTCCTTGTTCTGGATCAAGGCTCACGCAGGGTTGGAGGGAAACGAGAGAGCCGACCAACTTGCAAAGGAGGCCGCCCTGGGGTTGAAGAAGAGGCCGGACTATGATCTGTGTCCCGTATCATTCGTCAAGCGACAAATCCGGTTGGAAACGCTTGACGAATGGAACGGGCGATATAGATCTGGTGACACGGCTTCGGGCACCAAGCTCTTTTTCCCGGATGCGGTATTGGCGTATGGAGTGGTGCGTAAGATGGCCCACACCAGTGTGACCACACAAATCCTGACGGGGCACGGTGGGTTCTCTGCATACCTGAAACGCTTCAAGTGTAAAGAGAATCCATCGTGCGCCTGTGAGCCTGATGTCGAGGAGACGGTCCCTCACATCCTGTTCCGGTGCCCAATAACCGCAAAATTGCGGTATGAAGCGGGGCAGCATTTTACCGTGGAGTTATCTCCCCAAAACGCTCCGCATCTGATGAAAGGTAAAGAAAGAGACATGTTTTTAGAGTACTGCATTAAAATAGCAACGATGGTAATCAAAAGAAACAAAACCGTTTAAGTAAATATGCTATCATGATATAGTAGATTATATTAGATCATAGCATAGAATATGTAGATGAAAAATATTTAAAGAAAATAGTAATTAATAGTGCATGAAATAGAAATAAGCTTAAAGAAACTAAGAAATTTAATTTAGAATGTAAACTGCTCCTCTGTCACCGTATCCTGTAAGATAGAGAGAAATATCACTTAAATTAGATATAAGCACCTTGTACAATAGATTTATGTACCTATTCTGTAAAATAGAATAATAAAAAGTAAAATAGTATAAGATTAGATACGAGTATACGGTGTAAAATAGATATCGGTTAACTGTAAAATAGAAATAATAAACAGGTAGAAAATGTAAAATAGTATAAGATAAGATATATGAATGTAAAATAGACATAAGTAAACATTAAGCAAAAATGTAAGAAAAGTCACAATAATAAAAAAGGATTTTCTTGTTTTATTGTAATCCCGAATAAAGAGTATAAAATAAATAAAAGTAGATAGTTCGATATAGGGAAATAGATGGGTATCCCACCCATGAAATATATAAATGCGGATGAATGATAGAATGATAAGTATGATGGAATGAAAGTGCGAGAGGAATAAATGCGAGAACTGGAATGAACGTAAAGCTTATAATAGACTCCGATCATGTTGGGGGTAGAAGATAAAAAAAAAAAAAAAAAAAAAAAAAAAAAAAAAAAAAACCCTACCTACCCTACCCTACCTACCCTACCCTACCTACCCTACCCTACCTACCCTACCCTACCTACCCTACCCTACCTACCCTACCCTACCTACCCTACCCTACCTACCCTACCCTACCTACCCTACCCTACCTACCCTACCCTACCTACCCTACCCTACCTACCCTACCCTACCTACCCTACCCTACCTACCCTACCCTACCTACCCTACCCTACCTACCCTACCCTACCTACCCTACCCTACCTACCCTACCCTACCTACCCTACCCTACCTACCCTACCCTACCTACCCTACCCTCGAGTTTTCAATTTAAAAATCTGAAAGTCAGAATATAGCAGAGGGCCACACAGAGAGTCAATATCCCGTAATAAAAAAGGTATGCCTTCGCTTTAGATTTCGAGTTATTCACTAGCGAAAATCACTTTGAGGTTATGTTGAAGAACATAACCTCAAAAAAATTGAAAACTCGAGAGCGTAATTACAGATCAGTGAGACCACGTGTTCGGTACTTAACCTCGAATAAAAAACGTGGTCCGAAAAACCTGATCTTGAAAAATTTTGAGGAGTGTTACAGACATACCTGCCTGTTCCGAGCTGACTATAGAGCTGACTATAGAACAGCTCCACAAATCCTCAGCAGGAAACTTCGAGGGAACTCCTCAATCTCTGGCCTGACGTCACCCGAGATTGGACTTGTGTTGAACAGTCCCCCTCCCCTTTTCAAATACCCCCCCCCCCCAACTTTTTATATCCCCCCCCCCCTCCCGCCTTCACACCCTCTGAACTTCAGTATTTATCCCCCCCCCCAACCCACCTCAAATTACCTTACCCCCCTAGGGTTATCTCGGTCAAAAATAGTGGTAGACCACCCAAGTTGGGGTCCATCGTGACCGGCTTGAGGAACCCTATTTTTTGGGCCCAATAGATACCACCCCTCAAACCCTCCCCCCTCCCTCCCCCGACTTCACCCCCTCCAAACTTCGGATATTGCACCCCCCCGCCCTCCCCAACCCTCCTCAATTAATTACCTCAACCCCCTTGGGTTATCTTGGCCCAGGATAGAGGCAGACCACCCAAGCTTGGGTCCACTGTGACGGGCTTGAGGAGCCCTATCTTTTGGCCCCAACAAAACCCTCCCCCAACCTTCTTTTAGTGTCTAACCCCCCCCACCCCCCTTGTCCTATCTCGGTCCAGGTTAGAGTTGGACCACCCGAGCTTGGACTTATCCTGACCGGCTCGAGGAGCCCTTTCGATTGGCCCCAGCAGAAGACAACTTTTCTGCACCAGCTCAGCTATACCTGACAAAAACTTCCTCAACGGGTAGTTCACTGACATTGGGCAGACTCAATTCCAAACGCCCAGACTCGGACGACATCAGTTGCTGAGCAGTACCAGACCTTGATTTTAAAAGTTTTTGTAATAGGATAAGGACTTATAGCAGCATTATTGTGCTGCTATACTTAGGCTAAGACTTTTTTAAGCGTTATTCGCTCAAAAAGTAAACTTTTAATTGGTATAGTACCTTTTGCTACTATACCAAAAATAAGACTTCAGCATTTACTGCAAACTTAAATTGTAAAATTCTTAGATTAGGACATATAGCAGTACTATTGTACTGCTATACTATAGGTTAGGACTTAATTATTAGATTTTAACTCTGTTGACTAGTACCCTATTTGAGAAGGGGAACCTCAACACTGACACACAAAGCGGGGTATCTTTTACAATACCCCCCTTTTCATTTTATTTTACACACAATTGGGGTGCTTTTTACACCACCCCTCTTAGACGCAACACTAATCCCCATAAACCTCCAAAGTCAGGATGAGCGGAATGCCCGGAGTGCGTACGCCTACTCAGCGCCCGGCAACAATAAAACCCCTGGAAAAAAGCCCAGAGAAGACACCCGAGGTGGCAGGGCCTTCGACGCAGTGCGTTAGGAAGAGCGTGGGTGAATGGGAGGCGGGCAAAACAGTAACCAAAAGAACTCCCCCGAAAAAGCCAGTCCAAACACCACCAGCGACGGCAAGGGGGGCTATATCTTTTGAGGTGGGAAGCCCGCCCATCCAAAAAAGCAAAGTTGTCGAGGCAAGAAATTGCTCAAACAAAATTAAGTCGTTAATGACAACGTCTAAAACGACAAAAAATGAAATAAAGGCTGAGGTAAAGGCACAGGCGGACCGACTATACCAGCTCGTTAAAGAGCTGGAAAATTTTAGACAACCCCCAACCAATAAGACCTACACCCAAGTCCAGGAGGCGCAGAAGACAAGGGATGCTCCTACTCCTTCTCCAGAGGCCATTAGAGTCGTGGACACTGAATCCCTTAGAAAGGCCTTGGAGGAGCACAGTCGGAACTTGGCCGAGAACAGCGCAAAAATGGACAGGCTGAAGGAGGCACTACAAACTGGCCAAGAGCATATGGAGAAGCTCTCCTACGCCAGTGTAGCGGCAAGTCGGCCTGTCATACAAACGCCTAAACTTTCGGCACTGCACTCGATCGCAGTGACGGCCAAGGACGAGGAGGAAACCAGTGAGCAAGTCCTGGACAGGATCCGAAAGGTGGTGAACGCAAAGGAAGGGGGAATTAAAGTCGACAAAGTTCGCAAGGCGAAGGATAGAAAAGTCATAATGAGTTGTCGCACGGAGGGAGAGAGACAAAAGCTGCGAGAAAGACTGAGTAAAGCACCTGAGTTGAAGACAGAGGATATTAAAAATAAGAATCCTCAAGTCGTGTTAAGGGACGTTGTGCAGCTTAACAGCAACGACGACATGATGCAAGCTCTTAAAAACCAAAACAACCACATCTTCAAAGACTTAAGTGAAGAACAGAAGATAGTGGAAGTTTTATATAGGAAACGCCACAGGAACCCGCACATGTGCCACCTAGTGCTGAGGGTCGCCACAGAAGTCTGGCGGCGCATGCTCGAGGATGGGTCGGTGCACTTGGAACTTAAGCGGGTTAGGGTCGAAGACCAGTCCCCGCTTGTCCAGTGCTCGCTCTGCCTCGGGTATGGGCATAGCCGACGCACTTGCACGGATACCGTGGCAAAGTGCAGCCACTGTGGCGGACCTCACATGAGGACGGAGTGCGCGGACTGGAGCGCCGGGCTACCACCGACCTGTTGCAATTGCATACGGGCCAAAATTGACAGCACGCATCATCACGCCTTCAGCTCAGAGTGCACAGTCAGAAGGAGATGGGATGCTATAGCCCGCTCATCCATAGCGTACTGCTAAGGGCGCCCCGGGGACTCCTGCCCAACAAACAGCAAGACCATACCGAGTGGCCCAAGCGAATCTTCAACGCAAGGAACTGGCGACCACCGAACTCTTTATAGAGGCCAGTGAACGGAAGATCTCGTGGGCACTGATTCAGGAGCCGTATGTGGGAGGAGCACGAAGTATGAAGAGCTACCGTGGAGCGAGAATCTACCAGTGTGAGGTCGATGGAAGTTGGAGGGTTAAAGCTGCGATAGCCGTCTTTGATCATGACTTGGACGTCATACCCTACCCGAAACTCACCTCAAATAACATCGTTGTGGTGGGGATCCGAACCAAAGCCTGGGAAATCGCAGTAGTCTCTTATTACTTCGAGCCAGACCAACCCATAGGGCCATACTTGGACCAGATGACCCGGATCAATGCGGAAGTGGCCAACGGTAGATTGCTGATAGGTGGCGACGCGAATGCGAAAAGTGCCTGGTGGGGCAGCATCAAAGAAGATCCCAGGGGAGAGGAAATGTCCGCTACCCTGGACGAGTTGGAGCTTCAGGTGCTAAACGCTGGTGACGCTCCCACCTTTGACACCATCAGAGGTGGTAGAGCGTATAAAAGCCACGTGGACGTCACGGCATGTTCGCTCGACCTTTTTGACCTGGTGGACGGCTGGCGGGTCGACACAGGAGCAACATCCTCGGACCACAACACGATATTTTTTAATGTCAATACGAAAAGGGAAAAAGGTGTTAACATCACTAGAACTACTAGGATGTTCAACACCAGAAAAGCAAATTGGGAAGACTTCAAGATCAAACTACAAGAATTTAAAATTAGAGATAATATCAATTTAGAAATAATAGAAGAAATAAACAGTAAAGTAAAATTAGAAGAAACAGTTGTAAATTATATAAATATTATCACAGAAGCTAGTAAGAGTGCTATCCCAAAAATAAATAAGAAAACTAAAATCACCTGTCCGTGGTGGTCCGAGGAGCTCACTGTGAAGAAGAGGGAGGTGATGACGAAGAAGAACCGCATCCGCAATGCCGCGCCGGTCCGGCGAGCGAAGGTCGTTGGCGAGTACCTGAAAGCAAAAGAAGAGTATGAGATGCAGGCGAAGAATGCCCAAATCGCCAGTTGGAAGGAGTTTTGCCGGAAGCAGGATCGTGAGGGAGTTTGGGAGAGTTTCTACAGGATCATCGGTAGGACCGCCAAAAGGCAAGAAGAACTGACCCTTTGCAGCGATGGTGCATTCCTCAATCCGAGTGAATCGGCCGCCCTACTAGCGGATACGTTCTACCCCGAAGACAGAGTAGACCAGGACAACGCTGACCACAGGCGAATTAGAGAAGCAGCCAGCCGAGTAAATGAGTGGGCCCATGATGAACATCATGATCCCCCATTTACAACGCTGGAGCTGAAGTCCGCCGTGGCGGGTTTTAATCCCAAAAAGGCACCAGGAGGGGATGGACTGACTTCTGATATCTGCAGTCGAGCGATCCACCAGGACCCGGACGCTTTCCTTGCCCTCTACAATAAGTGCCTCGAATTGGCACACTTCCCGACCACCTGGAAGGAGGCTACAGTCGTAGTCCTCAGAAAGCCGGGCAAGGATAGCTATACCACCCCTAAGGCATACAGACCAATCGGTCTACTGCCTGTTCTGGGGAAGATCCTGGAGAGGATGGTCGTAGCGCGTCTAAAATATCAGCTTGTACCGCGGTTTAGTACTCGTCAGTTTGGCTTCATGCCCCAGAGGAGCACCGAGGATGCCCTCTATACGCTAGTGGAGCACGTACAGGACAAGTTGAGGCTGAAGAAGCTAATTGTCCTGGTGTCATTGGATATAGAGGGCGCCTTCGATAGCGCCTGGTGGCCAGCCATAAGGGTCAGACTGGCTGAGGAAAAGTGCCCGGTCAACGTCAGGAGGCTGATAGACAGCTATCTCGACGGTAGGAAGGTCAAGGTTCGGTATGCCGGAGAGGAATGCACGCGAGAGACTAGCAAGGGCTGTGTCCAGGGGTCGATCGGTGGTCCAATCCTGTGGAACCTCGTTCTCGACCCACTACTGCAGGACCTTGAGCAGCGTGGAATTTTCGTGCAGGCGTTCGCGGATGATATAGTCTTGGTCGTGGATGGGGACACGGCGACTGAAGTCTCAAGATCTGCCAATGCAGCCCTCGCCCATGTTCAGGGTTGGGGCGTCCGAAATAAGCTGAGGTTTGCACCGCACAAAACCTGTGCGATGACCATAACCAATAAGCTTAAGTACGACACTCCAATACTGAACATGGCCGGGGTCGGCATCGGTATGGTCAAGAAAATGAAGTTGCTGGGTCTAACCATAGACGAAAAGCTCACTTTTAATGAGCATGCCGCGAACGTCTGCAAGAGGGCAGCTAACGTATATAAGCGACTGTCCCGAGCCGCAAAGGTGAGCTGGGGTTTAAACACAGAAGTCATACACACAATTTACACAGCAACGATTGAGCCCATAGTAACGTACGCAGCCGCAGCCTGGGCACCCGCTACAAAAAAGTTGGGTATACGGAAGAAGCTAGGCTCTGTTCAACGAGGATTTGCTCAGAAGCTCTGCAAATCTTACCGTACTGTCTCTCTGAACTCGGCGCTGGCGCTGTCTGGGATACTACCTCTAGACCTGCGCATACAAGAGGCAGCCGCCCTGTATGAAGCGAGGAGAGGGTCATCCCGGTTTGTGCCAGGAGACAGGGAGATCGAGAGTCCGGTAAGATTTGCAGAAGCCCCTCATCCAGCTACACAATTGCCCCTGGAGTTCATGTGCCTGGAAGATCAAGAGTTACTAGACAGTAACAATGTGCAGGCGGTGCGAATCTTCACCGACGGCAGCAAGATTGAGGGGAAGGTCGGAGCCGCATTATCCATTTGGGATAATGATGGCGAAATCCGGAACCTCAAACTTAGCCTTGCCGCGTACTGCACAGTCTACCAGGCGGAACTCCTGGCCATTTGCAAGGCGACAGAAGTGATCCTCGCGCGGCAAGAGGCGAGCTATGGCTTGTACAGCGACTCAATGTCCGCATTGCAGACGCTTGCAAACCATGGCTCGCTCCATCCCCTGGCAGTTCGCGCGCGCGCAAACCTGGCTCACGCCCTGTGCCAGAGCAAAGCTGTGACTTTGTTCTGGATCAAGGCCCACGCGGGCCTGCCGGGGAATGAGCGAGCGGACGAGTTGGCTAAGGAAGCAGCATTGTCGTTACGGAGGAAGCCGGACTACGACCAGTGTCCGGTTTCATTTATCAAGCGACAGATCCGTTTGGAATCGCTTGATGAATGGAATCGAAGATATGTGTCGGGCGAGACCGCTTCCGTGACGAAAATGTTTCTTCCGGATGCAATAGCGGCTTTCCGTATTGTACAACAGGTGCGGCCTGAAGGCGTCCTCACGCAAGTTTTGACGGGGCACGGCGGGTTCTCTGAATACTTGAATCGCTTCAAGTGTAAGGATAGCCCATCGTGCGTCTGCGATCCAGGCGTGGCAGAGACTGTCCAGCACATACTTGTAGAATGCCCGTTATTTATCAGGGAGCGCTACCAACTTGAATCTGAGCTGGACAGGAAAATAACGAGGGAGAGCCTGCATGGGCTCATGGACAAAAAACACAGGGAAAAGTTTTTGGAATATTGCACTAGAGTAGCCACTGCGGTTATACATCGGAATAAAACCTGAGCGCACCGTGCTTCATTAATATTTCTGTGTGATATTTAAATGCAAGCACGGAATGCAGCAAGGACATGTATAGCCGGCAGTATTTCATGCTAGTACCTAAGTTTCTAAATTGTGTAAGACTGATTGTTATGATAAACTGCACTTTTGTGTTTTTATATCCTTAGCAATAATGTACGCTTGTGATAGAAAGCACCTTTTGTATTTCCTGTGATAAACTGCACTTTTGCACAATTTGTGATACCTTGTATTCTATATTTTTCTTAATCAGCACTATTTGCACGATTGTATTTCTGAGATAAACAGAACTCTTGTATATTTTTCTTTTTGTATTTTAAGTTTACTGTGATAAATAAATAAAACATGCCCGTAGTTATTGAAATGAACCCACACAGTATACAAGAGGATGAATGCAAGATGAACCTTGGTATGAAGGATAAAAGTGCGAGAGGAATGAAAGAGGAATGGTACGGATGTGTTTGCAATTAATAGGCGCCAATTTTGTTGGTGGGGATTAGAGTTAAGAAAAAAAAAAAAAAAAAAAAAAAAAAAAAAAAAAAAAACCTACCCTACCCTACCTACCCTACCCTACATACCCTACCCTACCTACCCTACCCTACCTTCCCTACCCTACCTACCCTACCCTACCTACCCTACCCTACCTACCCTACCCTACCTACCCTACCCTACCTACCCTACCCTACCTACCCTACCCTACCTACCCTACCCTACCTACCCTACCCTACCTACCCTACCCTACCTACCCTACCCTACCTACCCTACCCTACCTACCCTACCCTACCTACCCTAGCCTACCTACCCTAGCCTACCTACCCTACCCTACCTACCCTACCCTACCTACCCTACCCTACCTACCCTACCCTACCTACCCTACCCTACCTACCCTACCCTACCTACCCTACC
Organism: Anorthoa munda; assembly: GCA_945859665.1. Lineage (NCBI taxonomy): Eukaryota > Metazoa > Arthropoda > Insecta > Lepidoptera > Noctuidae > Anorthoa > Anorthoa munda. Next base: position 55,925,475 of record OX243894.1, on the reverse strand, counting down.
CTACCTACCCTACCTACCCTACCTTACCTACCCTACCCTACCTACCCTACCCTACCTACCCTACCCTACCTACCCTACCCTACCTACCCTACCTACCCTACCCTACCTACCCTACCCTACCTACCCTACCCTACCTACCCTACCCTACCTACCCTACCCTACCTACCCTACCCTACCTACCCTACCCTACCTACCCTACCCTACCAACCCTACCCTACCTACCCTACCCTACCTACCCTACCCTACCTACCCTACCCTACCTACCATACCCTACCTACCCTACCCTACCTACCCTACCCTACCTACCCTACCCTACCTACCCTACCCTAATTTTCCATTTTTTTTTTTTTTTTTTGTAAATCTAAACCATTCTCGAATCTCCACGAACACACACAAAAAAATTCATCAAAATCGGTCCAGTCGTTTAGGAGGAGTTCAGTCACATACACACGCACACAAGAAATATATATATTAAGATATATCTAACTGTAATCTATCTATCTTTATATATAAATGAGAAAGTATGAGCAAGCTCAGCCTGTATGAGATTAGGATGGCTCTGAAACAGCTTAAGAACAACAAGGCACCGGGTGACGACGGAATTACGTCCGAACTCCTGAAGGCGGGTGGAAAACCAATACTTAAGGCCCTTCAGAAGCTGTTTGATTCCGTCATACTCGAAGAAAAAACGCCACAGGCATGGTGCAGGGGAGTGGTGGTACTCTTCTTCAAGAAGGGTGACAATGCCTTACTGATGAACTATAGGCCCATCACACTTCTTAGCCATGTCTACAAGCTGTTTTCAAGAGTCATCACGAATCGTCTCGCGCGCAGGTTTGACGATTTCCAGCCTCCCGAATAAGCCGGATTCCGTAAAGGCTTCAGCACCGTAGACCACAAACATACTTTGCGCCAGTTTATACAGAAGACCGAAGAGTACAACCTGCCTCTCTGCTTAGCGTTTGTGGACTACGAGAAAGCGTTCGATTCAATCGAGACTTGGGCTGTATTGCAGTCTCTCCAACGATGCCGAATTGACTACCGGTACATCAAAGTGTGAAGTGTTTATACAAAAACACCACCATGTCAGTTCGACTTCAGGATCAGACTTCGGAACCAGTCCTTCTGCAGCGAGTTGTGAGACAAGGAGACGTCATATCTCCGAAACTGTTTACTGCTGCACTGGAGGATGTCTTCAAGGTTCTGAACTGGAGAGGGCTAGGCATCAACGTCAATGGCGAGTACATCACTCACCTTCGGTTTGCCGACGATATAGTGGTTATGGCCGAGACCATGGAGGACCTCAGTACAATGCTCGATGATCTCAGTAGAGCTGAGCCCGAAGAATTGCCAAACTCAAGTGGCAGTGGGCAGGGCACATTGCTCGCAGAACGGATGGCCGATGGGGCAGAAAGGTTCTGGAGTGGCGACCGCGAACCGGAAGACGTTGCGTTGGAAGGCCTCCCACTAGGTGGACCGATGACCTGGTGAAGGTTGCGGGGATCCGCTGGTTGCGAGACGCACGGGATCGTTCAATGTGGCGACGCTTGGGGGAGGCCTATGTCCAGCAGTGGACGTCTTTCGGCTGATATGATGATGATGATGATATGATGAGAAAGTATGTATGTATGATCCGTATAGACTTCGAAACGACTGGACCGATTTTAATGAAATTTTTAGACAATCTTTAGATTGATCCAGCGGATAATCCTGTAAAGTTTGGTGGCGATCGGAGCATTATTTTTTGAACTTTGAACGTGGGTGAAGCCGCGGGCAGAATCTAGTAATCTATACTAATATTATAAAGAGGAAAGATTTATTTGTTTGTACCGAATTGGCTCCGAAACTACTGGACCGATTTAAAAAGTTCTTTCACCATTAGAAAGTTACATTTTCTGAATGACATAGGTTATTTTTTAATCCCGAAAACGGGTCCTATGGGGTGGTCCACGGGAGCGAAGCCGCAGGGAACAGCTAGTAATTATATAAAAGCAAATGGTCACACACTCACTCATCACGAAATATCGAAAACTGCTTGACGTATAAAGATTAAATTTGGCAGGGTGGTTCCTCATGTGACGAAAGTGCGTGCTAAGAACGGATTTTTTCGAAATTCCACCCTTAAGGGGGTAAAAGGAGTGTTTAAAGTTTGTATAGAATGACTTCAGTTTGTAAATTGGACACGTGAAGTTTTACATTTACGCTCTTGATTGATAAAATGAATTTATGTGTTGACTGGTGTTTGGAAATTCCACCCTTAAAGGGGTAAAATAAGGGTTGAAAGTTTGTATGAAATATTTACAGTTTGTAAATTGGACACGTGAAATTTAAGATTTACGCTCTTGGTTGATAAAAATAATTTATGCACTTATTGGTTTTTGGAAATTCTACCACTAAAGGAGTAAAATAAAGGGTTAAAAGTTTGTATGAAATGTTTACAGTTTGTAAATTGGACACATTAAATTTTTTATGTACGCTCTTGATTGATAAGTTTGTGTGAAATTTCTACGCTTTTAATTGTGACACGTAAAATAAAGATTTACGCTTTTAATGAGCTTGAGCTTTCGGTGAAGGAAAACATCGTGAGGAAACCATAGCACGGTGGTAGGGTACTTTGTAGCACCCGCCTGGCTGGCAACCACCCTCAAGTTGAAAATCTGTCGCCAAGCACCTTCCGGTGTGTTCCGACAGCAGCACTTGAGAGCCAGTTCCCTTCTAGGCTTTGTGTGCTTACCACCATCGGCCACATCATCACTGACCACGGTGAGATTGTGGTCAAACACAGGCCTATACAAAGTAAAAAAAAAAAAAGTGCTATTAACATAATAATTAAGCATTAAAAACCCGCTGGGTCTCCTTTTTACCCGACTGCCGAAGGAGGGTAATGTGTTTATCAGTCTATGTATGTATGTATGTATATATGTATGTATGTATGTATGTATGTATGTATGTATGTATGTATGTATGTATGTATGTATGTATGTATGTATGTATGTATGTATGTATGTATGTTTGTTCCTATGTGGCGTTCCAGAGACCAAACGCGTTGACCGATTTTGATGATTTATACGTCAATCGATTCGTCTTAACCTTGCGAGTGTCATAGGCTACATTAAAATTGGAAAATAGAAAAATGGCGGCTTTTGGGCGCCGTATTGTGGGGGGCCAATTTTATTTTTTCTTCCAAACCCATCGTGTGGGGTATCAAAATAAAGGGTTTCAAGAGGTGATTTCAAAAATATATAACACTTATATATTTAAATGTACCTAATTCGAAAAAAATATTAACTAAAAAGTTATAAATAAAAAAGTTAATTAAAAAAATCAAAATACCCGACTGCTTAAAAAGCGAACTAAAAAGACGTAAACCAGAAGAAAATCATGCTGTGCAGTCGGAGGATACATCTGGTTTTGGTCAGCCAGCACGCGAATATGTATCCTCCGACTGCACAGCATGATTTTCTTCTTGTTTACGTCTTTTTAGTTCGCTTTTTAAGCAGTCGGGTATTTTGATTTTTTTAATTAACTTTTTTATTAGGAAAAAGTGTTCTTGTAACAAACTCAAAAAGCCAATGACAAACAATTCCATCTTAATATTATCACAAAGAAGTTCAATTTCATCTCTCTCTGAAATTAAAACAATTTTATTGTTCAAAGGCAAAAAAGTTTTGGCGAATAAGATTTAATCACATACTTTGAGGAATGGACTGAGTGTTGCTTATCCAACTGTGAAATGAATACAGTCAGAAAAGTATGAGAGACACAAAATGATAGTGCATCCTGATGGTGTCTTTATCAGAATTCTGATCGGGCCTCGTCACAGGCTTACAGCGTCATCTTCGTCTCTAACCTGCTCGTTCTAAGTCATGTCATGTCATGTTACTCGACTATATCTAAAATAATCAAATTGACAGTTATGGGTAACTTAATAAGTTAACATATTTATAATTCGGCATTTATCAAGGGACTTTTTTTTCTGTTTTCATAGCAACTGATTCGAGAAAAGTTCCTACAAATGGACTTTAAAATATGGTTTTGACACATACAGAACAGAGACAGGTAGATATTGGATGCACAGAGTAGTCTATTTTGTGATAGTATAACTCAGTCCATTCCTCTTAGTCTCCGGATTCAATATTCAACGGTCGAATAGAAGCCGTAACTTTGTAATTAACCTTTTAAGATCACTTTGAAGGGAATGAACTGAAATCTTCATCTTCATTTAGATCCAAGATGAATTCAGATCGGCTTACAGTTTTTTGTTTGATAAAGTTAATCATTTTCTTTCCTATCTGGTCTTTGGTAATGCTTTAATGAAATGATCAGACCTTTTTTTTGAGAGAGTTAATTAGATTATTCAACCTGTATTTTATCTTCTTCTTTTCGTGTGAGGGTGTGGCCTCATCTAGTGTCAGAGTTAATTAAGCAGCCTTTGGGAACCCCACAGACTTCTGACTTGGCTATTGGCTCTGGCTTGTATTTAATATTATAATAATACCAGCCTGTTACTATCCCACTTCAGAGCAAAGGTGTCGTAAAAAATAAATCTTCTCTGAGTTTTCGGTAGCGAATAGTATCTTATGTTCAAATAAACAAATCAATTCAAATTCAGTGGCTAGTTTCTCGGAAAATCATTTCAAACATACAGTACCTAACTGAGGCATAGGTACATTCAGATAATTACGCTAATTACGCGATAATTATATTACCCGAAGTGTTAGTTAGAGGTGTACTATTATATTACACCCACATTTCACCAGATTCTAGTTCTTCTTCTTCGTCGTATCGCTGATTCCAATATTAAATACGTTTTGACCAGAATTCAGCCATATCAACAGCGTTTTTAATTACCTCACAAAAGTCTTTCAGGGTGTTGGTGCCAGTGCTGCCAACTCGTCTAAGCAAAAGCGCGCTGTGAGCTCTTAAAAAAAAGCGCTAAATTGTCGCTGTCAAAAAAGCTCTGTATTCGGCGCCAAATTCAAACAATTTTTTGTAGTCTGTTTTTTTATAAGGGCACATCCATTTTTATTATCGTTTCACAGCATAACTCGTAAAATTGACTCAGAATAACTGACGGAAAGTTATAAATTACTGTGGAACTATAGAACGGTAGAATCAATTTTTTATTACATGTAAATTTTTAACGTTCAAAAGTGCCGCATAATGGCCTAGTTGAAATAAATACATTTGACTTTGACTTTGACTAACGGGAAATAAAGTTAGCTACAAATTACAAAATAGTTAACTTACTCGTTAACTATTTTTTAATTTGTAGCTAACTTCATTTCCCAGGCCAAATCGAGGAATCCTCAACTCATAGACTAAGATACCAATACAAGAAACATAGCAGCATTTAAGTGTAGCTAGTTCTACAAAATTTTGTGATTCGTTCCTTGTTACGCACATCATTGTCACGCTAGATTTAGCGCTAGGCGCTAGAACGCGCTGTTGAACAAAATAACGCTAGATCTGGTGCTGAAAGCGCTAAGTTGGCAGCACTAGTAGGTGTAGGTGCGGTGTTGCACAGAGAACACGACAATATGTGAGGCATAGTTTGGGACGTAGCTTTGCAATCGCACTGGTAATTTTAGGTCTCACGTAATAGAAGGCGAGTAACTACATTGCTTTCAACCGGGCACAAATCTTGACTCCAAGCAGTTAATGAAAAAACCCAATAACATTTCACCCGACCTGAGAATCGAACCCAAGACTTCAGGATCAGCAATAGTGCTTGTGACCACTAGACCCACGAGGTACGCCGCATTTAAATACAAAACATAGTATATACAAGAAGGTTCCAGAAACAAGTTTTCAGAAAACGTTTTACAGTTATCTAAATGTAAAATCAATGTTAAGTCAGAACACAATTATATTCGAAACTCTAAAAGTTTAAACGTGTTCAGATAAAAGTCTTTCAGAGTTTCATACGTTATGAATTATATACTACGGAAACGTTTGGGTCTGTTTGAAGTAAAAAAAATAAAAATTGTAATGGTTAATTACGGGTTTTCTAATTTTGAAACGTACTTTTTATGTTTCAGACTGAAATCGGGCCTTACAGATACCTACGAGCATTTGTCAGTAAGAAAAAGATTAAATTTCGGCTTTACTCAGATTTGTTTTGTTTCACAAACATAGAGTTTATAAACCTTTTATTTTATTATTAATGATAGCTCGCGTTTGACCACTATCTCAGCTGATGGTAAACTATGATAACTTTATGAAACTTGCATTACAACTTTTAATGTAGTTAATATAGTAAAAATCACTAATAGAGAAGAATAGAATGCTCTTTATTATATATACCATATAAGTTACAGAAAGTATAGACGAAGAAAACATTACACTGGGTGACACAATGGGCGGCCTTATCGCTAAAAGCGATCTTCGTTCTAATGTTTTAGTGGTGATCACCCTATATAAAGGACCTGCTTAAATAAATATCTTTTACAGTCAAAGCTGCCATCCACATTCAAATCTGTGTGAATCTACGAAAGTAAATGAAAAATAAATAAGTGAAGATCAAGCCAAACAAAAATACAAAAGGAAAAAAAACGAGCCCATCAAAAGAGAGGGCTGCACTAATAAGAACCAAAACTCTTTATATTAGAAATATGTGGAACGACTATTTCTACTGTATTTTAATTACTATAGTTGGTGTACATGGATCCGAAGATATAAATTTTATTTTACCAGAGAATTACAAAATAGAAACAATAAAATTTAACTCCATTACTAATTGTATAATAGCTATCAGTCACCAAGTATTATACTTTAATCCTTCTGTGGCCATATTAGAGACAAAAGGTGAAGGAATTGAAGAAAATGCAGTGATCATTGAATTGATTGAAAAATTGTCGGAATACAACATACCTCAACTGCTTGTAACAGATGTTCTTAATGAGAAAAATCATAATTTGCACATTAACTCTTTGACAGTTGCATTTTTCAATACGTGTGGAGACGTTACCAACTTTGATTTTACAAGAATTGATAAGAATATGAGATTTCTTATAATAATATCGAATCCTGCAAACGATGGCTGTGTCGAAAACCTTGAACAAATTGGAGAACGTGTAAGTAAATATGCTGTCACATTCATCATTCAAAATTTTCAAACCGGCGATAATAAGATATACACTATATTCCCGAAAATAGATGGAGATACATGTGAAGAGGTTGTTGACAAGCCGACGCATATAAATACTTGTGTTAATGGAACCATACAAAACAAAGAAATTTTCCCAATAAAGAATCCAGGGAATCTTAACAAATGTCTGATTAGAGTTGGCATGGCAACACTGTTGCCTTTTTCCACGATGACGAACGAAGCATCACTTAAAGAATACGATCACGTCGATCTTCAAGATATCAAAGGATCTGATTTAGAAATAATGAAAATTATTTCTGAATATTTTAATGCCACTTTAGAAATACATTACATTTACAGAAAACAAGAAAATCCTTATGATCACAAGGCTTTTATAGATTATGTACTGAACGGAAGCCTGGACGTGTGTGCCGGTGGCCTTTATAGGATATACGGTGATGTGGTCGAATACTCGGGCATATATGTTCGTCAAAGTGTTTTTTGGGTCTATCACGCCGAAAGAGCAGAAAGATCTTGGGAAAATTTAGTAAGTAAACTAAACGACGTGTACTTCTTTTTTATATTTTATATAACTTATTCAATTACATGGTGTTTCGTTTCTGTGTTCGATGGGGAATCAGTGTCATTTATATCAACATTATTGTATGGCTGGGGCGCAATTGTTGGTGCTACTTCTTTGCAGGTCGCACGATCTAACAAACAGAAGTTTTTGAACTTAATGTATTTAATCATGTGCATATATTCTTCTGCATATGTTAGCATGCAATTTTATTCATTCCTCACTATTCGGGCACCACCACATTTGCTAAAAACAAATAGTGACATCATGGAATCTGGCAGAATTCCATACTTGAAGAATTCGACAAAATATTTCATAGCTGATGAGAAGTATTTCAAGTTCGCAGAGAAGTCTGAAGATTGTGATTCTTTTGAGAACTGCGCGGAGAAAACATTGAAATACAATGGATTGACTGTTATATTGCAAGGTAACTTTTATATTTTTCAAGCAGTTACTGCGGTGAATGATGAAGCTAGAGTTTTGAGAGCATCAGAGAATATGTTGACTGTGTTTAATGAAATGATATTACGGAAAAACAGTTCTTTTGTGGCTAAATTCCAGAGTGTGATACAGCGATTGTTTGAAGCTGGTATAACACGAAGATTGTTTACTGAAGGTATAGGTATTTCGTGGGTGGCTAAGGCAACGAGTGCTAACACAAATATGATAACCAGTAGTTACAGTTGTCAAGCCGGGTGCTCGATAACTTTGAGGCAGTTCGCCGGAATATTCTACGCGTGGATATTTGGCTGCGTGATATCCTGTTTGGTTTTTACGATTGAAATAATTTCGAAACGTGAAAAAAGGTTGGCATTTGTAAATTGATGTAACATACTGAAGAAGCTTTTGTTATTGTAGATATTTTTAAATACATTACCTAAAATAGATTAGAATTATTATAGAGGTAGCAAGATAGTAACTTTGTGTAGTTTTAAACTTCCATGCACAATCTAACTTATGTTGTGTGGGTTTGAACCAAAAATTAAATAATTAAAGAATGATGAAAAAACGTGGTGTTGTTTTCTCTTTTTCCCGTATTTTAGACGAAGTAGTTACACTTTTGTTTTTATCACCCAGAGTGTATATATCACATTTTTTATTATATATTGTAAATAAATAAGTACCAATTAAAATATATGTACAGTTTTCCGAATTTCCATCGAACATAGTGTTGTAACATGGACTATAACACAGCAGTTTTAAGCAATTTGTTTTTTTTCGGTAAGCATTTTTTAATAGTTCCAAGATATGAGAATCAAGATGGGCAATTTCTCTTCCTCCATTGTTGTTGTTACTTCTAATGTTGAGGTAAACTTTTTCTCGCAGAATATAGTATTTGTCTGTTCAGTTATCAACAACGCCCAAAACTCTCCTAACTTTAATGATCGCCATATTTTCGTGAACATTTTTAAAGTTTAGTTTTCATATCGTAGGAGCAGGCATGGCATTCCAAAGTTTGGCTTTGCGGTCCAAATACACAACAACAGCTTTTCATCGTCTCAATATGTACCTTCTGTAGGACCGATACATGATAGATGTATATTTTTGTTTGTTATTCTTATTCTTATAAAATTTTATTCCGACATTCTGGTATGATGACTTTCTATCATTTTGTATCCTAACATATCTTCATGCTGACAATTTGTTACGTATGTATGGTACTCATGTTTGAGCAAATAAAATGATTTGATTTCATAAAGCTGAGGCGTAATCTGCCCATAAATGCCCACTGTTGGGACACAGGGCTCCTCTCTGTGAGAGAGAGCATGCCTTTGAGCATTTACCACGCGGGCCCAGTGTAACCTACACTTTTCAGTTTAACCGCTTGATGTGACATTGTGGTCGATTTTTTTACAATGTTTTTCTTCACCGTTTTGAGAGCAGTGGTGATGAAATAATTTACACTAAATAAAGCGCCTGTCAAGTCAACTCGTCGCGGCTATTACCCAGTGGTAACCAGCAGTGACCAGGTAACCATAGGTCATAATGTTCATAATGATCAATGAATGAGGTTCATAATGTAACCATTATTTTTTCTAGTTTCCCTGGTATTAAATGCATCAGGAACGCTAATGCCGCAAAAAAATGAAATTAAGGGGCACAGAAAAAATATATACTCTTTGCTCTCTACAACTTTGAAACCGGACAAAAAAAATATGGAATATAAGAAAATGCAAGAAAATGAAATGGCAGAAAGAAGTAGTAATTTAACAACGACACCGAGTTACCTGTGGATTGACAGTTACTACATTGTAGATGACGACTACCCAGTTTTAAGAGCGAAAAGACCTCTGCCTAATAACCGTATTTCTAAGGGCTCAAACATTTTATGGGCCCAGCTGTTCCCACTTATAAACAATATGTTATTTGGAACAAAGGATATGAGTCGAAAACGAGGATTTGAACCTAGATAGTGGAAAGAATAAAACATTTTGTGGCACTAGCTACCAATAGATCTACTTCTTGTGCTCAACAAATCAACAACGGTTGTCCACAAGACACAACACCAAACTGATCTTAGGATCTTTCCTGGACTCTCCCTTTTACAACAAAACAAAATAAAAACAAACTATACAACTGAAATGCTAATGATTATTCCTCTCTCCTAGATACTTACGAGTATCTAAAATGTTGCTGTGCCCGACAGGGTCCATAATTGTATCTGTTAATTTATATTCACCACCTGTGGATGATATAAAGATAATTTGAATTTGGATGAGGAACTATCTTACTTGTTCCTTATACATCTATACTGGTGATCCCAAATATGACCATCACCACGGGATTCATGCAGCTTCATTGTGACGTTATCCTTCAGCTCTCGTGTAGCCAGCAACCTAACCAAGTTAATTAGGATAAATACTACCGACTTCCATTATGAAAACACTACAAAGTGACTTCAAATTTGGATGTCGGAGTCAAAAAACTGAGGAACGAATATAGGAACACCGACTTCCGAAATTGAAGTTATGTCTCACTTTGCAGTGTTTATTTTTTTGTAAAATCGTTTTAATTTTTTTAGTTGTGGTTGCTATCTAGTGGGCAAGTTCTACAGTAAGGTACCCATAATACGAGTATACGAGTATGACACATTGAAACTTATGGAATTCCGTGATGTGCCTTCGTGGAATGAAATGGTACAAGCAATAAACAGAGATGCGATTGCATCAATCCCGAGAGATTTGTCGTCCATTTACTAAAGAGTTCTGTTGTATATCATACCTCGGGAAAGAATTTTTTCAAACACAGTAATAACTTTCAAAATCGGACCACAATTAATGGAGAAATCGGTAAACAATTACATAAAAAAACTATTATTCAATTCAATTCATTTATTTGTTCTCTCTTTAGAATAATAGGTTACCTACTATATTCCATCATTGTAAGACACTGGTAAGTAAGAAGTAAGTTTTTGAAAAAGCCTGTGTTACAGGTCACCAGGGCCCTCAACAGAAAAACAATATAGTAAAAGACGATATGAACATCATTAATAGTGCCTACCAAGAAGACTAACAATAGTCTGTTGAAAGTTAAAAATAATATCAAAGGTAAAAAAAACAAAATTAAAATATTTAAAAAGAACAAATATTTTTTAAAAGGGCATGAGGATTTTTGTAAGTAGCCAAGGTGGTGAAACAAATCCGTATCTATTCAAAAATTGCCTAGCCCTTTCCTGACTATATTGGGGTCGGATAGAGCTGGATACCAGAATTTATATGGAGTGGAGAGACTGTGTTCGACCTGACGATGTTCAGACAAGGGTCCACGTAGGGTTTCGCATGGAATCAGGGCGCCTCCAGAAATAAATAAATAACGCAACCTGGTCCAATGGTGTATATTCGCAGAAAGAGAAAGTCATTTTTTTATTTTTATAAGTGGAGTCTCGCAGTTAAATCAAAATATTTACTCACTGCTTAAACGGGCTTTCCTGTGGAGATTAAACTAGTCTTCAGCCAGGCAGCCGAGTAAGTTCATTCAAGCACGCTGGTAGTATATAATTGACGGAAAATCATAACATCGAGATTCATAAAACACAATAATGGTACAGCGCCATCTATCGAGCTTATGCTCAACTAATTGAAACATAAATACACAGTTGTTACAGGCTTTTTTTCTGTTCTGTGGCAGTTGCGAACCTATTAGAGCTATTCAGACTGCCTATCTCACCTTCAACCCCAGTCCTGGGGTGTCCGGGCCCACTCGACTCACTTAGACTCGACCCGACCATATGTTTTACTACCAATTCAGTGCCATTTATACAGTCGGGCAAACTGATATTTTAATTCTAAATAACTTATTAAGTTATGGTATATAGAATATTTTGTTATGAGTGTGATTATAAATAGAATATTTTGTACTGAAAACTGTAATCTTTCTTTTTTTTTTTCTTACTTGAATGTTGATTATTTATAGAAAATTGTTTACTATTTATTATTTTATTATATAATTATTGATTTTATATTGCTGAAAACTTTAATCTTTTTATTGTGTTGTTCCTAGTTCTGTGTTATTTAAGATACCTAATATTTATTTTTTAAATAATTTAGTCAATCATGTATTTTTTATATATTTGGTATTACCTACTCGTAAACCTAATAATTATAATCACGTAAAGACTGATTCAATAAATACCACCGTGCTAGCTATAAGATTGTAATGATAATTAACAATAATTTGTGATTAAAAACTAATCCTAGTTCTTACTTGTTTAATGATTGATTTATTTATCCAAACACTATTTCAATTTTACACTCTCTGTGGTGCAAGCGTTAAATCGACACTTTTCTTTTGAACATCGACGTTTTAACGCCTATCAAAACAGAAACATGCAGGTATTGTTATTCGGGTCGAGTCTAAGCGGGTCGAGTGGGCGCGGACCCGTCTTAGCAAGACTGGTGTCAGATTTCAGGAATCTGACTACCCGTAATGACTTCCAAAGATTTACAAATGACAGCCGAATCTAACAGCTAAGCCGCTGTTATTATATAGCTGTGGCAGCCATCTGGTTAAACTAGCCAGGTAATTGGACGCCTAGGCCGTTCATTAAACGCCGGCACCCAATTGAATGCCTAGGCCGATAGTTAATTGAACTAGAACCATTCAACGTTCAACAACTTGGCGTATTGAAAGTCAGCTCTTTAAAGATGACTGACCAAGACTCAGCCGAAAAATTAAAATTTAGTTCAGTTTTTGTCCACTGCGGCGCTAGTAGTCACCAAAATAAATATGGCGTCAACAGTGCAAACCGTGAATGTTATTTTTCGTTTTTGTGTAAAATTTTAAGTAAATTTTTAGATAAGTGTGGTATTGTCAAAATATATAGTATGAAAACATGGGGGTGCAAAATAATACTACGTCTTTTGCAAGTTTCCGCGAAATATTTGAGTCTAAACAATAGTCACCCTAATCAAACATTACAAATTCATCAATAGCCAATTTAACTTAAGGCGCCGATTCCCTTGAGTAGCTGATTTTAGAATGTGAATCACGTCTAAATGGCTAGTAGTATTTTTATGGAAAATAACTGCCCCGGACTGGTTATATTAGACCATTTTCTTAATAATTTGATATGAGCAAATTTTGAATTTTATTCGTATAACATAGTGTAATTATTTTGTAAAGTTATGTCTAAAACGAACGGCTTTTTTTTTAAGTCATAGGAAAGTACAAAAAGCTACAAAATTTTTGGTTGCGCGGGTGTGAAACGAGTGCACGTTTTGTTCCCTCAAGGTCGTTGGCGTCAGTCGTTGTCTTAATGACTGCACGACATTCAGCCATCTAGTTAAACGTTGCGCTCAATGACTTGGCTGTTGTCCTTCAGCCATTTAATTGAAGCCGGCGTTTACTGAAAGGCCTAGGTATCAAATTAACTGGCTAATTTAACTAGATGGCTGCGACATAACCACAAGCTGCTTTTGCAAATCCGTGTTTATAAGTAAAGCCATAAAAAAAAACTCGCGTGCGCGCACTTTTCGAAGATCTCACTCTAAACTAGTGCATCTAACGCGATAGCCTTCATTTGCCCTTGCCATCTCTGAACTACAAGATGTTTGACGATGCGCAATGGGTACATGGTGGACATCTCCTCAACGATTATATTTGCGCGCTGAACGTTTTGGGAACTTCATTGTGCGCACAGCTAAGAAGTGGAATTCCCTGCTGGAGTCAGTGTTTCTTGATACCTACAACCTGGGAGTTTTTAAGTTAAGAAATGAAAGTATTATTTCTGGGCAAGCGTGCTTCATCGTCGCCCACATCATCGCTAAACATTAGGTGAGATAATGGTCATCCTATCTATTTTTCTATACTTATATATTATATTATAAAGAGGAAAGATTTGTATTTTTGTATGTAACGAATAAACTTAAAAACCACAAGACCGATTTCAAAAATTCTTGCACCGTTGGGAAGCTACACTAACCCCGAGTAACATAGGTTACTTTTTATCCCTGTATTCCCACAGGAACGGAAACAACGCGGGTGAAACCGCGAGGCGTCCGCTAGTCAACAATAAAAAAAATAATCTTCAGTAGGGTAAAATGTTGTTTTGTTGAAAATATCATAAAACTTTATTGAATATGTATTTGAAACCGTCATGTGAAATCGAATTATTCGTTTGATATCGCTTATCTAGAATGTATTAGAATTTCATATAGAAATGATCGTAACTATTGCAAATGTTTTATTGTGTTTGAGTAAGTTGAATTTTTATTTTTTTTATGTAACCGAAGTCATGGTCTAACCCCAGAAAACCACTAAGTAGGGATTAGAGCGAATATGTCTCCACATACGAGAAGAGAAATGAGCTACATATCGCCGAGAGTATACAATTAAACACTATACGACTTCGCGGCAAGCAAAAGCGAAGATGGCTGTCGAGCTCTTCTCCTACTGAAAGAACTGGGGCTCGCACTAGCAGAAAATAGAATAATGGGAATGAGAAATAGGGTATTGAGAACCTTCTCCTTTTTTGAAGTCGGTTAAAAAAGCGTCTTTGCCCAGCAGTGGGACAATATGATAGGCTAGTTAGATAAGATTTATTTTATGTAGTCTGCGGCGTTGATGCTGTAAGTGACTTTGGACTTTCATTTTGGATTGGACAATTTGGTAATTTTGGATTCGATTCGTTAACTGATGTAGGTATTAGAGAGGATTTACAAACAAGTAAAATTTTGAAATTTAAAAAACCCCCGACATATTTTTATTTATGCTACATGATTTATCTAGTACATAGTAGATACGCTTCGATCGGCAATCTATTTAACACGTTATTATGACATGATATCTTGCAAAAACACCCCGATTCAAACAGTTAAACGCCCATAACTTTTGAACGGCTGAACCGATTTTATTCAAACATAGCTAAGAACACTTTCGACAAAATCACCTTTCAAAAAAAAAAAAAAAAATCAAGATCGGTCTATCCGTTTAGGAGCTATGATGCCACAGACAGACACACATAGACACAGATACACAGCAACACACCTCAAACTTATAACACCCCTCTTTTTCCGTCGGGGGTTAAAAAGACGCTTAAGGCACTTACTGATAGTGACGCCAAAGTTGAGGTCCGTACCTCACAGCGTAGCGAGTAAGTCGCTTAGTTAGTTATGTTTCCTAGGCTACTTTAATTCTGTTAAGCCTCCAGCAAATCTGGTTAAGCAGCCGAAAATTTTATAGTTCTTTTTTTTTTTTTAAACATTGCTCCAGACTAGGAATTTCTTCCTGTATCGTGGGCGCGTTTACAAACATATAAACTCACATACACAAACACCCAGAGCCGAAACAACTATCTGTAGGTCATACAAATATTTGTGCCGTGCGGGAATCGAACCCGCGACAAGCAGCGCAGCAGTGAATTGCTCAACCACTGCGCCAACCATGCGATCGACGTGCGACGTGCGGCCACAAAAAAAAATCCAACAGATACTGAAGCTTTTAACCAGTGAAACAAAACAAATCATTATTATTTACGCCTTCATTTTCAGTCTACCTACAAATGGACGTTTCAGAAGCAGCGGTACCAATA
Source organism: Anorthoa munda (assembly GCA_945859665.1). NCBI lineage: Eukaryota > Metazoa > Arthropoda > Insecta > Lepidoptera > Noctuidae > Anorthoa > Anorthoa munda. The sequence continues at coordinate 55,909,776 of OX243894.1, read as the reverse complement.
GACATTGTAACCTACAAGTCTAACACGCTCCCCAAACATACCTTCACCGTGGTGCATTATATTCCGAAGAAAAATTCCTTGATAAAGATAAGAAGGAGAGATTTTAGCGAGAATTTTAATGACAGAGAAAAATCGCCGCTTGTTATATTTTTGTAAAAGAATTTACCAAAAAAATAGTGTGATGAATTATATTGATACTTACTAAAAGATTCATTATCCTTTCATATATAAGGTTTAAATTAAATAAACCTATTCCATTTTTACCCTAACATCGCAAAAAATAAATAATATCTTCAGAAAATTTTGTCGACTTATGCAATCGTTTATGATGTTTTTTCGCAGTTTCGGGGTCAGTCCCATAAAACAAAAGTAGTTGTATGAGGAAACAATGGACACACATTTAGGTTCCGTACCAAATCGCAAAAACAAGTTGGGTTTTAATAGGAAAAAATAGGAAATAACAAAGAAAAATCTGATTTATCAGTACATTGGTATTTGTTTAATTTTCCGTAATAATAAATATTATCACCAAATTTGAAGCTTATAGGTCAATGGCAAGTTAAAAAATTATACGGAATTTTTTACTTAACGAGCTCTAAACAACCATGGGGGACTCGATGGGAATTTTATTATTTCGGGCCCCTCTTTAGCTGACAATTTGTATGGCTTTGGATCAATAAGATTAAGCATATCATACTGTGAAAATTTGAAGACTATCGCTCCAACCGTTTGGCTGTAAAACCTGTGTGACATACGACAGACAGACAGATAGACAGACGGACACGTAAGTGACAGCAATAGGGTTTGGACCCTTCGGTTACGGAACCCTAAAAAAGATCCAGTAAACTGCAAGACCTCCTTTTCGAAAACATGGGAATTAAAACTATTTTCAGTAAAACAGGAAATAAACGTCCGAGTTAGCAGAAAAGGTTGAATAGACCTCTTTGAGAGTGTGCACTGGGAGTCCGAGAGGCTTTTCAGATAAATATATCAGCTGAAGTTTTAATAAACTACTAGTTAAGCACTCACCTGGCTTATTACTGAGCGCGTTCGAGAACTTTCTAAAGAGTATGTGAGAGCTAGGCATATATTGAAGTTTGTGTTTGTATTGAATTGAAAATTTGAAAAAAGTTGTTGGTGCTTTTTATTAGGCCCTCTTCTGTGAAAAGCTTAGTTTTCAGAGTTAGATGCACAGACTACTGTTAGATGCTAAAACGAGATTAAATTGACAATCTTGTCTGACATATTTTCAGACATATTATTGACAAGATTGTATGACTAAAGCTGGGAACAAATTATCGGACGCAGCTGACGGACGCGACTTACAGCCGCGACTGATATGTGTGCACAGTCGTTAGGGAGGCGCGTTGCGGTCGCGTCCGAGCGCTTATTCCATAGATAATATAGCTTATTCAACGAAGATTATGTTTACGTAGAAACATGTCGAGTAGTGAAAGTGAGGACGCAATTCTCTACTGCGAACACACTCGATAAGTTTTTCTTCCATTTTTCGAGATATCGCGTAGTCAAAGTTGTTCCTACGCCCGGACGCGTACCGCACCCCGTGCACACCATCCGCGGACGTTTTTGGCTGACTCAAACATCCAGCGAGCCAGATCTCTATCGGACGTCTGAAAGCCCGAGGTCACGTCCGTGACTTACGTCCGATAGTTTGCACAATGTAATGAACATTCATTACACAGATACGCTATAAGTCGCGGCTGTCAGTCGCGTCCGTCAGCCGCGTCCGATAATTTGTTCCCAGCTTTATTGTAACTTATAGCCGGTTGGCATAAACAACCCATTGCCATTTTCTCTTGTAATAAAGGTTTAGAATGTCCATACATATAAGTTTCTCTGTGGTTTAGAATAGAAAACGCCTAATCGAAAGGGTTTTGAGTTAATTAGAAATATCGTTCTAAAGTGACCTCGTTTATTTAGGATTCGTTCATATCTTTGGTTAAGGACCCAAACTATTTCAAATTGCAAGTTCATTTTTATTGTGAGCTTAAATTTGGCTTAGATATTTTTCAAAGAACTTTTTAGGGTGCCCTGCCAAAATGGTAAAAAGAAACCGTGCCAAAATCGTAGCGCTATTGAATTTGCTTGTATGTACATCTGTCATTGGATGGATATTTCAGGAACTACTAATGTCATAGACTGGTTTAACATAGAACATTTTACGAGTTCCTATCAGATTCTTCTTCTTCTTCTTCGTGTCGATGATTCCTTCATTAAATTTTCTTCGACCAGTATTCAGCTACATCGACAGCCCTAGCGCTGGCCTCGCAAAGGTTTTGCATGGTGCAGGTGTTTTTACATAAGGAGCAGCACAGGAGATGGGGCATCGTCTGTGGGGTGGTACCGCAGTCACACTGTGGCTGATTGGAGTACCCCCATCTGACTAAGTTATGCCTACAGCGGCCCACTTGGCTTCGTAACCGGTTTAGGGATCAGATTACTAAGGGCTATAAGGAATTAAAACATTAAGAAAATACGCACTGACCAAAGGATCAATAACCTTTGACTCATAGTCATAGGTAGTTGGTATTTTATGTTGTATTAAATATATATATATTTGTACGTTGTGATTTTAATTAAATATGATGATGTCAACATCCGATTGTTGACTGTTGACTCAAATGGCCCGGTTGATTGGAAAACTGCTAACATGAGGGTAGTATGAAACTGAGTGTAGAATCAAACTAGCACTGCCCAACTAGCACACTATTGGAAAATGCAGCTTTCCTTAAAGCTCCAATGTCTATAGGGGTGGTGGGTTTTTTAAAAGTTCGTTAGAATTAGGAACGAGTTAGATAACAGCTAAAACTATAACTTATGAACGCGGCAGAAACCTAAGCCTTAACCTAAACCTAAGCCTACCATACTTAATGGCACCATTAACTGCACAATAGTTCGATTTGTATCTTTTTAGGGTTCCGTACCCAAAGGGTAAAAACGGGACCCTATTACTAAGACTGTCTGTCTGTCCGTCTGTCACCAGGCTGTATCTCATGAACCGTGAAAGCTAGACAGCTGAAATTTTCACAGATGATGTATTTCTGTTGCCGATATCACAACAAATACTAAAAACAGAATAAAATAAATATTTAAGTGGGTCCCCCATACAACAAACGTGATTTTTTTTTGCGGTTTTTTGCGATAATGGTACGGAACCCTTCGTGCGCGAGTCGGACTCGCACTTGGCCGGTTTTGCATAGGATAGCAAATTGTAAATAATTTACTTTTTAAGGTTTCTGTTATGCTTGTGAGGTAAAATTAGCTCCTCAGCTCGTAAAATTCCTTTTTGTAGAACTACTATGGAGTCTGCAGAGCTTCATCTTAGGAAATAGTAAATTTTCAATAAAATAGAGAACACTTTAACTACTACCTTTCGGCTTACCTATCGGCTTTTATTATAATAATCCATACTAATATTATAACTGCTAAAGTAACTCTGTCTGTATGTCTGTTACCTTTACACGCTTAAACTGCAGAACCGATTTAGATGAAATTTGGTATGGAGATAGTTTGAGACCCTGGGAAGGACATAGGATAGTGTTTATCCCGGAAATCATCCTATAGGGGGGTAGAAATTTGTATGGTGAACTAATCATTTTTCAAGTAAGGTGGCCCACACACCTTTAATATTATGGCGTGATGGCGTTAACTAAATGTATACTCTATATTAACCATCTCAATTTTGTATAAGTTCAAATTGCAACCCATTCATACAAAATCATAAGTAATAAGTGCTTAATAATCAAGTTTAAAAAACATTTGAAACATTGTCTTTATTTTTTAAGATACCCTGTAGCCTTTTCTTTTATAATTCAGATTTAATTCATTTTTTTTCCTAATGCCTAATGGATTTGAATAGCAACGCTTCATCGGTCAGCTGTTTGCCTTTGCCTTATAGCAGGCGCATATTTAAGCTTAGGTTTATGCTATTGGCATTTTTCTTGTTAAGGCTTCTTCTTACTTTTTTATTTCTTCTTTCCCTAGCGCTTAAAGCTATCCTCCTGTTTAGCCATGGCTGAAGAAGTGACGGTTAAAGAGCTTACAAGGAAACGCGCCTCAATTAAATCACAGCTTACTCAATTCACAAATTTTCTAGCTACCAGTAGGTAAGGGGAACAACTTGTAGAATTAGACATCAGAATTGAGAAAATGGTAACCTTACATGCCACCTATGATCAATTACAAGGTCAACTGGAGTACCTGTCTGCTAAGCCCAAAAGCAATTTACCGAACGAGAGCAATTTGAAAGCATCTACTACAAGCAACTGGCGGCTGCCCGCGCGCTGCTGTTGCCGCATTCTGTGGTAACTAGACATTAATCTACCTCACTTTAGCGGCTGCTGTAGGGATTGGTAAGAATATAAAGATATTTACGTTTCATTGATCCACGAAGACAAAAATAACGACAACGTAAATTAATTTTACTACTTACGATCATCACTTAATGGCAGCGCAGCATTAGTTATTAAACGTTTATATTTTAGAGGGGACAACTACGATAATGCATGTTTAGCGTAGAATCACTTCAAAAGTAGTGTAGAGTAGTACTCTTTTGAGATGGCTAAACTTCACTTTCTGTCGTTGGAGCGTAGACTCGACAGAGACCCAACACTTAAGCATCGCTATGTAGAGTTATTGCAGGAGTATGAAGCATTAGGTCATATGAGCGAAACCTCACAGCCTTCTTCATCTCACATATATTACCTTCCACACCATGGTGTAATCAGAGAGTCCAGTACAACGACAAAGCTTCGAGTTGTCTTCGTCGCGTCAGCCGTCACAACTTCGGGTAAGTCGTTTAACGACATTCAAGGCATAAGTCCTAGAGTTCAGGACGACTTACTGTCCATTTTATTGAGGTTCCGTCAGCATAAATACGTCGTTTCGTCAGATATTGAAAAGTTCTTTCGGCAAATTAAAGTGGACGAATCGGAGCGATCACTACAACAGATATTGTGGCGCTCTGACCCATCGTTACCTCTTAAAACGTACATTACCGTAACAACTTCTGCTCCGTTCATTAGTACACGATGTTTATCACAATTAGCGAAGGATGTCAGGCACACACGTACACAACATTCTATACAACACGACTTTTACGTAGATGATTATCTGTCAGGAAATGACTCTATAGAGAGTACTATAACATTCTTTAAAGATATCATCAGCACACTTAAGACTGCACAACTCAATCTTCGAAAGTGGCAGTCTAACAACGTAAAAATACTACAGGCAGTCACTAAAACCATACATCCTTCATCCACTCAAACCACATCCACGACAGCACATACAGAGACCCTTAACACAGTCAGCTAAAGTATTGACGAACCCAGTAAAACCTTCGGCCTTAATTGGCATTTTCATACTGACTGTCTTACGTTCTCAATTCACGTAATGAAACATACTGATACTCCTATCACAAAACGAAATCTTTCCACAATAGTGCAGGTGTTCGACCCACTGGGTCTTGTCTCTCCATGTATTATCGAAGTTAAGATAATCTTTCAAAAATTATGGATAGACAAGTGCGCAAGGGACGACGAGGTTAATGTGGAGATTAAAAAGTTATGGCTGAAGTTCATATAAACTTTACCACAACTTAATCACCACAGCATTCCACGTTAGATATTTTCACAGATGCGTCCGAAAAGGCATACGGACCTTGCATATACATTCGTTCCGTAGCTAGTGGCGGCACCGTTCATACACATCTACTCGCATCTTAAAGTAAGGTAGCACCGACATTAGAACTAGAACTCTTTCGGGTAGGGCATTCTGTTGTGGGGATCAGCAGCAGACGTTGACTCAATTTTCATCTTACAAAAGAGGGCAATCCGCGCGATCTATAAAATTGGTCCATGCGATTCCCTCAGAGAAAAATTTAAAGAGATCGATATACTGACTCTACCTTCATTTTATATTATGGAATGTATTTTGTATGTCTGCAAAAATCGAGGGCTTTTCAAAAGTAGAAGCGACTACCATAATTTAAATACACGTAGTAAGCATGAAATTACCCAAATTCAGATTAACGAAAACTAGCAAGTCTTTTCTTATAAACAGTATACGCTTTTATAACAAGTTGCCAAAGTCAGGAGAACTGACCGATGGAAAGTTCAAAAACTACATCAAACTTGTACTTATTAAAAAAGCATATTATAAAATCAAGGACGTTGAAGATAAAAAATTTGGCTTTAGCTCCTTCTGCGCATGTGGCTTCCCTGGTAACTCATAAACGGCACAAATATGTGGATGTCTCTAACTATTCTCAATGTAATTTTTTCTTTTTTTTCCTACTTTTAATAAGACTTTTTACAATGGTTTTCAATCATTTTTATAGCCCTTTGCTAAGAATAGTTACAGCACTGATAACAACATCTGTGCCACATGTTAAATTTAGTCTGGTCATACTTTGTTTTACCTTTGTATAGATATAGATTCTTTTACCGATTATTTTGTGAATGTATGAACATTTTAGGTCTTTTATAAGTGCCCATGTAGGCCTATGACAAATAAAAAAAATAAAAAAAAAATTGATCAGGGCAACTACAATCCCAAGACTAGAGCTTTGTGGGGCCTTATTAGGGACATTGTTGCAAAAGTACAAGAGTCGTTAACACTTAAACCCGACAAATGCATATTCTGGTACCATTCAATGATTGTCCTAGGTTGGCTGTCTGCTTCACCATAGTACCCTAAAATAGTTCGTCAGGCATTGAGTTACGGATATACGGGAAGGCTTTGGTGATTACACCTGGCGTCAATCTTCCATGTGGTGGTCAGATCTTTCATTCCTATTAACAGAACCAGCTCTTTGACCTTCAATGCCTAACTAAATGCTGACACAATACTACCAGAACTATTGAAATCACATTCTATAACAATTGATAATCAAGCATTACATATCAATCTTAATCAATAACTTTTCTTTTTACATATACAACGTTTATTAGCATACGTATTTAGATTCATTAGCCGGTCTAAGAGGGTACATAATCACAGCCCTATCCTTACTTGTTCAGAGTTAACTTACAGCGCTGAATTCATAATTAAAACAGTTCAGAGAGAAATGTTTCCTGAAGAGTACGAGCTACTTTCATCAGGTAAACCATTGCCAAATAAAAATCGTCTTAGAAGTTGAGTATTTCAACGAGTCTGGTATTATACGAGTCGGAGGCAGATTGGATAATTCTTGCTACGACTATAAGACGAATTTATATATTAAGAATTCAATCAAGCACCCCATTATTATATCCAGCAAACATAACTTCGCTAAACTTATTTTTAACTCTTTCCATTTACGCTTATTCCATGCTGGTCCACAGCTCCTCTTAGCCACGATTAGACATGAGTATTGGCCTTTGGATGGTAGAAACCTTGCCAAATCTACTGTCCATAAGTGCGTTAAATGACAACGGTTCAACGGAAGAACAGTTCAACCCATCATGGATAATTTACCTAAGTAACTAGTTCAGTTGGCATTTCTTTCCTAGAGACTGGTACAGACTACGTCGGACCCATCATCCTAGCCAACCGCAAAGGTAGAGGATGAAGATTAGTAATATCATACATATATGTTTTTGTATGTCTTGCCACAAATCAAATCAAATCAAATCAATTGTTTTTTATTTCACATAGGCCTACATGGGCACTTATAAAACGTCGACAAAAGGTGCACGGTTCGGGTTAGTTGTTTCCTGTGGAGAAGAACCGGCAAGAAACTCCAAGGGCGGTTCATCTGGAGCTTGTCTCAGATCACACAGGACGCACTGAACAGGTTTATTGCTCATCGTGGTAAGCCAAGGACCATTTATTCCGACAACGGTACAACCTTTGTTGGCACCTGTAACGAAATAGCTGATATACTCAAACAGGATCTCTCTTCAGACATGGCCAATTCAGGTATCAACTTTAATTTCATCCCAGCATACACTTCACATTTCGGGGGCCTATGGGATTCAGCTGTAAATTCCATCCAACATCACCTTAGGCGTATATTAGGCTTGGCACATCTCACTTACGAAGAGATGTCTACATGTCTGACTCAGGTTGAGGCTATACTAAACTCTCGTCCTCTTACTCCGCTTTCCACTGATCCTTCCTCCCTTCCTTTACCCGTTAACTCCTGCCCACTTCCTTATTGGCTTTATTCACATCCCCGCCGCATCCACACGTCATCAACCAGAACGTCTCTAGCCAAAAACGTAACCAGCGCATAGAACACCTGAAGCAACAGTTCTGGAACAGATTATCTAACGAGTGCATATTTTACCTCCAACAGAGAGCCAATTGGACTGACTCCGAAGGGTCACTTGAAGAGGGAACCATAGTGGTAATCAAGGGGAAGCAAGCAACACCAATGATTTGGCCACATGGACGTATCGTGCGTCTCATACCAGGGCGAGACCCAACCGTTGAAGGCGCGTACCTTGTTTCCACCCGAAAGATGGCTGTTGAATACCTTCTTCAGGCGGCCAAACAAGCGTTCCTTCAACGATTGCTTCATGTTAGTAGTGTTGATACCTAAAGCTTCCGACATACCCAAATATAACTATTTTTTCTTTGTTTCATTTTGTCTTGTACGTATTCAGAATATTCCGATAATTATTATTTTGTAAAAAATTGTGAAAAGAAATTTTTCGTCAACCGTCTGTTAAGTCGAGCCACAGATTGTTTTTAATTTATTATTTATTATGTCCTTTATTGATTTATTTTCTTATTTACTACATTTTTAAATATTTTTATTAAATAAATTACAAAAAAAAAACAACAAAAAATCATTTTTATATTTAGTTAATTCGTGATTTTTTTCAAGTGTGACACATTTGGGTTTTCAGAAACTGAAAGTAGAATTAACCGGCAATTATTCGTCGATTACGTTAACTGCCCGATAATCGAGTGCTGGGAAACCGGATGTGTTGCCTTAGGTATTTTCTACTAGTCGACCTTAGGGTGGTGCAGATATAAAACACGGTAGGTGCAAAATTATAGGATGAATAGAGAAAAAGTATCAATCTGCACATCATATCTTATGGGAGTGTATTCTTTGGCAGAATGAACGTAATATTATGTTGAATAATGTAGAGGCTACCTCAGGAGTTGTTTACTATACGGACCTTGTGGAAACTAGAACAAATTTCCGTGCGTTCAAGCGTTTTTGCCATACCTATTATTGGAATCAAACATAGCAGCTCACAATGTTAGGACCCATTAATTATTAATTCTTATTTTTATCCGTGGTGCTAGGCAACTGGGCTTATCCCAGTTGTAAACGACCCTTTGTCCCTTTGTTTGTCTTGTTTGTTCTGTCTCCTGCTTGATATGGAGGGAAGTGGAAATTTATGTTTTTTCCTACTCCTCCGTTATTCTTTTCTGATTAATTTCGTTGCGGGATCCAAGACAGTTAAATTCATTCTCCGGGACTTCGTCGGGCTTCATTGCCTCGGCGCTTTTCTGGTGGTCGCCACTGTTGATTCTGGCTTTCAGGAGTTGCAGTGGTTTGGGAATAGTGCGGTGGGTTTGTCCCAAAAAGAAGAGAAAAAGTATATAAAATACAAAACAAAGCATATTTATCTACGCAATCAAGAGATACAGCCGTTAATGACGCATATTTTACACTCAAGGGAAACAAAATCTACAAGGTAATTTCCGTTGACCTAGGATCATGAAATTCGGCAAGAAGCAATGTCTTATAGCAGAAGTAAACAAAAAAAGCCGAAAACCGTAAATTTGTAAATAAACCAAAAAAAAACTTATTTGCAGTTGGTAAACTCACTGCGACTTAAGTCGATGTATGGCAAGTACAGTTTTCCAAAGAGAAAGTTAATTTTGTCCCTCAATTCTGTTTATCTTATCGTCAGAGCAATGTTCGGTGCCCTCATAATTTATGAACTTCCATAATGTTATTTAATGCGATGATGTGGTCGAAGGTGAAGCACGCTTGCCTAGAAAAAACCCATTCACTCTGATTTTCTGATTGTAGCTATCGGGAAACACAGACTCCGGCAGAGAATTCTACTCCTTAGCTGTACGCAAAATAAAAGTGTCCCCAAAATGTTTTGTGCGTATGGGTGGGATGTCCACCATGTACCGATGACGCATCGCCATACATCTGGTAGTCCGATGATGGAACGGGCTGGGCGGAATTAAATCATGTTATTCCATCCCACACTCTCCGAAATGTAACCAATAAAAAAACGACAAGCTGGCAACTCGGCGACGATGTTCAAGACTGGAGCTTTGACTTGACCAGTGCCTCATGACCGATAAGTTTCCTGGCCCGCTTTTCGACCGACTCTAGTGCATCAAGCTGTCGTCTGCATACCCAAAGGTAGTTGTAGGGTTGGGTAGGGTTTTAGCAGATCGTTAATGTGAAATAAAAATATTGTTGCTGAGAGTCACCTGAGGGACCCCGTCATTAATATCCAATAGGTCCGACGAGCAGCCATCGATGACCACTCGAATGAACCGATCTCTCAGGAAGTCTGCAATCCAATCACACAGACCACCGGGCAGACCGAATGAAGGAAGCTTGCCAATAAGGCTTTCGTGCCAGACCCTATCGAAAGCCTTCGAGATGTCGAGGGAGACGGCATATGTGAATGGCATACGCTAGAAGATCCCCAGTAGACCGATTTCGGCGGAAGCCGTATTGGCGGTCGCTAAGGATTAGGTTAGTTTCTGGTGTATGTAGCTGTTTGTACGGAATCGTCAGTGCGCGAGTCCGACTCGCACTTGGCCAGTTTTTTTTTAAATTCAGAATCAATATAGTAGCCACCCTAGTGAATCCGGCAAGTTTAGTCAATTTTCGAGACTAGCGGGCGTGGTCCTTCTTTATACTTTCTATTTTGTGCTTTTGTGTTGATTCGGTGTGGAGTTCGTAATTTTTATCAACCTAAGCTTGATGGATGAATGGATGGATGTATATTTGTTACTCAATCATGCCAAAACGGCTGAATGTAACTGGATGCAATTTGCCACATATATAGATTATAATCGGAAATAGCACACTACTTTTCATCTAGGTATATAATCTGCCCTTGGAATAAGAACACACTTAACACGCGGGCGAAGCCTTCGGCAGAAGCTAGTCAGATTATATGGAATATAATCATGGTTAAAGTATAAAATATTTTGTTTAAAATGTGCAATATAATGAAAGTGTCACATTTTTACAGTACAGTTAATTTGGCCGACAGTATGAAGAATTCTCTTCATCGTTAATAGCAGTCACAGCGGCTAAAATTTGAAATATGCCGCACTTTTGATGTGTATTTAACATAACGAGGTGTATTTTACTCAAAACTTTTTATTCTTACAAGTTAATTTCTTTTTATGGCGGGCAGATAGAACAGAAGTCTGTTTGGTCTGCCAGCCATCAACATTCGTCAATTCGTCATATTTTATACCGACTTAAAAAAAGGAGGAGAGAGAAAGGATTTAGTTTAATTTTCACTGAACTTAGCAAAATTTAAATGTAGTTTTTAAAATACAATAATTATCTAGTAGATGTTATTTATTTATCCTCGCAATGGAACGCCTTGCAGCAATTACAACAATGGAGGACAAGCTTATATTATACTAACTATAAGTCCAGCACCCTAATTGTATCTGTTTTAACTACACACGCCATCGACCACACAGCCACTAGACGCCTAATGCTTGATCTAGTACATCAAAACAATTCTGTCAACTGGCTGAGGTATGAGGAACGGGTAACTGCGCTCTGGTTGGTCCCTTACCAAGTTCATAACGCATCATTAAGGATGAGACAGGTTTAAATAAAACCAGGAAAGTATCGATATATAAATAGTATTTTTTTTTTACATAAAATGTTAAAACTAAAATCAAAATATCAAAATTCTAAAGGCAACATACTGTTTCCGGTTATTAAATATTAGTAAAATAGTAATCAAAAAATCGTTTCACAGTTAATTTTAATATCTTTATTTGTATAAAACAAAATACTACAAAGCGAAAAATTACTTTCTTTTCCGAAGTCGGTGTCTTTGGTACCTATTGTTTTCCGTTTTTCGACACCGACATCGGAAAAGAAAGTTATTTTTCGCTTTGTAGTGTTGTGTTTTCGAAGTCGGTTTGATTTTTTTGTTAAAAAGTTTTTATTTATCTCTTTTTAGTTTTGGCAGGTACCTCCAAAAGTAAATTTCATGACGATTCCAATAAGCCCAAACACGACTAGGATCCATTGTTTTATTTCGGAGTTTTTACCTTCCGGCATCATCATCAGATCAGTTCGATGTTACCATACCACCTTAGTCCTAACATACTTCTTTCCATTCCTATTTGGCATACACCCAGTTTGTGCTCAATTTTCTGTGTTAGTGGCCAAGTCTGGCAGCCGTAGGTGAGGTGTTTTAGACGGTTTTCTTTGCCAAGATAGGTATACATTTATTTTTCATAATTTCCCTGAGAGACCAGTAACTTTGCCAGGTATTATTTACTCGCCTTTCTACTTCTTTAATTGGTAAGTCTTCCACAGATATGACTTGACCCAGGTAAATATACTCCTTTACGTATTCGATCTCTTCTTCGTCCAGTAGAAGGCGTTTTTTCTGTGCTGTGTTCGTCCACCTCAATTTTGACTTCGGTCTTGTTTGTCATCAATTTTGTTTTACAGTTATTCATCGTTAAACATGCCTTTTTACTTTCAGCTGTTAGTTGTTGTAACATTGTTCTTAGTGTGTTTGGATCTTCTGCAAACAAATCTTATCTGCGTATCTCAGGTGGTAAGTGGTTTTTCCTCGTTTATTTGAATACCGAAAGTTTCCCAATTAAGTTGCTTAAACATATTTTCTAAAACTGCATTGCATATTTTTGGTGACAGCGGGTCTCCCTGTCTTACACCCTTCTGAATTTTAAATTAATCTCCAACGTTTTAAAGTTGTACTTTTGCTGTGCTGTTGACGTATATATGTTCTTGATGATCTCAATGAATTTACTTTACACTCCTTGGTTTTTTAAAGAATCCCATATTTAATTATGCTTTAAAGAGTCAAATGCCTTATTATAGTCTACAAAGGACAGGTAGTACGGGCGGTCGTATTCGTTGCATTTTTCAATAATTTGCTTGACAGTATGTATATGGTCGATTGTTGAAAAATCTGAGCGGAGTTGAGTTATCATAATTAATCTGCTCAGATTAATTTTGGTAACTCAACAGTATTCATTGCGTTTTTTACGCTGTCGAGTAGATGGATTTTTGAACTCAATGAATGCAAGGAAAGCATATTACCGTGCCTTATTCTTTGAACTAACACAATTAAGGTGCAGGTTTCAAGATAAACATAGAAAGTTCTTATTCAAAACGACACATTGACAGATTTTTTTTTTTTTTGGGTGGGAAATCATCCAATGACTTCTCCCACTCTGGGTTAAGCGGGAGGGCGTGTCAGACTTTTACTGACTAAAACCCACCCGTGTTCCTTCAGTTGCTTGAGCCAGGGCCGCGGGACCTCTTTTTCTAATTTATCCGCGACCCAGGCAGGCATCGGCCCTAGCGGACCCCGTCAATTTGCTGACATCTCTTTGAGGCGCGCGTGGAACACTACGCGCCGTCGACTCGGGCCTGGTCCTTATCGGACGGCAAGCTACCCATTACTCGCCGCCCGCAAGCCTGCGCCTACGGTGGCCGGGAATCTGCTTGTGACTCCCGACGCCCAGGGCGTCTCCTGCGGTGACATTGATACTTGCCTGGATTTGAATCTACGACCTCAAGCACGAAAGGCTAAGTATTAGCCACTAGGCCACCACATCATCATCATCATTTCAGCCGAAAGTTATCCACTGCTGGACATAGGCTTCCCCCAAGTGTCGCCACACTGGGCAACCACGTCATTTGTATATTATCAAATACTGTTTATAAAATTATCGATACCTTCCTGGTTTTATTTAAACCTGTCCCACCCTTAATGAGGCGTATGACCTTGGTAAGGGACCAATCAGAGCGTAGTCGTCCCGTTCCTCATACCTCAGCTAGTTGACAGAATTCTTTTGATGTATTAGATCAAGCATTAGGCGTCTAGTGGCTATGTGGTCGTTGATTAAAAGTATACCTAAAAAGCACTCTTATTTTATCTTATGATCACTAAAAAAATAGTAGGTAACTGAGAAGGTAATTTAACAGTTTCACCTTTTAAACTAAAACTACATTTGATTCATTTGACCCTTCTGATTTAAATAATCATCATTTTACATTTCACCACAACACTTTTTCGTAAAGCAAAACAATATTACGTATCAAATTGAAATTATATATACTCAGATTTGCAATACCTAGACGAATTGATTTTATATTTTTAACTTTTTTGCAGTTAGTAAACAGACCGCGACCTATGTCGATGTATGGGTTCCAACGGCAAAGTAAATTTTGTCCCTCAATCCAGTATATCTTTTCGTTAGAGCAATGTTCGGTGCCCTCATTTTTAGGGTTCCGTAACCGAAGGGTCCAAACGGAGCCCCATTGTCACTCACGTTTCCGTCTGTCCGTCGTCGGCCAAACGGTTGGAGCTACTGTCTTCGTATTTTCACAGAATGAGCATCTTGTTACAAAGCCATACAAATTGTCAAAAATATTTTAAGGAGGGATAATGGGTGCGCGAAAATAAAATTTCGCCCTACCCAATCGAGAGGGGTATCGTTGTTTAGAACTTGTTGAGTAGATAAATACTGTATATTTTTTATTAAAAACATATTGGAACACAAAAGAATGAGAAGCCACCAAAGTCAGACTTTAAAAAAAAAAAATTGTTTTGAAGAATTTTTTAATTTCTCATGAACCTATGAATTGAAATTTAGTGATAATGTTTATTATTACGTATATTTTAATAATAAATACCAATATATTGATAAATCAGATGTTTCTATGAAATTTCCTAATTTTACTATTAAAACCAACTGGTTTTTGCGGTTTGGTACGGAACTCTAAATGTACGAAGTCTGACATGCACTTAGCCGAATTTTTTATTTAAAGTTTAGGAGTGCACTCAGATCTTTTCTTTGAAATTTCTTAATTTTTTCTGTAACAACCAAATTGAATTTGCGGCCATTCCGTTTTTGTCCGTTTTTGTGCTCACCAGTTGGCGCCACTGGGGTAAGGTAAGGTTCTTAAATATAGCTGTTTAACGTTGTAATTACGTTGCAAGGTTTGAATTAAAATTATTTAAAATTCTAAAAAAATGCGATTAAATGTAAAACCGAGTATGCCGCAGTTTTTTTCACCCCCTTTTTACAAACATAAAACTCTAATAAAATAGTGGTTGGTAAAACCAGTACCTATCTTAATCTGCAATATCTCGAAAATATTCACAACAATAAAAAAGTGGTATAAAAGCTATTAAATTTGACATTTTGAATACCTTACTCTACACCAGCGCAGCTAGCGTCAAATTCAAAAGCGACCGCCCTCATTCTACATTTGGTACTGAACCCTAAATGTGCAAAGAGCGACACGCACTTGGCCGGTTTTCATTACCTAATTATTTTAATGAACTTAGCTGTTTGTACGGAACTCTCGGTACGCGAGTACGACTAACTGTTGGCCGGTTTTTTAATCATCTAAAATTCCGAGCTATACTTGTAAGTACTCCAGAGTTTCCCCACGTAATTGGCCCTGAGTCTTGCGTTCCCCGCCCTCGGAATATTCCCTCGCAGAATACTAACATTTTTGTTCTTACATAAAGTTTATTTATGTCTATAATAAAGCAAGTTATTGCTATTTTCTAGAGTTTTATTCTTGTAATTAACTGTATCGCGGAAGCGAAAAACTTGCTCTAAACTTTTTTTTTTAAATTATTATGTACTTTACGTAATTATTTCTTTGAGGTTTATTTAGGGGATTTTTTGGCAAAAACGGGCCGAGAAAATAATAGTCCCGTATAAAAAAGCCTGATGAACACTCAGACTCTGCAACGAACATTTTGTCGTGATAAATTGTCAGAGGCACGCTATCTGCTGTGATTGGTTGAATAAATTTACAACTGACAAATTGTCACATTAATTTTGCGATTATTTTAATTCAAAGAAATGTGCCAAACAAAAATATTCATCTTCTAATCAGCTGAAAATGTTTGGTGTTAAACATCAACGTACTTGCCACAATTTTTTTTTTGTTTTCTTGCAATCACGCGTTGAATTCTAAAGCGTGCGTGAATATAAATATCGCAACATAATTGAACAAATCGTATTTTTGGATTTAAGAACGAATTAAATATGAAGTAATTAATTGTTTTTTATTGACTTGTTGCAAAACACTCATCTCTCTCTTGTGTATTTGTTCACCAACCATGTTCTAACCAACCAGAATCAATGATGAACTATGTTATGAATTGAATCTTAGATTGACTAACCAGTGTTCAAGTTTTAAATTGTCCTAAAGATATTTTTTTTTTTCAAAATTCATGATATATTGCGATATTCGTAGTCAGCAATAATCCGTTTTTTCTTAAAATCACAGGATTATCACAAAAAATATTATCCCCACTTATCCAGCGACACCCTAACACAGTTAAATATGTTCGTAGGTGGGGTCAAGTGGGGGACAGTGTAACAAAAAAGTCATTTTAAGTTTTAGAAAAAAAAATACCTTTATTACTTATACTTCTTATAATTTTCCATAAAATCAGCAGTATTTAACCTTCATATTAGGCGTGATATAATATCGATTTTATACTTCGAAACTAATATTTTTTTTAGTTTTCAAAGATCACAAATTTGTTATAATGTACCCCGTGGGGTACAGTTTAACAGCCATAGGGGTACAGTATAACAAGATGGGATACACTATAACAGTAGACTAAACACACATCATACGAAATAAAATATGAAAAATAGAAAACCCTTAACCTCAATCATGTTCTATAACATATTTTTGGTAATCAAAATCAAACATAAACAAATTTATAATATGAAAATATTATCTTTCCTTAGCCTAGATTAAAATGCCTCAGTATTTTCTTTGGAAATGAGAAGCAATCAGACTGACATTTAGTTTTTTTTTTTATTTTAGGTAATGGCTTCTTTCATATAATCAGCAACGTGAAGGCCGATTTGCGTCTTCCTTTTCCGATTCCGAACCATTTTCGATGTAGCACACCTAAAAAATAAAGTAATAATCAAAGGGGGCACACTATAACATGTTACACTGTACCCCACACCATATAGTTTCAAACAAAAATTCGTTAAAATTGTATAGGTTAGAAATTGCAATAAACTGTGTTTAGTATTTAAACACTAACTAATTGAAGATTAAGAGGAATATATATTTACTCACCGAACTTATTACTTTTCTAGTAAGAACAATCACTCTCTAAATTTTTTACATATTTTTTTTTTGAAAAACGTAAATTCGAGCATTCTTCCGTTTATCCAGCGATTTGTCATCCGATGACAGCTGTTTAAGATGGCTGCGAATGAGACTGACAAAACAAGTAAAGAGACACTATTGATAAATTAGAATAGGACAGAGTTAATCTTGATGTTCTACCGTGCCCCCTGTTACACTGCCCCCCACTTAACCTACAGTTTTGCACATGTCCGAACCTGTTCCATGACAATTCATAATTGTGAGCGATACAAAGGTGGGTGAAATTGACGCTTTGCATGAGGCAATTGAGGTTGCAGGCGGCGGTGCTAGATCAAAAGCGGAAAGCCTAACCTCGTTTACATTTAGCCGGAGATTGAGCCTCGTGGAATCATGGGCGACTCGATCAGTGTGCATATGCCGAGTTTTTTAACGTACTACTCGTGACAACGTAAACACGATCTTTTATGTCAAAATGTATACAAAAAAAAGTTAATTCAAGAAATCAAAAAACCCGTCTGCTTGAAAAGCGAACTAAAAAGACGTAAACAAGGAGAAAATCATGCTGTGCAATCGGAGGATACATATTCGCGAGCTGGTTGATCAAAACCAGATGTATCCTTCGACTGCACAGCATGATTTTCTCCTTGTTTACTTCTTTTTAGTTCGCTTTTCAAGCAGTCTGGTTTTTTGAACTAACTTTTTTTATTTATAACTTTTTGTTATCTTTTTTTTCGAATTAGGTACATTTAAACATTTAAGTGTTATATATTTTAAATCACCGCTTAAAACCCTTTATTTTGATACACCACACGACGGGTATGGTAAAAAAAATTTGGTCCCCTACAAAATGGCGCCCAAAAGCCGCCATTTTCCTATTTTCCAATTTAAATATAGCCAGTGACAGTCGCAGGATTAAGACGAATCAATTAACGTAAGAACCATTAAAATCGGAGAACGCGTTTGGTCTCTAGAACGCCACATAGGAACAAACATACATACATACAAACATAGACTGATAAACACATTACCCTGCTTCTGCAGTCGGGTAAAACGAGGTTTCTCCTTACCGTCCCGAGGTGGCGTTTATCCAATTTCTATACAAATTGACGTTTACGTTAACGCGATTAATATGAGTAAAAATTCACACTGCCTCTGATCCTAAATTAATGTCTGGCTATCGATATTCTGTCATTTAAATTATCTTTCTTTTCGGGGATGGAGAACGGGAATTGATCATTACATTTCTTGCTATGGCTACATCATTCATCTAACAGAGTGGAGGTCTATGTCCCAGCAGTGGGAAAGAGTGTATTGTTTACGGCTGCCTTGTCATTGCACTCACTTATTCGCCAAATATCTTCGATTTCGCTTTGGAAAAAACATGGATCGATAGAAAAAGTCAGTACTGAGTAAGATCCTACTTTTAAACCGACTTAAAAAAAAGATTAGGTGCTCAATTCGTCATTAACTTTTTTTATGTATGTTTCCCGATTACTCAAAGATGCCTGAACCGATTTGGAAAATTCTTCTTTAATTAGAAAAGGTATACTTCACAGAAGATCCCATAGTCATCCGGTCAGGATCTGATGATGGGATTCCATGCAAATAGAGGGAACTTCTCAAATATTAAAAGGCATACATATAGTGATTTTGGTATTTTCACAACAATGCAATCATTTGCACTCAGAAAGTATAGTGAAGTGAAACTGGTGAAGAAGACCACAGGTGACCTCTGTAACTCCTTAATGATAAGTATGTCACAGTATTATCTCGAATAGTTAACTGACTATGATGCAGCAAATACTTATAAATAAATGGTACTGATGAAAAAATCGAAATCGATGTCGGTGTCTAAAAACGAATAAAAAACTTTTTTACTAAAAATTACTACCGACTACCAAATAAGAAAACTAGAAAGTGAAAAATAACTTTATTTTTGGAAGTCGGTGTCTTTGGTAGGTACCAATTTTTTAAGTTATTGACACCGACTTCCAAAAATAAAGTTATTTTTCACTTTCTAGTTTTCTTATTTAGAAGTCGGTAGTAATTTTTTGTAAAAAAGTTTCTTTATTTTTCACTTTTTTTTACTGCCCATTTGACTGAACAGTATGAAAACAAAAAAAATACCATAATCATGTTTTTAGAACAAATCCGCCTATATGTGGCAATCAGTCCAAAAAGTAATTATTTAACTTACTTAGTGAAAAGAGATGATTTTACTTGTATACTATTTTGAAGTTTTAATTTTTGAAATTGTAATTTTTATATTTTTATATTTGATTATTTTTTTGCTAAGAAAATTTTAAAACATTTGACATGTAAAAAAAATATTTATTATTTGATTTAAGCCTGACTATTTTGTTTTGTTATTGCTATTGAAACTGACTGTTATAATTAGTTAAAATTATTCTCATTTGTTTATAGATTCATAGTTGATTACGTTTAATTATTATTGTTACAAAGATAAAAAGAACATTTCATTATGTAAAAAGTTAGTTGCTCTGCAGTAATTTTTAAGACTGACTATTTAAAATCACTATCATATTTTATTACATTTAAGACTGATTATTATAATTAAGTTAAATGATTATCTTGATATACATTTATTATTTTTGTACAACATTTTTTTGCCTGACAGTACATTTGATCAAAAACTGCTTAGAAATAAATTAATCGAATCGGAGGCGTCGGCCACGGGTGCGTCGACCACTGGGGGCGTAAGCCACGGACCCGATTTTTTTTCACATAACCAAAATCAGCCATTTTACTGGCAGTGGGGGACACTTGACTCTCTTTGTAATTTTAAACTTAATTTTACGCAAACGGATATCTGAATCAAAAAAGAGTTTTAACAGACCCGTAATATTTTTGAATGACCTATCCAACGATACTCCACAACATGGGATAGACGAGAAAAAAAAACATCCCCACTTTAAGTCTGTAGGAGAATAATATATCCGAATATTATTTTTTATTTTATTTTACCACTTTGTCGGAATTATTAGTATGTATATTCATGCCAAATTATAGCTTTCTAGTACTAAGAGTCTCTGAGCTAAGCTGCGGACGGATAGACGGACAGAGCGAAACTTTATGGGTTCCTTGTTGACTTCGGTACCCTAAAAACGGATAAAACATAGCGTTCTAAAAATTAAAAACACGCGAGGTACTTTCTGAAGAAAGTGTGCGGTGTTTAATCGAGAGCTTAAATTGGTTTCTCGGATAAGGGAATGCATACTGAGAACAGAAAAACCTTGTAAACTTGAAAACGTTGTTTTTGAAAATTTTGCATGTGTTAAGAAACTTTGATTCCTCATTTTTTATTAAATTTTGTTACAATAAACTAAATATTTAAAAATAAAACACAATTCGGTTATACTTTATCTAAAACTACCTAAAATAATTAATTTCAGTCTATTAGTCAGTATTGAATAAATTTATAAATTTTAGGGGTCCCTTATTTTCTTTTGAGTAGTACTCTTTTATATATATTATAAAAAAATAAGTAAAAAGTGTCTTTTAAATCAAGCGTTTTGAACTGAAAGATACTAAATATATATCACTTGACAATACACATACAAAAGCCCAAACACGATGGTGTCAATCTTGTCTGTTTGAGGAGTTGCTATGGCCACCTGGCTCCAACAATCCGATCCGATATTTATATCCGATTATTTTTCGATATAAGTTTGGCGCGTTTTTTTAAATTTTTTGGTTATCTGTTCGTTTTTTCGTCGGCATAATTTTTTGTTTAAAAGGTTTTTTTTCGCTTATCAGTTTACAGTTCACAATTGAAATTTCTGTGGAAAAAATATCAGTAAATACGGTTTTCTACCTTTAAGGTTGGATTTCATTTTTCAAATTTAAATGGGACCTACTTTGAGATATAATCCTTCCATTCTTCTTCTTTTCGTGTGAGGTGTGGCCATCTCTGGTCATCATCTGCCTAGCCTTTTTCCCAATTATGTTGGAGTCGGCTTCCAGTCTTACCGGATTCAGCTGAGTACCAGTGTTTTACATGGAGCGACTGCCTATCTGACCTCCACAACCCAGTAACTAGGTAACACGATACCCCTTGGCAAGACTGGTGTCAGATCTCAGGCTTCTGACTACCCGTAACGACTGTCAAAGATCTTCAAATGACAGCCGGGACCAACGGCTTAACGTGCTTTCTGAGACACGGAGGAAACTCGGTATGTTGAAATGGTCAACCATCCACGGACCGACCTCGTCAAGCGTTGCTTAACCTTGAAGATCGACCCGTGCGGCTGTTATTATTCTGCCACGAGCTCCTCCTGTGGCCATCTCTGGAGTCAGAGTTAATTAAGCCGCCTCTGGGAAACCCCACAGGCCTCTGACTTGGCTGTTTTAGACTTATAATAACCATATGAGTCCAGGTTTCCTCACGATGTTTTCCTTCACCGTTGCCTGTGATGTCCAAGATAAACTTAGAAAGTACATATATGAATTTGAAAAAGTTACATTGGTACTTGCCCGGATTTGAACCCACGACCTCAAGCACGGCAGGCGAGCCAGGAGCCACTGGGCTAAGACCTCGCCTGAAAAAAAAAGCAGTTGGCCGAGGACCTGCACCAACAATGTCCTGTTCGGGCGTAAGAACCTCCTCCTTTTTTTTCGTTGGTTAAAAATGAGTTCCAGGTTAGAAAATATGAATCACGGACCGGGTATTTTAACAAAAATAAGTGTTTTGACGAGGAACTTATACCGATACCGTCACATCTTAGTACTGTTTACTCACAGTGTCGGCCATTTATCAATTGTCTCAATTACGCCTAATTGTGGATACAAAGACCGACAGACCGATGTGTTTGCGGTTCACATTGGAAGGTCTAAAGTTTACCGAGTATTGTACAACAATTCTCACAAACGTCCCTGTGATAAGTGTCCAGGCACGAGTGTGAATTAGTTTAAGACATGGTATGCGAGACTTTGAGTGTGTTATGTTGTGTTTATAGCCATAGGAATGGCATTGACAGTTACTCCTATACTCCAAGTTATAACATCCAACTCGACTCCATCTCGAAAAATCTAATTGATAGAACTTAACGCTTGTTTCATTGTAATATCTTGGACATGTATTGACTGGCGACTTCAAGGACGATGCAGATATTGAACGGCGGAGCGAAGGGCGTTATCTGTGAGAGCCAATATGGTTGCTCGCAGATTCGCCCATTGCTC
Source organism: Anorthoa munda (assembly GCA_945859665.1). Lineage (NCBI taxonomy): Eukaryota > Metazoa > Arthropoda > Insecta > Lepidoptera > Noctuidae > Anorthoa > Anorthoa munda. Next base: position 55,887,236 of record OX243894.1, on the reverse strand, counting down.
GAACGATGTAAAGGTTACGCTATTTAGAGCCTTTTGCACATCACTGTACTCGTGTAGTCTTTGGGCTCACCAAAAGAAGCTTAAATGCCATACGGGTGCAATACAATAATGCGTTTAGGGCGGTGATGGGGCTGCCCCGATATTGTAGCGCCTCGGGTATGTTCGCAGAGGCACACACCGATGGTTTTCACGCGGTTATGCGCAAGCGCGCTGCTTCTATGGTGTGCAGGGTACGGGCCAGTTCCAACACCGTCCTGGCGATGATCGCGGAAAGGTTGGATTGCCCTTTCATCCGGCATTGTTCTGACAGACATGTCACTGTGCCAATGTGTGTGCAAGAAGGTGCTAATGCTTTTTAAATTATTTTATTTTTATTTTATTTTTGTATCGAATGTAATTTTGATTTGACATTAATTTACTTTATTTTGCTTTGACTTTACTTGTGACTTGATTTGACATTACTTTTTGTTTTGACCGTTATTTATCTGATATTATTTTTATTATTCTGATGTTTATATTTAATGTAAAATGGGTTTTGAAAAGTTACCTGAATAAAGAAAATTGTATTTATTTATTTTATTGTAAAATGCCTGCTAGCAGTTTTTGTAGACGACCTGACTTTAACATTTTGTCATAAATTTTTTGAGTATTGATTCTAGCTTAGAAGAGTAAAGAAAGACCAATAAAAAACTTCAATTTCGAAAGTCGGTGTTCCTGTTTACTTTTTTTCGTTTTCTGACACCGCCTTCCGAAATTGAAGTTATTTTTCATTTTATAGTGTTTTTATTTGGAAGTCAGTTTTTTTGTAAAAAAGTTGTTAATTTTTCAATTTTTAGTGGTACATAATGGACAAGTTACCTTTAATGACTACAGAGATTACTCGAATAATATGTAACTTAAACATAAACGGTGGAATGAGAGTGTACCAGGGTGAACTGTACACGTCTGCGAACCCGTTTAGAGCATACTTGCGTAATGGTATGTTATGAAATAGTGTAAACAATAAACAGACATGCGATTTCAGCAATCCCGAGAGATTTGCTGTCATTTATTGCCAAAGTTCTTCATCAGATCTTTACCAAATTTAAATGGGACCGTTTCGAAATAAACTTCTTAATCCCAGAATAAAAATAAAAATATCCGAGTTGAGAACCTCCCCCTCCTTTTTGGCTGTTGGTTAAAAAAGCAATAGATTGACCATGTGAAATATGGTATAACTATTAGGAGAGAAGGTGAATATTGAGATGACGCAAATATATGCAAGTAGAAGGCATGCTATGCAGATCTATACACAAATAAATAAAAATAGTGTCTTTATGTAATGTCAAAATAACAATGTTTAACAAATACGCACTTTTTAACATTTCTGTCTGTCTGTCTTTCTATTTGTGCCGGGTAATCTCCGAAACGGCTGGACCTTCACTAGTAGATAGCTGATGTTATAAGGAGTAACATAGGCTTTGGCATACTTTTTATCCCAGAAAATGCCCAGTTCCTGTTGGAAAAAAAAACGATTACGGGTTTGACTCGGACAAAGTCGCGAGCAACAGCTAGTTGTAAATGAATTGGGATAAAAGCAAGAGGAGGATGCGCTAACTTTTCAGCTATTCAATAAGTATGTAAATTCTGTGGAAAATATTGTGTCCACAGCAATTCTTAATTAGTACGATAAAAGTAACTTTTATGATCTTGATTATCTCTAGCCAAAGGATATTCAGTGCTGGGCAAAAACTTCCTCCAGAATCGCCATCATAGGATCTGTGAATACCTTCATCCCGATAAAGGATCGAAGAATTTGCCAAATATTCAGACCCCTTTAGAGAAGCTGAAAATCGACCTCAACAGGTATAATTAGAAAACGGTTTGATGGATGTAAATTCTGCTTTTAATTCCAAAATATTTGGTCCAGGGTTTCATCCCGTAAATTCATTGGGATCATTGAAATTCCTGTCGCGGCTTAATGGATAGGGTAGGGGTCGATTAGCTATTAATAGTTCAGTCTTAATGAAAGGACAACATCTATAAATAACTAAATTAGCTTCCAAGATAGAATAATAGTTTTTTATAAACATTATTTCTGACGTAAACGTAACTAAAAGGAAAGATCGTGACTGGTGGAGTTCTGTAGTTTCTGCTTACACTCTTGGGAAAAAGGCGTGCGTTTATATGGTATGTAAATATTTTTCGATATATACCATTTCAAAAAGGAAGAAGAAATGGGAGGCCTCTGGCCAGGAGTAAGTCACAATCTTGGCCGAAATAAGACCCTGGTAGCTACAACCTAGGGGTTTATAAGACAAGAGTAAATAGGTTACTTCTAGGCAAGCGTGCTTCACCGTTTACCAAATCATCGCTTAACATCAGGTGAGATAATAGTCAAACGCGAGCCTACCAATGTTTAAAAGAAAATTGTATACCGTGTTATCCAGTAAGTAACTGGGTTATAAAGGTCAGAAAGCCGTCGATTCATATATAATACTTGTTTAGAACCAGCATCCAGTTAGACTAGAAGCCGAACCCAAGTCGCCAACATAGTTGGGATTTGTGCCATCATCAACAGATTATTTTTCACCAACTAAGTAGTAATGGCAAGGCGTGGTGATGACAGGTGGAGGAAGGCAGTGACCGAGTGGCAACTAAGTACAGGCAGGCAGCCAGGCAGCCAGGCAGCAGAAATATTGAAAGTCCCGCAGCGAGATATGTAGTTGCCTTCGCGGTTAGAACCTGGTTAACCACACACAGGACATCACACACACACACAGCACAGGTACGTCGATTGGCACGAGAAAAGAGAAGCCTATGCCCAGCAGTGGGTATAGTCAGGCTGAGGGTGATGATGATGAAGTTTTAATCGGCTTTTACAGGTTTGAAACACCGAACCCTATTTCGGCCCTAATTACTAAAATAAGAGCTTCCTAATCACAGTAAAACAAAGTCAGCTTTCGAAATCCATGTGTGCTATCATGCCAGGGTTCCATTACAAATAAATCAAATATGTATGTATCCAAGCTTCCTCGCTAAACAAATACCTGATTACTGAAGCGTTAATTAGCGCTTAAATTCTCTTTTCACAAGCTTAATTTTACCTTGCTTTCGTATGAGTGTCAGGCAACCAGTAATCCATTTTTCTAACACTTCCTGGCACTCGAATAAGTTGAAAAAATATGGTACTCTGGATCTGGTCTCATGATGGAACCGGAAGGTATGTAGCAGCTCCTTAACCAGAAAAGACAGTACCACATGTTTGGGCTCATTGTATATGTATTGACAAGTTAGTGATATAAACTACTAATAAAAAAAAAAAATCTTGTTTATGTTTTTTTTGCGTTTTATTTTAATTATTTCATGAAAGATAAAAAAAAAAGTTGTATAAGTTGTTGTGCTTGATATTGATTTTACTTTTTAATTATTGAATATTAATCTGTAATTTTTATTTTATTTTAACTTGTATTTGTATTTTCGATTTTAATTCTTAATACTTGATTTAATATGTATTCATACTGTGTTTGTTTTTGATTGATTTTAATTCTTAATACTTGATTTAATATGTATTCATACTGTGTTTGTTTTTGATTGATTTTTAATGGTAATTCTTTTTTATTTGTTTCTTATTTTCTTTCAAATAAGTTTGTAACGTTGTCTTCTCCCTTCTGCAGGTAGGAGTTATTGGCTGTGACACAGTCTCACTAATGCGGCCATTGCCGTACACAACTCATGTAATTGTTTATGTGTTTTTGTTCCATATAATACAAAAGATAGAACAGTTATCAGCACCGATAATTGGGGATGCCGTCAATTACGTCCTAAGTCAACTCAGGAATCCATCCACTTTTGGTTAGTCATATATCTTTTCATTAATTAAAATTTATCCATAACTTTTTAGTTGAAGTTGAAACACAATATATGTAAAAAAAGTTCAAGTTGCCACACGTTTTTGTGTCTATTAATTTCAACAAGTGGATTTAAAATTAAGTTTTAATTTTGTTCGCACCCATATTTTAATTTGTAATACTCGTAACTTATTAATTAAAGGGACACTTAACAATTCATTCAATTAAGCCTGTATGGTCGTTGAATCAAGCCATCATGTCAGAATTAATTGGTGCTCCATCGGCCACAATTAAATTGATTTTAATTGTGGGACAACAACATAAAAATACTTTAGTATTCTTATCTAAATTGTTATTTTTAGATAACGCCACCAAATTTGGACATTATCAGCTTGAACTGGGGCAACTTGGGTAGAAAATCGAAATGTCTAGGCTGCTTTCCCAATGAACTGTGTGCCAAAATAACCATTAGATGAAGATGGACGAACTAGACAAAATTTACAAGCAATGATCATTTCTCATCATCACTTACCATCGGGTGAGATAGGTCAAGCGCAAGCCTAACAAAAATAAAAAAAATATAATATATGATCCCCACTGGCCCGAAAAAGTTAAAAGTCACTAAAAGAGACTTTTGCCTAGCTGTTGGATAATACAGGCTGTCAGTCAGTGTAGTCTAAGAACTTATGGTCACCCCCCTGTGAATACATCATTGTTCTATTCTATTCAGTCATCAGTGTTCCTCATGTAACAAACAATAATACTACGCTTAAGAGTGACCAATTAATCCTTTTAATAATGGCAAAGTCTGTTTTTTAGGGTTCCGTACCCAAAAGGTAAAAACGGGACCCTATTACTCTAAGACTCCGCGGTGCATTTCTGTTGCCGCTATAACAACAAATACTAAAAACAGAATAAAATAAATATTTAAGTGGGGCTCCCATACAAGAAAAGCGATTTTTCTCGCACTTGGCGGGTTTTTTTGTATCCTACTCAAGATTCAACAAAGAATTTAAATTTAAATTTTTTTGACAGATAGCAAACAGCTTCATCATTGGTATTATTGCCAAAATTAAGTGAAAATTACAAAGAATTCCAAAAGCTTCAATAGGCAGCAAGGCGGTAACACTCCAAACGTTTTTTACCCCTACATTTGGGATCTTCTCATGACAGGTACCTGTTCTGTTATTCTTTGACGGATCTTAAAGGGATGAAAAAAAACAAATAATGGTGGGTCCATTCTGAGGGATGTAATTGTAGGAACCGAGATATTTAATGTATATGAATTGAATGTTGGTTGGACGTGTTCTGACTTGTTGCATGCAATTAGAGTCATTGCACTATCAATCAATCGCTATTATAATATTGATAGCAACTTCATATTAGGGCACAGAATCTCAGATAGCAACATTAAAAAAAAGACAAATAATTTTGGGAAGATATTCAAATACTTTTTAATGACTTTTACTCGAAAGAGATTTTCGACGCATCAAACTAGTCAAGTAATAAACAAATTCCATAAATTATAGCCGCTATCACACGTATGCCAATTTGCCATATATTAATTTTGCGATAATTTTGGTGCCAGAACCAGTGGCATAGTCATTGAGGAATAGTAATCACTGCTAAACCTTTGGTAAATAAAGTGAGATATGATTTACTGCTGCTTGCTAAAAATTCCATCTGCAAAGAGGTGAGTTTATAAATATAATAAAAAGATAATAAAAACATAGTGTTGGCGCTAGTCTAGCAAGAAGTTGTTTTCCAAGACGAGCTTTTAAGTAAACAAAGAGCTAGTACACTTACAACCGAAGAAAATAAATCAGTAGAATATCCTTAGACACTAGAAAATTCAATGCATCCGAGATTTGCAATACCAGTAAAATGAAAAGTAATTAATGTTCAGCTATAAATTTTCCTCATTTTTATCTGCTATCCAGGCAGGATAAATTAGATAGAAAAATACGTTTTAACAGCCCGATAACCCAAGTTTAGGAAGATAGAAATTTTCATTTCAATTAAATTATACGTAATATTATGTAACCAACAGAACCGTAAAAGGATTTAGTTGACAGAACATCCTGCAGAGAGGCTATTCCTGGTTGCAACCAAGTATAATCTCCCGACTTTTCATAGACAAATGAGCTTTCGATAAATTGATAAATCAGAAAATCCAGACGATTGAGAGAATAATGTTAACGAAGACCGCAAACAGGAGCTCAGAAAAGCCACTTTGAAGCAATGAAAAGTAATGTCGTCTCTTTCCATCGTTAAATATATTATGAGACAAAGAAACCTTGCAGTCTCCGGTACTCACTATTGTTCTGATGCTGCGCTTTTGCTGCAAACTGAATATAAAAATTTCACGCTCCAATCATCTTAATGTCGAAATATTGTTCACTCTTTCTATCCTAACTGCGTTAGCACCCGTCTCTCTCCGTTTGGAATCCTAGACGCAGCTCTGATATCGACGCAGCCTTATCATTGCCACGCCTTTGAATGAATTTTACCTTTATTCTCGAGACGGTATAGTTGGTTTTCGATTGGAATGATCCCATCTTAGAGGTTGTTCACATACCTGAATGGCCGTAGCGTAGTATTCGAGAATGGGTCCGCTCACATTCACAACAGCAAAGTCAGTGTCGCTCGAGACGTGGTGGAGGGTGATCGTTTGCGCAAAATTTTGCCGAAAGCCGGCGACCGCGTGTGCGATATATCAAAACGAAAGTGACTTGATAGTCGACTCACATATTTAATCTTACGTAGTGAAGTTTAAAAACATGTGTGTTTATAAGTTCTAGTGTTGTGTTAGGTGCTTAGTTTATTATTGGATTTCTGTGTCGAAGGTATGTCAACTGGTTCTCTGTAGTTTTTAATAATTACTGGTAAGGAACGTACAAGAATGATTTCCTTTCTGTATGCAACAACCGGTTTTTCGTCCGGTCAACCGTGGGAAGGTATTTAGTTTGCAATTTCATGTCTGATTGTGTGCATTGTTTGCATCGGCTCGTAATTCGTTAATATTGTTTGCACGGATTCAGTTTTAGATTACAAGAATATCTTGTTTGTTGTCAGAATTCTATAATTTATGATGTTAGTTTTGTGTCTGTTCCAGCACTTCCAACCAAACTTTATTTGTGTTGTTTTACTGATTTATTTTCAACTAACTTAAGATATTCAAGCTACATTTTATTTCTTCCATGTTTTTTAGCGTTCATTGTCATTATTCCAAGTTGTTGTATCATTATTTTGTGATTCACCGTGTATGTCATTAATGTCTCACCCTGTCACCCATATTATAATTTGTTGTTTTTTACCTCGTTCAAATAATAATTTACCTTCATTTGTCGTTTCTAGAACACTTAGAAATGTACCATCATTATCGTCATTTACGTTGATTGCTGCCTCATCATGTACATAATCCACTATATCTTGCGTAGCATATTACTTATTTGCTTGTTTTACTAGAAAAATATAAGTAAAATTCGGTAATGTTTATTTTCTTCCCAAGACAATTTCTTATTTTGTTTGTGTTGTTCCCGGGACGCGTTAAATTAATTTGGAGGATTGTTAGCTCAATTTCGGTAACACGCCTCGAGGTCGGATACTCAGGCTCTTTACTCATCTCTTAATTGCCAAACTTTGGAAAAGGAGTGAAACATGGGTGAAAGAAACTTTACAAAGCAGTCTTGTTTGTTTATTTCCATTTACTACCCCTTTGTATTAGGTACTACTACACAGATTTAAGTATATGTGTGTGTATCATAATATTTAACTTTTTTATTTATACATATTAAAGAAGGATTTATTTTCGTAAATAAGTGATTAGGGTTGTTAAGATAGAGATTTTATTGCTTGGTAACGCATATTTAGTCATACTTAAAAGTATTTTTATAAACTGTCTCTCAAGATACAGGTTGCCCTAGTTTGAGAGGCACGGTTCATTATCCAATAGTTACAATGTAGTTCCTACAATATAGCAATGTATACTTATGTGAACACTTATTATTGTAACCTTTTTTGTACCAATAAACATTTTATTTATTTATTTATCAACCATTTTTCGTGTATTTATTGTTACCGTGTGTTACCCTTGCGTTAAATAAACTTTTTTACCAAAAGTCCTATTGTATTGTCCACTGAAATCAGTCCTTGATAGATATTGAGGTAGATATTTGATATGGACTACCATACCTCATGACAATGTATTTATTTATTGCAGCAATAATATAAAATGTAGGTAATCGGTCAAGATAACAATTAGCGTACTAAATTTACTAGTTAGCAGTATACCTACATACCTTATTGAAAAGAAGCAGTTAGTTAGCATAATTAAAAAAACTCGTTCCATTATGATTTTCAAACTTATAGATATTTTCTCAAATTGAAAAATCTAGTGTTTTTCTTTGTTTTCTCCAAGATTTCTGGAATATTTTAAAATTACAAGAGAAGCCTTCTAAATGTTTAAAAAAGATGGGGTGGTGTAGTGTGTATACCAGCATCAATAATTAGAGATCTTGAGAGAATTCTAGAGGCCTATATCCAGCCAGTAGGAAACATGGCTGTAATAAATAGAATAGGCTATGATCAAAATCTGCTCAATATTAACAACTTCAACAAGTTTGACAGTTGGCACACCCATTCTAAAATTCTACAAATTAAAATGAATGAAATCATTATCTTTCCTCGTAATTTCTGGGCAGATAAAAATGTTATCGGATATTTTCAACAAATCAAATAGCAACTAAAAAAAAGGAAAATGCCTACGTTTTGCCCGAACTCGCCCGAAGCGTCTTGTTATCAAAACAAATATCATTATCTCTTGCTGCTTACTGTTAATCAAATATTTATCAAGCTTATTTGCTATCTGATAATATACAATAATTGTTGCATTATCTCTAATGTGATAACTGATAACGTTTCTATGTCAATTTGGGAAAGTATAACGATGTAGTATCAATTATTTTGTTTCCTTTCTTGTTTTTACTTTAATTTCGATTAAATGAAAGGATATAATTCTGGCTCTTATTCAATTCTTTATGATCAATCCAATAGAAAAAAGTTATTTAACTTGGTAAGCCTCGAACAAGTCTACTGTCAAATCACAAATCATCTTGCGTGAATATCACTTTTTTCCAACCAAGGTAACAATATATTTAACAGATGACTTCATCAGGATTTCAGAAAAAAAATACCAGGATATCTGAAACCGGGAGTTCTCGTTTCTTAATCATGTATATTTACATGAACCTCTTGCTTAGACTAGAACTATACGTGTTCAGGTAGATATTTATGTTCTTATTACCTAACTATAATAAACGAAAATCATTTGCCGATTTGCCGTCTCATCTCTAATTAACTTGTGTTTAGCATCCAGCTTCACCACATGTTCTGACTCCGGAAATAGTGTAAAGCTGGTTGATAATAATAGCAATGTCTTAGCGGGAGCATGCCTTCATAATATTGTCAAGCGTGGTGTGATATGACCTATTTTGTCACACGTGTTATGCTTCATAAAACCAGAGTCTTTTTACTGATTCCATTTTAAGTTTAACATTAATTGAGGATTTTCGTATCGCAGCAGGCCATCATAACATTTTTTAGTATCTGGACCAACTAGATTACTTACAATTTCTTTTTTACTTTTTTTAATAATAATTTGAGTGTTAATATTGAGCTTGACATATGTCAAGTTTCAAATACAAATGATGTGTTATAAAATATAATTTAAAAATACTATAGTGCATATAAGTTAAGAAAAACTAAGTGAACGAACAAAACATCAACTAATAACTAAGTGACAGTGTTATCTGCGAGTTCTAAACACAAACTGTGAAGTAAAAATCAAGAAAATCTAATTTTCATAAAACATCCTAAAACAATAACTTATAGTGACAATATTCAATAAACAAAAAAAAAATACAACCCCTGAAACCTTTATACGTCAAAATAAGTGTGATAAAAACAATAATAATTTACATGACATGCAAAAGTGATTCAAACTGTGATTTAACCATTTAAATCTGTCACAACTACCAACAAACAAAAAAGTAATTTGCTTCAACTAGTCACAAAATTCGACTTATTAGTACATGTTCGAATGGCTTAGTGGTTATGACATATCAACTTTTGTCGTTTAACTCGCCTCTCACGAATGGTCGCGAGTTCAAACCGCGGTATCAACAATCACTTTTAGTAAATTCCAAATTCACATTTGTAATTTGGAATAAACGTCTACCAGTGGAACATTAATAATGGATTTCTCCGAAAACATTACTCTACGAAGGACGCGTACCAGTCCAAGTTCAGAGACATTAACTGGGACTGAGTCACATAACTCCACACTAGATGGCACCACCAATAGTTTCCTTAATATATCAGATGATGACAACAAAGTACTCCTAGAGTTAAGACAACAAATAGAGAAACTGCAATCAGAACTATGTGGCGTTCGCAAAGATATAAACGAGCTACGTAATGAAAATACAGAACTTAAAAATACTATTATGAATATATCCAGCAAACATGAGACCGTCACAAAATCCACAAAAAAGTCGAATGATGTAGAATCCGCGAGCGAAACACCACGGCAAACTAGTAGTCAGCCCACAAAAAGTGTACACAATACAATGACAGACCAGGCGACACAATATAACCAGAGTACACTGGAAACAGCAAGTTCTCCTGCGCCATCAGGCATTATACAACGTAATGTACAAAAAAACCATAAATTAAAAGCAAAACAACAAAAGCTGTGCATTATAAGTGATAACAAGACAAATAAGATTTTGGCAAAAGTAATGGATGTATTCCCGAATTATAAAACATGTCATCTCTTGACACCTAATTGTGGTATTGAAACATTGTTGACGGGACTCAAATCAAAATTACAACATTACACTATGAATGACTATTGTGTTATATTGATTGGCCCTGAGGACTTCATAACGACGAAAGACTACTTTAAATTGATTGTCTTTATAAGAAATAGCCTCATAGAAATAAATAATACAAACATTATTATATGTCTCCCTACTTATAAATGTATTGATCATGCTAATATGTTTAACGCTAGAATTGGAAATTTTAATAACTTACTTTGCTTAGATGTAATGTCGTACGAGTATGCCTATACACTTGATTCCAATTTAAATTTAGAATGGGACTACAATATGTTCCACAAGCGGACAGGATGTATTAGCAATAACGGCATTTGCACGATTCTGAATGATGTTCGTAAGCTTATAAATGAGATAAAAGTGTTCAATGATGACATTATATTAGAATCTAACTCTAACATCTCCTCGTGTAGTAGTAGTAGTAGTAGTTTTAAGTTAGAAAAACAGAATATAAATAGCAAAAGAGATTTTTTTCGTGTATAACAGTTTGGTTGTGATGCATCAAAATGTGAATGGATTGATAAGTAAATCGGACATATTATGTGTAAACCTTGAATATCTTAAGAAATCAGGGAAGGATGTTGATATTATCTGTATTACAGAACATAATATGATTAACTCTGACCTCATGTACCTAACGCTTCCAAACTATACTTTGGCAGCATCCTATAATAGGCACAATAGAAAAGGAGGATCGTGTATACTTTTAAAAAACATTCATAAATACAAAGTACTACAAGAAATAGTTGGCCTTAGTGTTTCTAATGTAACAGAATGTTCAGCTATTGAATTACTGGAACATAATATTGTAATCATATGTATATACCGACCACCAAAATGCACCCAAGATGAACTTAATACTTTCTTTAACGTCTTAAATGCTATACATTATAAATTGCGTAACCGGAAGCTCACAAAAACTATTATGTGTGGTGATTACAACATCGATTTGTTAAAAAGAAATGCCAGTTCCCTAAGATTGATACATATAATTTCCAGCTTTAATATGAAAATTGGCACGCGCAATCCGACTCGGCCAAGGAGTAACACGTGCATTGACAACATTTTTCACAATATTAGAGGTAGCAAATGCGAAATCATTGACCTGGGTATGTCAGACCACACGGCTCAATTACTAAAATGTCCGGTAAAAAAAACTTGCATTCTTAAATTTTGGTACACAAAAAAGCGAGACTTCAGTAAAGAAAACGTAACTAAATTCAGGGAATCCCTAATGAGCTTAAGTTTTCAAGATATATACTCTACTGATGATCCAGAACTAGCTTATAATTCATTTTTGGAATACTATATACTTTTTTATGACCTTTGTTTTCCAGTTATAAGAATAAAAAACAATATTGCTAAAAAACCTAAATGGCTATCTAAGGGAATTAGTCTGTGTTGTCGACACAAAAGAAATCTGTTATGGAAATATAGAATCAATCCCAGTGAAGCCAAAAAAAATGCACTCAAGCAGTATAGCACTCGACTAAAAAAGATAGTAAAACTTACACAAAAGTCTCAAAACAATTATCTTATATCTAATGCAGAAAACAAATCAAAAGCCACATGGGGGATAATCAAAGCAAACAAAAGTCAACTACCAAAAGAAAATATTAAACAAATAATAGTAAACAATCAAACTATATCTGACCCTCAAATGATTGCTGAAGAATTTAATAAATACTTTGTTAATATAATCAAACCAATAAATATATTTAAGAAATCCAATATCATTTTAACATGTGACAATAATCTAATTAATGATTCTGTAATAAACTCGACATCTTACAATAATAGTAAAAGTGATTTATATAATAATGATAATTTGACATCGACAGCTCACAATCCTAGTAATAATAATTTAAATAATAATAATAATAATTTAACGTTGACATCTCACAATAACAGTAATAATAATTTAAATAATAACAATAATTTGACATCACATAATAACTCTTATAAATCTTTGTTCTTAAACCCTGTAATTCCATATGACATTTACAAAATAATTAAATCCCTAAAGAACACTAAAAGTACTGGATATGATGACATTACAACCTCTTCAATCAAAGAAGTAGCGCATGTTATCAGCCCAATACTCAGTCATATCTTCAATTTGTGTATTGAGCACGGTGTTTTCCCGAGCAAACTGAAAAAGTCTGTAGTAAAGCCACTATTCAAGAAAAATAAAAAGGAGGACATGGCATCCTATAGGCCTATAGCACTGATCCCTATATTTTCTAAGATATTAGAAAAAGTTATATATCATGCAATCAGTACTCATTTTGAAAAATACAATCTGTTTGCAAAGGAACAAAAAGGCTTTAGGAAAAATAAATCAATTGACTTAGCAATTTATGATCTTTTAAAACCAATTTATACAAATATTGACAAACGTGTTCCCGTGACGGCAATGTTTATGGACATGACCAAAGCGTTTGACTACGTACACCATCAAACACTTCTAAATAAACTGTACAATTATGGAATAAGGGGCAATGTCCATAGATTATTAGAATCTTATTTAAGTGATAGATATCAGGTTGTAGAAATAAATTACATCAGCTCTTTAAATGGCACAGAACAAAAACATCAATCTAAACCTAAAAAAGTACTATACGGTGTACCACAAGGTAGCGTGCTAGGACCGCCCTTATTCTTAATTTACATTAACGATCTGCCTAACGTCACACAACACCCTATGATTCTTTTTGCTGACGACAGCACAGCTATTTTTACTGGTGAAAATATGGATACTTTTGAAGCAGATGTAAATAATACCCTTAATGAAATAATTAACTGGCTGACAAATAACAACCTGGTCATCAATTTAGAAAAAACTAAGTTAGTCACATTCCCTCGAAAGAGTAAAAACAATTTCAACATTCAACATGATGGTACAGTAATTGAACAAGTCAGCTGCGTAAAATTTTTAGGGCTATGGATCGATAATGATATGACGTGGCAAACACATATTGACACAGTATGCAGTAAACTGAACCAGTACTCATATGCTCTTTACAAATTGTCTAAAGTTGTCGATCAATCAGCTCTATTAACTGCCTATCATGCCTACGTATCATCAACCTTGAAATACGCGATCATATTCTGGGGCAACGCCACAAATAAAGAATCAGTGTTTAAAGCGCAAAAAAGATGCGTTCGCGCAATTGCTGGTATCTTTGTTCCTGAATCATGCGAACCATATTTTAAAAAGTTTAAAATTCTGACCTTTCCATCAGCTTACATCTACGAAGTTGCGGTATTTGTTAAAATAAATAAAAATCTATTCGGTGAACTAAAATCAAAAAGATATATACTTAAAATATCTAGTATACCACATAAAACTGCTCTTCTGAGCAAAAGTCTTTTCGGAATGGCATCTAAAATTTATAATAGGATACCTGTGGACATTTTAAACACTAAGGAACTGCCACTATTCAAACACAAATTGCGTAATTTTTTAATTGACAAAGCTTACTACACTATCCAAGATTTTCTTAATAATTAGTACCTACTACAATCTGTCACCATGCACCTAATTCTTATTTTGTAAGATTTGCTTTATATGTGATAATGCATGTTGACTTAATTATTGTATGCCTACTAGGCAGGACATAATGGAACTGTAATTTACCTAACATCTGTCTGTATAACCTATGCCCACAATAAAAAGATTTGATTTTATTTGATTTACGGATTTTAGCTGCATCACTTTCCGGTTGAAGAATGTACGATTTATTACAAAAAAGACAAAATCAACCTTTCACCTTTCTCTCTAGACACTTACATATTTGTAATACCTGTAGACATCTTATTACTTTAATACTATGCTATTTTGAACTAAAATAACGAAATAATTATAAAATAGCAAATATTCTGCAATATACTTACTTGAAGTCTATAGATACACTGAATTTATCGTTATAGCTCAAAACTGAGTTGAGCAGAAACAGAAAAGGAAGGCTTTTGACATGTAGGTGAGACAACAAAGGCTAAAAGTTAAATAAATAAATGATTAAGGGAAGATACAAATATAATATTTGTTACAAAAGAAACTGTCAACCTTATAATAGATGAAGGTATTGTTCACAGAAGACTAACGTCACAGGGAAGACAAAGGTCTGTCTGATGGGTACGCCTATAGGGAATTATGATGAAATATTACTTTTTTACCACATAAGCTTTTACTTATAAGTACATAAGCTGAAAGAAACAGTACAACCGATTATGATATTTATGAAATCTATTTGTCAATGTCCAATTTTGTGTATGAATTTCAAGACAATGTTAAAGGAATGGTTTTGCCATATTTGTCAAAATTTATTAATCAAATGATTGGTCGAGATTGGAGAACCAATTTGGGCTTTTTGCAGCACAGGATCTATTTTGTTGTAACGGATGTTCAATTTGATGCTATTGGCAAAATCCAATACCATTGACGAAGATAAAGAATGCAGTAGTAAACTTCGTACTACCGCGTCACTACTACTGTTAAAAGAGAAATACCAAAAGCGAAAAAAAACTAAATCCATCACTGAATACATACACGAAAAGGAGTAAAAAGAGAAGAATAGAGAGAGAGAGTAATAAGTAATTATTGTTAACGAATAATCATACTAAAAGTTTGGATGGATGGATGTTTGTTAGTCAGAACAACTGAATGGATCTGGATAAAATCCGGATTATAGTCTGGATTAGCAAATTGACTTGAAACTTTTATCCCAGTAGCAATTATGTTCCCTTAGGAAAATTTTAAACTTGCACGCGGATGGAGCTAGTACAACTATATAGACAACAATAAAAAAAACGATTCAGAACCCTTCTAACTTCAGCTCAACACAAATTCGATACCTATTCTGAATTCTTCGAAATTAGCTATTCGACTCACATCGAAGTCATAACCGACAGATGTGAATAACACCATAACAGTCACCGTTGCTACTGTTGTTATAGTTGTAACATCGTTGTCTTTATCTTCTTGTTGATAAAATCGCAAGTTGCACGTAACTTTTTCGATTTGCGTCGTGTATTGTGATCGTTAAATCTTAGTACTTAGTAGCCAGATGGGAATAGGATGGTGTCAACACTTGGAAAAAGTTGAATTTATGTTGAACTTATAGAATTAAATAATATTGGTGCCATAATGCATTTCAACGATACAAACGCTTTGTCTTCAGATGCTATATCTAAAAACAGCTGTTCACTACATTATGTTAAGTTAAGTGAATAAACATTTACAGAACAACTGATTATTCTTATTTAAGATTTGATTTTTGCGTATATCCTGCCTTTGATTATGATAACAGTTTGAATATTAGAAACCTTTTTACCCGACCACGGCAAAGCTAAAACGAGGGTTATTTAGGTTATAGGTAGTTACTTTATAGGTACGGTATTGTAAGCATTCTTGGAATCTAAGCGTTTGCTAAGCTTTTAAATTGCGCTAATATTAATTCACTTCGTCTGCATAATGATATAAGTGCCAATAAAATTAAAATTTATACCAGCCTTGTAATACTTTACTGTTATAAAATAATAATAAATCGTTATTTAAATAATATTGCGGTTAAGAAACCTGATAAAACTATTTTCATAATAACAATAATTTTTATTCAACATGATATGTCTATTTTCATACTAAACAAATTCGATACTATTTCGTCCAAACATTTGCTGCAAGCAGCTATAAGTTGACATATTCGCCATTGCCTCTAGACAAAGTGTAATTTGATGCCGGTGTGTAATGGTCGAAACTCCAAAATGTAAGGGATTAATCACGTTATATTTCGATAGCGTTTAACTTCCCACAACACTAATTTTTATTCCCACTGCTTCTCTGTTCATGCAGTACGACTGTGGAACTAACTTCCACCTAAAATCCGTGCCCCTAAAAATGTATCTTTATTCAAGAAACAGGTTAAAGAACATTACCTCTCCATCATCTTGTAATTTTATATATTATATGTTGTATGTATTTTATCTTTTATATATGTAGGTAGTTAAGGTATATGTGTAATTTATAAATAATTATTTTAGTTATAATAGTCTACTTTAAGTTTCCTTATTTCTTTCTACACACTGTGTCTTCGTCTATCATCCAACTTTCCTGTCGCAGGTCTGCTGGAAGAAATTTATATTGAAATAAGCAGTACTTTTGTGCTCTTCTATCTGTGTTCTTTCTTTTTTCTGTTAAGTGTTTTATGTGTACATAAATAGACATTCCCATACATTTTAGTCATTTTTCTTATCGCTACGTCACGCTTTCGTCGATAGAATGTCACTTGTCAAGCATTTGAGATACTTGAAAATATAATACGAAAGATGAAAGCTGAATATGGTACCGGTGACTGAAAAGTTGTGCGAAATTCGGTTGTCATGGTAAGTGATGCGGAAGAATGAGGAATAGGTCGCGAGAAAATTTTTAAGTATAAATTTGAATAGTTGGGGCAGACCAATGAAACAATGGATGGATGTGTGGAAGATAATATTTTTAGAAAGGGGTTCAGTACTGAATAAAGAAGTATGAAATGGTCGATGAATGGTTCGCCGATAGCAAATAATTTGGAATAAAGCCAAGAGAAAGAGATACTGGACAAAATCATGACAAAAAGCCAAATCTAAGCGGCAGTATACTCACTATCTTAGTTCTATAGAATGAGTAGATTAGCCAGGAGAATATAGAAATACTGGAGAAAATTACGAAAAATATTCAAATCTACTTATATAATGCGGAAGTATACTCACTATCTTACTTCTATAGAATGAGTACAGGACGCGAATATTGACAACAGATTACTGGCAGACAAATATTTACCAGTTTTAGCACTAATCACCGTGTGTTTATGATAAAGGCAGAGTAAATAGAACAGAAGGCTCATTTGACGGCGCGCGATAAGAAATTCACACATAATTATCGCTGTTTGGAGAACGACGGAGACGAGAGACTTAACGGAGATTAACATTTGTAGGTATACACTGGCCGTCAAAACTTAGTATCACACTTTTAAAATTCTAATTTCTCCTAAACTATAGAAGTCAAAGTTTTGAAATAAGAAACGTTTTATAGAAAATTTCATCAACTTCCCTTGAAATTATAGTTATAAATTGGTAACATTTTTATAACTTAAAAAAAGATATAAACCAAAATATATAAATTTTTACTTACTGGCAAAAACTCAAACAACATTTATGTATGTGTCACGATATGACATTTTAATAACTGGTATTGCCTCCTCGGGCTCTGATTACAGCTTTGGGCAGTTTGGCATACTGAATACCGACGAGGTTTCGGAGACAATGTTGGGAAAAAACTTTTTTTTTTCTTTCGAAAGGCGTCGTCGCTACGTTTTTAAGTTTCTTTTAACATCATCATCAGCAGCCTTTTTTTAATGTTTTCGCTGCTGGGAGCAGTGCCTCCTCTATTTGAGAGGAAATGCGGGTTGTTAGATGTCACTTTTCATCGAATTTTTAGTTCGAGGACATGCCGGTTTCTAGAGCGGTGAAATAATTTACAAAAAGTAATGTGCCTGTCTCATGTCACGTAAATCGGGACCATTACCATTGGGCCACCACTGCTCCCTACTGCTTCCATCATGGAACTTTTTGTTTTTTCCTCAAGGTGTGTCAGTCCGTTTACATTCGTTTTATGGACGCGAAAAATATACCTAATGTAATTTGCGCAGAAATGGTGAAATACCTTCGTGGGCTGTTTGTAATTCATATATAGGGAAAACTTATGCGTGTAGGTATCCTCATTATATTGCGGTTTGGTTTCGTTTAGCTGACAATAACAATGTAGGCACGTATATCACCTACCTATATGTACCTATATCATATATCTTTACCATATTTCTTTTGTTTTTAATTATTATAAACTATATTTTTGCCGCTCATTCCCTCCCTTCCGTGGCCTATCTTTGTAATGCTGTCCGTCTATATGTCCTCAATAGCTCAACGGATTAAAATGAACTTAGCACACGGGTAGAAATTGTAGAAAATGCCCCGGAATTGGGACATTTTTATCCCAGGATGACCTATTAATTTATTTATTTATATATACACTACTACATTACCACACCCCATGAGATAATTGCCGACTTTTGTATTCGCGGGTGAAGCCTCTGGCAGAAGCTAGTAATATTTTACTATATACAGTTTAAATAGTTAATCCTTTGTTATTGTTAATAATAATTTTGCCTATAATAATGTGCTTACTTTTGTACTTTGATGCTTTTACGTAGAATGCACTGATTAAAACGTGGACGGTGGTTTCGCGATTATTACTAACATGAGTAATTAATTACATACTGCGTTATTTATAAATGGTACCACATTTTGTTTATCAGTGTGCTTTGTTTATACCTTTGTTTTTATATTTGTTATTATTGACTTGAAGTTTTTGTTTATTATTGGTAGTGCTGTTCTATCCTATAGATAGGTATTTTTCAATTATGCCGTGTACCAATGCATATAATTATGTTTATTACCCGACTGCCGAAGGAAGGTAATGTGTTTATCAGTCTATGTACGTTTGTTCCTATGTGGCGTTCTAGAGACCAAACGCGTTGGCAAATTTTGATGATTCTTACGTCAATCGATTCGTCTTATCCTTGCATATGTCACTGGCTACATTAAAATTGGAAAATAGAAAATGGCGGATTTTGGGCGCCATATTGTGGGGGCCCAATTAATTTTTTTATCCAGACCCATCGCGTGGGGTATCAAAATAATGGGCAGAGGCGATTTCAAAAATATATAACATTTATTTATTTAAATGAACCTAATTCGTAAAACAATGTTAACTAAAAAATTCTAAATAACCCAAAAAATCAAAAAACCGACTGCTTCAGAGGCGAACTAATTACTAACTGCATATACTTATTTTTGTTAATTTTCGCATTCTACGGAACACCCGTGTTGCTGCCAAACTACCAATGTTATTTTTTTCTGTCATGTTCTGGGGAAAGTTTATGAGTAAGAATTTGTATGGCTATAAGAAGGGGGCCCCTCTCACAGAGAGGAGGCCTGTGTCCCAGCAGTGGGAACATTAATAGGCTGATGATGTGATGTGTGTGTGTGATAAGAAGGGGGAAAGAACAAAAAAAAAATGGATGGACTGTGTGAAAATAGTACATTATGGTACAAGTGTGTAATGTTGGTGATTACCGCTGAGGCGCCATTGAGACCCGAGGACGGTAATCATCAATACACACGTGTATCATACGACGTTTTTCAACACACTTGTGAAGAAAATAATACTAAAATAACTGTAATTTCAGCAGTGAAAACGAGTTGTGAAAATTTTTTCGCAAACGCGGAAAATATTAATCAGTTTTCCTATGCGCGCGCATCTAACAATGGCGATCGGCCATAGAGTTCATCATCATCGGTAATAAGGATTCTTTTTTTTTATCTTTTCGCGGATAGCGTTTTAGCCACGTTTGTACGTCTGTAAGTCTAGAGTTTATGAGTAGGAGGTAGGAGACATAAGCTAACAAAGAATTTTGTAACACTCTATTTTTTTTTTCTAATTGGTGCCATAAAAAATGATGCTTAGTGTGATAGGCATTTTCTGATGTATAAAAACTAGTTTGCGTTAAATATCATTAAACTTTGTATCTTCATAAACACGCGGACGAAGTCGCGGGCAACAGCTAGTATAATAATAATACCAATAACAACTACAAATAATACAATACTACTATAATAACACCTAATATAATAATAATACCTTTAAACGAGCAATTCTTGTATATAATCTGAATCTCGGAAACGGCTCCAAAGATTTTCATGAAATTTAGTATGCAGGGGTTTCGGGCGATAAATCAATCTAGCTAAGTTTCGTTTTTAGAAAACCTTGTTTTCTCTATTTTCACTCGAGCAAGGCTCGGTCTTGACTTGACTTAAGATCCTATGGCCCCTAGCTGGGGCAGAGGGCTTCCACAGTAGTCCTCCATCGAGACCGGTCTTGAGCTTCGCGCTTCACCTCGCTCCACGCCATTCCGATACTCTTCACTTCAGCCAATACGGTGCGTCGCCATGTTTGACGGGGACGGCCTAGCTTCCTTTTTCCTTGAGGATTCCAATCCAAGGCCTGTTTAGGAATGTGATCGGAATCCCTCCGGAGCGTGTAACCAATCCAACACCATTTACGCCGCTTGATCTGGCGGTCGATCGGGGTCTCGTGGCATATCTCCAACAGCTCTACATTAGAGATGATCTCGGGCCAGTAAATTCCGAGGATGCGACAAAGACATCGGTTGACGAAGACCTGGATTTGGCGTAAGATGTGCTTTGTTACCTTCCACGTTTCGCACCCGCAGCACGGATATGACATTGGACCCGAAGATTTTGAGTTTAACCCTTCGGGTCAGTTTCCGAGAGGGCTCGGTCGCCCAGGTAATAAGTTTATATCACTTCAATCAATTTGTATCTTATGTCTATGTATGTTTACGTTGTGAGTTCATTTTTTTTCGATTAGGTACTCTACACTTTTAGAATATTTTTGTATATTGTAATTTCTTTTTGACAAAACTATACGTAAATCAATAATGTATATTTAAATTAGTTAATAATTTTGCATGTAAATAAAGTAATTTCTTATGGGAAATAAAGACATCTCAAACCTGAAAATGGTATTGATCACGAAGTTTTAGGCCAAAAAATCTAACTTCTTCTAAAGCACCTAAAAGTCTAATACATTACTTTTAACACCTTTTCCGTTCGAAGTAGACAAAAAAACTCCTCATTTTTGTTCGTTACAGACAAGAGCATATTTCTACATTTTCTGCCTATATTTCTCAGCCATTTTCTTAACGTCAAGTCTGATCGATGGTCGTCGAAATATTATGGTAATCTATCATCAGAATAGTGACGCTGGAGTTAGCAATCAGTTCGCGAATATTGCCTGAAAGTATACTTATAAATCTACAGTGTTTGTGAAAAAGGTAGCGAAAAAATAATTGGGTGGGATGTGAAATATCTACGGTCCGTTTTAAAATACATTTACTCAGAAACTGAGCCATAAAAAGCAAAAGTAAAAAGGTAACTGTCTATTTTTTTTAAACTTCAGGCACAAAGGTACAAAGATTGACTATATGCCTTAGGCATTCTCTACCAGTCAAACAAGGGTGGTGAAGAGATAACATGGCAGGTGCATTGTTTAAATTTTGGCAACAACAAATTTAACAAAAAATATAATCTTAAATTGCTTGTGCATACATATTTTATATGATACATACCTAAATAAATATGTATATTTAATTTATTTTTAAAGTTATCTAGATGGAACTTGTCTGATAATACTGCAATCGCCGCTTGAAAGCATACCGACTGGTGGCCGTCCTGATTTCGAGAGGAAGCAGAAAAAAAAATCAGTAAGGACAGAGTAAGAACAGATTGTTATTGGAAGAACGCAGATATTACAGATATACAAAATCGTGAAATAGTCTATTTGTTATCGCCTTATGACTAAACAGCTAGACCGATCGTTTTGATGGATATTTCACGGAGATATATCCTGGGACTTGAAAAGGGCAGGGTGGCATTTGGCCGCAGCTTAGCTACCGTGATCCTTGCCCTACAGAAGTGCACTTTTTCGAGATTAAAGCCTGGCACTCAGGAATCAGGCATAGTATATCTGTGGTATAGCTTTCTGTCATTATAAAATTATTTGTAATCTATCATTATTTCAAGAGATAACTGTGGTAAATAAAACGGTCAGTTTTCTAAATAGAAACCGGATGGTAACTAGGACATACTTACACAGACCATATTTTTCTAATGCACCCGTGCAATGTAATTCGTTTATAAGAACTGTTACACTAGGTTAGGCTGCCTGTTATTCTAGATGGCTGAAAACCGGTTTTTGCCAATTACCGGTTTTTAAGTCCGGTATGACTGTCTAGCAATACATAAAATAATTTGAATTTCTTATTACGGTATTAGTTGGAATTCGTCGCATAGTTTGAGTTCCTGTTCGAGGGGCGTACCTACTTATTATGTATTTTTTCTCTTGTTACCTAATATGCTGAGCATAACACCACTAGTCTTGAGTTAAATCACCGAAGCTGGGCAGAATTAGCTAAGTTTGTTTTGATAGTTTTTTATTTTTCATTCATAGGTGACAGAGGCAGAGTCGATGGTGGAGTGAGCTTACCCAGAAGAAACCTGTTCACTTTAACTTTAGGATATTTCTGAGAAGATTTTTATTCCTCAGGCTTTGTGAAATAATGTTCGCAAATGAGTAAAAGTTCCTTTTTCTGTTACCCAGTTTTATGCAGGTATTTTTTAGACTTATTTAGTTTTATTGAGTCACTACCTGTCGCCTGCGGCTCCGTCCGCATGGTATTAGTACTCCTCCCAATATCTTTATAAATTATAACATATGTGCTATTCTGGTGTTTATGCTATATTTCAGTAAGTTTCATCGAAATCCGTTCAGTAGTTATTGAGTGAAAGAGTAACAAGCATCCATCCATCCCTACAAACTTTTTTATAATAGTTATTTATATTGATGAGTCATATAATTACGAGTGGGCAAATCTGGAAATGGAAGTAGGGAATCGAATCCCGCATCAAAATACGATCCCGCAAACCTGCGGGTTTGAGATTATTAATCCCGCGGGAATTGCGGGATTGGAATTTTTTGTTTTAAGAAGTTAAGTACTTAAAAAAAGAATTAAAGACAAGTACATTTTTTATTTCTTCTCATCGAATATTGAATTTTTTAAATATTTCATCATCATTGTGAGTCCCGCGTTTGTGCGATTGGATTCCCTAAATACGATTAAGGGGCTGGCCTGGTTCTGGTACTACGTCTGTAATGTCATAACTTATTATCTGGAAATAAAAAATAAAAAGAGTAAATATAATGGGATTCAAAAGTGGGATCCATCGAAAATAAATCATCAGGAATAGGTCGTGGAAAAGATATGTGAATTCAACTCGTAGGACGAAGTACCCTTTCTAAATTATTCACGCAATACCGAAAATATTATATGGAAATGTGTCACACTCTTTCATGGAGTTCCCTTTGCTCTGCCGAACTCACGCAGTTAGGCTGCAGATATGCATTCATTATAATTTTTTGGTCCTTCCTTCCTTTTATAGCCGTCAAAATTCATAAGTAAGTACCTACTTAAAAACTTTCCTCACGATATTTCCTTATTTCTTCAAAATAATCTTAATAGGGAGGTAAATTTCGGATTAAGCGAACCTTGTAAAACATAAACACAAATATTCCCAGAAATAAAATACAAACGTAATAATGCGTAACAATATACAATATAGCTAGATTGCCGTGACGGTCCTGTCGTTTTGGACCCTTCTCACCCTTGACTAGGGTCCCGCACCGCAAGTAATAAGTATTTAGCTTATTCGGTTCATAATATGTAGGATGTACAACATTGTATGTTTTGATTACTGAGTATTTAATGATAAAATATACTTGAATAGCAAGGAAAAATAAAAATTAACGCAATTAGTATTTGCTAATAGTTCGCAAACATACTGTTGAATACACAAATCAAAATAACAAAATATTTTACATGAGCCTTTAATATAGTCTTCTCTGTGGTTTAAAAGCATAGAGAATTTTACCCAAAGCTATCTTACTAATATTCTTTCTAACTTATCTATACTTAATATTATAAAGTGGAAAGATTTTTTTGTTTGTTTGTTTGTTTGTACCGAATAGGCTCCGAAACTACTGGACCGATTTAAAAAATTCTTTCACCAATAGAAAGCTACGTTATTCCTGAGTGACATAGGCTATTTTTTAATCCCGAAAACGGGTCCTGTGGGGTGGTTCACGGGAGCGAAGCCGCGGGCAACTGCTCGTTAATGTTATAAATATGAAAGTTTGGATGGATGTATGTTTGTTACTCAATCACGCCAGAACGGCTGAACGGATCTGGATGAAATTTGGCACAAATATAGATTATAGTCTAGAATAGCATATAAGCTACTTTTATCCCGGTATAATGTTCCCTTGGGATAAGAAAACACTTTTAACGCGGGCGAAGCCGCTGGTAGAAGCTAGTAGGTATTAAACTTTAAAGTACCTTAATGTACCTGTCATATCAGTGTGAGTGATATTTGATCCAAAAACAAACAAGCGATTTGGCGCATTCAAATCATGATGGCCAGAAACATTTTATTTTAATAAACAATTTAGTTTAATAAATTAAAGAACTTGTAGCAATAGATGTTTTTTTAAGTTTGAACGTGGAGCCAATTTTAAATTATGTAGTCAAGTGGACTATGTGGTATTTCGCTATTTTAAACCACATATTTTAGTTATTTCACTGAGTGAGGTGGTGTTCTCACCTAATTCACACTTAGGTCTCTTAATACTTACTTCATATTATTCCATACCAATACATTTTACATCATATACTTATACTTCGCATCCTTTATACGTTTACATTATTATTCTGCGAATCGGTCTAAAACGATTCGTTTTCTTATAAAATAATCATATTTTTCAATGTTATGACACCTACGTCAGGTTGTCAAGCTGTCAATACTTTTTCTTTTAAATTTTCTGTCATAGAGCTTCTTACTAGCTTAGTCTATGAAGATTACTTTTGATTTATATAATTTAAATTCTTTTTATCAATATGGTTAGCTCAAATATTGTATTTTATAAATTGAAAATTAATTTACACGCTCTCAGAATTCATCGAAAAGGTTTTGGATTGAATATTACTGGCTGTTTTGAATACTGGCAGGTTGCATTTTTTTTATGACAACAAGATGTCACTAACTTAAATTCTGGTTCTGATTCTGTCAAGCGGTGGATATAAAAGACGGAAAGGCCGAGGGCTTTGCAGTCTTGAATCTGGACTGAACGCTAGTAGTCCATTTTTCTGTTTGATACTATGAAGTTTACAATTGTATTTAAAATTTCTCTTTACAACTATTATATATAAGGCCTGTGAATCTACCAATTCTGTTTAATACAATAAATATAATTTATTGAGTGTGTTACTGGTTCTTTAACTTCGACGGTCACCGCTTCATATCAAAAGGGCTTGATTGATCAGCATATTAAGCCACAGCCTGACCTCCACACTCCTATCTGCCTGTTCCTGCACCAGTGCTACTGCTACTGCTACCTGCCTGTTATCCTGACAATTGGTTCAAGCCTTGACCATCTGCGTGCTCATCTGCCTACCTCGGGCATTCCACGCCTTCGTGTCCGTCCAGCTGCCTAGCCTGCCCGTCCAGCTGCCCAGCCTTCCTGCCTGCTAAGAAATTTCTGCCCACGTCGTGCGAAGCCGGCCCATAGTTTTATACTCAATATCCTTTTAATTAATTTTAATTTATAGTTACCTTTACTTTTATTAACGTGGCTTACGTATAGTTCATTTGAACTATACGTAACGCTACAACTAGCGGGTCCAGTAGCAAGTGGGTCCAGCTGACCAAAGACTCTAGGACCTACCTACCTTAGAACTACAAACAGCAGTACATCACATCACAATACAGTGACCTCGGACCCGGTGCATTCACGAGGGGACAATATTTGTAGCACAAAGGAGCACCAATCCTTATAAAGTGCAGGTTCCGTGATGCGTGTGATGCGGTTCCTTCTGTCACACCGTTGCGAAACATTACTGCCATTTTGATACACTTTATTTCATAACTTTTTCATATCCGTTTCGATCCGTCCAACGACAGGACATGACTCAAAGAAAACGCATGCGTGGAAAGAAATATCCATTTTTGAGCATCTGGATGCTCATGCTCTACTCAACTCAAACTGTAAATGGACAATTGTGATTGTTTGGCTTGTCTTTTTTGTCATCAACCTGCTCAAGTCCAAGATCCTAGACGTAACGTAACCGAACACTTTTAACACAAAATCTGTGGAATTCCTTGCTGACTTGGACTTCCATTTTTATTCCATACGTACCATACATTTTGTATATAAATATTTCAGTAACGTATGAGACGTCTGGGCTCATATCTTGTCTGGGTACACATAATTATGTCAAGCTGATAATTATGAAAGCTAACTATGTAAACTCGAGAGTTGTGATTGGTTGGCAGTTGATTGGTAGGTGCAGCCAATTTTGAGCTTGAGTCGAGTAGAATCTGAAATATGAGCCTAAGTATAGACAAATTAACATTCTACTACCGCACCGCTAACAATAGCCAAAATCCAAAATGTGTGGAATTGACTATATGACATTTCGGCAAAATCTGACAATGCCATATATTTTGGATTTTCTGACAATCTTTTGTATAAGTAACAATGGATCGTGTGAAGATGAGATTTGCAGGCGCATTGGAATGGCAAAGAGTGCCATGTCGCAACTCGAGAGAGTATGGAATTACAGCAAAATTTCGAATTTCGAAATGACAAAACTGTCACTTATTAGCTCCCTTGTTTTCTCCACATAAGAAGCAGAGACGTGGACTCAAAAAGTCGTTGATCGCAACCGCAACGCTTTTGAAATGTGGTGTTACAGGAAGGTGCTACGTATCTCGTGGACGGCACACAAGAAGAACATCTCGATATTGCAGGACCCCAAAATTTAAAAAAGGCCTAGATTGTCGTATGTGTGCCTTCGAAAAATATTTGACTTCTATGGCCATATTACCCGTAAACCTGGTGACAACTTACTAAAGGTAATTGTCACTGGCAAAGTGAGGGTAAACGGCCTAGAGGCAGAAGTCCTATACGCTGGTAAGACCAATTCCGAACCTTGCTGAACATCAAAGCCTCAGAAGCCGTACATGTTGCTGAGAATAGGAGCATGTGGAGAAACATCAACAAAGAGAACATTTTGAAACCATGATCTGGTCACGACCCCCAGCATTGGGGAATTGACGTGAGGAGGAGTACAATCTTTATCGACGGTAGCATGTCATCTTCTCGGTTCTAGACAAGTCACATTCTAAACGAAAGCGTCGCGATTGCGATTGGAAAATGCCAAAAATCTATGGGATTGTCAAACGCTATTTAAATATCATCCACAAATCTTAGAATCGTCGCCGAGGGAGAGTCTGTTCGAAACTCCGGTAGCCCATACAAACCTAATAAAGTTTGCACCAGTGTGTCGGGCTGTTACGATTCTTAATAGCATCTCTCAGCGTTTGGACATTTTCACCTGCTCTTTGGCGGCATTCCAGGGGTTGACAATTACTGTGTTGTCCTCTAGTTAACTTGTGCGGATGCCCGGAGACTTGGCACTGGACAATCATGAACGTGAGTAGGTGTGTGATCAGTTTCTACGGGGCCTCTCTGAGTGTCGTGACCTGTAAAAATAATTGTATGTGTAAATGAATAAATAAATCATTAAGACCGTCGCCTTCGTTGACATCAAATGACACCAAACTTGCCTAAAACTTCTGGACATCAAGTTACACAACTTTGGTACAGTTATAAATTAGATTAGGTATTATGATAGCTAAAACAAGAAGATCAATTTAATTATTATGTTGGCTGCGTCCCTGTAGCTATTTAATTCAGTAAAGAACATTAATGTCACCCAATCAATCATAGTTAAATTGATAAAAAGAAACTAATTATAGCGTCCCAAAGTGTCATTGCACGTCCTCCTACACAGATCAAATAAAAAAACACAAATTTAAAATTAATAAAAAACACAAAGTTTCAACGGTATGAGTGCGGGTACGTGTGTGTGGGATCACACCGAAGTGTGGGCATTATCGTTTTATTGTTTATTTTATTGTCTTCCACCCACTTGCCAAAGAGTTTGATGTAGGCGCCACTTGGGTCCGGGACACACACCGGGTTTAAAGTTTGTGAGATTTTTGTTTGTTTTGATTTTTGATATCTAAATTTAAAATTGGTGAAGAAGGATTTTGAAAAATAAATAGGTACTTTCATACAGTATATGCCCATTGACGTGAATATTACCTTACCTTACTTAGCTATCCTACCTCCCTGTACCTACCTTACCTACCTATCAATTTGTATCTATGGTAATTCTTCCGCGGAGAATCTTAACACCACCATTCTGAAAATAACGTCAAATGCACAACGTCATCTATCAAATATGGAGTTTAACTGTCCGAGTACCTGAACTGCGTGTGTTGTGATATTTTACTTCTTGAATACTTTAAATTCTTAAACCTTTTGATAGAGTGAACCGATTGCAATGAAACAAAAACTAAGTAATACTTAAAGTTACGCACAAATTGTATGAATAAAGTTATCTACACTGGTTTCGTACATTTTACTTGATGCGTGCACAAACATACGTACAGAAACAGAAAAACAGACAAAATTTAAAAAAAATGCTTGACATGGGTTCTGTTGGTTATCGTTTAACACCCTGGCTATTTTTTTTTAAATATCTTCGATCTACAAAAAATACTTTTGTACAGGTTCATTATAATGTATTGATGCTATTGATATTGATAGGCAAAGATGACGCTCTGACAGGTCTAAGTCAAACGGTCACGTGATCGATCCCTTACAATTTGGCATTTTGACAATCGTCATCGCTGACCGCAAATCACTCCAAATCAATGATTCCTTGTTCTTCATTTCATTATTTAAGCCATTCAAACTTTGCCATCTCCAATTCAAATCAGCATTGAAATGTTTTTGTCAACTTTAGGCCGGGTTTCTCAACGCTAAATTATCGCAAAATTAATGTGACAAATTGTCAAGCTCACGTTATCTGCTGTGATTGGTTGAATGAATTTTCAACTGCCAATCACAGCAGATATCCGGCGATTATTTTTCGATTACGTTAGTGAATAGGTTTCTTCTAGGTAAGCGTGCTACATCGTCGACCACATCATCACTTACCATCAGGTGAGATAGTGGTCAAGCGCAAGCCTATCAATAATAATAAAAAAAACGTTAACAGGCCGATAATCGAGTGTTGAGAAACGGGGAAATGGCTTGTATAAAAGTTACAAAAAAGACCATAAAGATAGGACGAAAAAACAGGCAGACTTAAATTTCAGGTAAATGATTCTTGCACCAAAACCCTCTCGGTGTGACAGCCACCCACTCTCAGTATGTACACTGTTTATTTCATGTGCCGTCCACGAAGCTAGGAGCTATTCACTGCAACCGGATTGATTTATAATACCAGACCATTTGTAGACTGCCCACGACTCAACATGCCATAGATGCAGCTCTTGGCAAACAAGTTTTACAGCTATTCACATGATTTCCATCACTCGTAAATCTAACTAGATAAAGCGAATGTATTTACTTGGCGTGTCAAAAAGGGCGTAAAACAAATAAAACAAAAGTAAAAAAAAATTTTTTGGAAAAAAAATACTACCGACTTCCAAATAAGAAAACTACAAAGTGAAAAATAACTTTATTTTTGGCAGTCGGTGTCTTTAACGCAAAAAAATGGTACCTACCAAAGACACCGACTTCCAATAATAAAGTTATTTTTCACTTTGTTCTTATTTGGAAGTCGGTAGTATTTTTTTTCCAATTTTTTTTTTTTTGTAAAAAAGCTTTTTATTTTCACTTTTTAGTTGTACCTACCTAATAGGGAAGTAGTTAAGTAAGTACGTATAACGACAGAATAGATTACCCGAATAACATGAAAAATGAATATAACCGGTGAAATGAGAGATCTGCATACCCCTTTCGAGCGTACTGGCGTGATGTTATGTTATGAAATAGTATAAACAATAAACAGACATGCGTTTGCAGCAATCCCGAGAGATTTGCCGTTATTTTTTGAAGAGTTCTGTTGTATATCTCCGAAGTTCTTTATCAGATCTTCAGCAAATTAAAATGGGACCAATTTCGGAATATAATCTTTCAAACAAAAAAAGAATTTTCAAAATCGGTCCACAATTGACGGAGATATCGGTGAAAATACATAAAAAAAAAAAACATACATAATATCGAACATAGAACCTCCTCCTTTTTTGGTAGTCGGTTAAAAATAGAACCCCTGACACATTTTTATTTCATGCTTTTTAAACTACATTATTTATCTATTAGTAGACACGCTTCTATCAATAATCAGTAATTATGGCACGATATCTTGCGAAAACAACCCGATTCCAGTAAAACGTCCATAACTTTTGAACAGCTTAACCGATTTTTATCAAACATAGCTAAGAACACTCTCGATAAACCCACCTTTCAAACAAAAAAAAAACGAAAATCGGTTCTTCCGTTTAGGAGCTATGATGCCACAGACAGATACACAAACACACAGGTACACACACTAAACTCATAACAACCCTCTTTTTCCGTCGGATTGAAAATGCCTAATTATGCCGTATTGAGCTGTAAAATCTTTACAAAAAATGTTGGCCCAGACGATGTAAACATTTTCTTTAATCGAAAAGTAAATTTGTGCTTCAAATGTGAATGAAAAAGTAAGAGGCTTGGTTTTCAAACAGACACAGGGACTTGCGGTATCTGTTTGTTATTCCTTCCATTTTGAATAGAAGAAGCAACCGATAAAGTATTGCAATACAACTGTGAGTGGTTTAAAGTGGTCTACAATATGATAAGAATAGAACTAGCCTTGGTCGAGACCGTCCGAACTTTGAGTTGATGAGTCAGTGCAGTGCGTTCTGTTGTTGACTAACTTTTTCCCGAGGCTTCGCTCTCGTGATCCATCCCACTAAAACCGTGCACATTTGGGGATAAAAAGTACCCGTTGAACTCACCAATAGTGTCTCTTTCCATCAGTAAAATAATTTTCATAATCGACTTTGTACTTTCAAAGATATTTATATCCTACTTCCTACTATAAACGTGAAAGTTTGTGAGGATGGATGGATGTTTGTTACTCTTTCACGCAAAAACTACTGAACAGATTGTGATGAAACTTTACAGAAATATAATTTATACATCAGAATAACACATAGGTTATTTAATTTATAAAGATATATCCCTTTTAATTGATTAGTCCTTCTCATTGCTCAATAGAAGTAGAACTAAAAAGAAAAGCAAGGGAATCATGGTATAAAAGAGATTAGACCAATACTTTCTACTAACTCACTGGTTGAACAAGGCAGCCAATGTTGATGATGATGACTTTTAAATAAGAACATTTTGAACCAGCCTTTCTGGTGTCGCACGGGGTTCTTTATTTAAATATGCTTAATTTTTTTTTCTATTGTGTCTCCTGTGCGGGTCACAAATAAAAATATCTTTCTTTCTTTTTCTTTCATTAATGTTTCAGTTTTCTTTTTCTATTCCAAAAGGATGCATCTAGCACAGTTTACTGTACGGGAAGCATTCAAAGATTCCTGACAAACTCAGCCCCACGCATTCGATGTACCAGGCACACATAAATACTAGAGTGTGCAATGTCGATTTCAAGTGCAGTGTTCTGTGCGTTGTAGTTCCGTCGCTGCCACCGGTCTGATAAATATTACTACACTCCAGTTGACTCACTAGGTGCAGGCAAACACGCTGAGATTTCTAGCTGCAATTTCTAGTTGACTTCTTAGTTCCTGGTACACTTTGAAAGCAGCTGTAGGTGTAGGCTAAAAGGTGTGACTTTTAAGCTAAGGATTAAATACAGATTTCATGATATTTTTATGTATAGCATGGTTTGTCATTTCGGCAAGATTTGCCGTCATAAACCTACGGCAATTTATCTTGATTTCATAGCAGTTGAATTATAACTACTAATAATTATTGAAAAAACACTACCTAGCTTCTAATGGCTTGCAAAGAAGTGCTTAAAGTTTATTAAGGGCGCGGCGAAGCATGAATTGTCCATACAAACGTAATACCTAAATCATTTGTAAGTTGAGCATATTTCCACCAAATTATGCTAATATTCGGATTCAGACAGTATTTGTCTAGGTTCCTACGTCTTTTTTTTTTCAAAATACTTACCTAAAATGAAGTTTAAGCGAATTCCATTTCGTACATTTTTACAGCGTAAATGACATGTTTTCTTATTGATTTTTCTATCTTAAAAAAAACAATATCTATAAAATTGTCAACGCTATAACATAGCTCATATTATCAAGAAACAAATTATCGAAAAAGAAATAAAAAAACATTAAGTTTTCATTCATCATTTTTGGTATTACGGAACACATAAAAATAATCATATATTTTCAATAGCTAGTATTGCTGTCGCGTCGAGCACGTCATGTCAATGTGTGTGTAGTCGTGCTTCATACGGTTGAGTAGGTATCGCTCGTACGGCTTTTGTTCGGGGCACTTCGGGGTTGTTTACTGTTTGTTGTATTGTATATTTTTTACCCGACTGCCGAAGGAGGGTAATGTGTTTATCAGTCTATTTATGTATGTATGTATGTATGTATGTATGTTTGTTCCTATGTGGCGTTCTAGAAACCAAACGCGTCGGCCGATTTTGATGGTTCTTACGTCAATCGATTCGCCTTAACCCCGCGAGTGTCACTGGCTACATAAAAATTGGCAAATAGGAAAATAGCGGTTCTTGGGCGCCATATTGTGGGGGCCCGAATTTTTTTTTCTTCCACACCTATCGTGTGGGGTATCAAAATAAAGGATTTTAAGAGGTGATTTCAAAAATATATAACACTTATATGTTTAAATGTACGTGATTCGAAAAAAAAAATAACCAAAAAGTTATAAATTAAAAAAGATAATTAAATAAATCAAAAACCCGACTGCTTGAAAAGCGAACTAAAAAGACGTAAACAAGGAGAAAATCATGCTGTGCAGTCGGAGGATACGTCTGGTTTTGGTCAGCCAGCTCGCGAAGATGTATCCTCCGACAGCACAGCATGATTTTCTCCTTGTTTACGTCTTTTTAGTTCGCTTTTCAAGCAGTCGGGATTTTTGATTTTTTTAATTAACTTTTTTTTGTGGTTTGTTGTCAGTGTTAGACGATTACTTTACTGTGCTGCTCGTGCGTATTTATTTATTTTCTAAGTACTTATTGTAATATTTCTGACACTATTGACCTAAGCTATGAACTTGGATTTAGATTTGCCTTGTGATTTGAACTTTGATATTGAGTAATCTACTTTCTTACGAACTTTGCGTTGTTTACGGACTTTATTATTTACGATTTGGTTTGGTTGCCGACATGGACTCCGAGCGTTGGGATGTTTCTCACAGTAAGTACCTATATCCCAATGATATAATACAATAAGTTACTATTTTTACCAGATACAAGGACAATTGCAAATAACAAACCGCAAATACTGTATTTTTATAATATGGACGCCTAAAGGCCAGTCCTTATGAAAAAATTGAAAAAGACAACGAATTTTGGAATTCAATAGTCTTAAAATTAGAAGAGGTTTATTTTAAATGTATATTGCCTGAATTAATAGATCCCCGTTTACCTAGAAATCTGCCTATCAGAGACAGAATATAAACTTTTTTTTTTCTTTACCTACGTAATGTACAATTATTACAATGTACAATAATACATATAAACTAAAAAGCGTGCGTAAAAATGTTTTCTGATTATCATTATTGTATTTTTGTATTTCGTTCAGTCGATAATATTTATGGTCACCCTACACAACTTTATCACGTTTTGATTTATATTTTTTAAATAGATGAATATATCTATATCTATAAAGTAAAACATAACTAAATAAATGTTTATACGAAATTCTTGTTTTTATTTTTAATATTCTTAGATCAGAGCGCTGTTATTTGTCTGTACCTACTTATGCGTAAATAGGCATAAATTATTGGAATATTTGTCTTGTACTAATACTTTGCCTAAGTAATTTTGTATTATTTTACTTGCATTCATTATTTATTATAACAATACATATTTGAGGTTTCGTAAAAGGCATAGTTACCTACATAAATAAGACAAAAGAACGCCGGCGCAGTTCGCGTTGGCCGGCTTGCCGGCTTTCGAGTCGTTATGAATGGAAGCCTATCTACTCGCACACACACGGCTGCGCACGGCGCACTGCGTGTGTGTGCAAAGCGAGATAGCAATACTCTGAACGAATTCTTCACTCGTCTCGAATTGCATTTGCGAGCTCCGTTCGCCGTGCTCTTAAGACTCAGCACTATGTTTTATATCCGACTAGCGGGCGTCTCGCGGTTTCACCCGCTTGGTTCCCGTTCCCGTGGAGAATACAGGGACAAAAAGTAGCCTATATAAGTAGCCTATATAGGATAAAAAGTAGCCGGGAATAGTGTAGCTTCCCAACGGTGAAGGCATTTTTCAAACCGGTCCAGTAGTTTTTAAGTAAATGCGTTACATACAAAAATACAAATCTCTTCTTTATAATATTACTAGCTGACCCGACAAACTTTGTTTTGCCATAAAAACACCAAACATTCATCTACCCTACCTACCCTACCCTAACAACCCTACACTACCTACCCTACCCTACCTACCCTACCCTAACTACCCTACACTACCTAACCTACCCTACCTACCCTACCCACCCTACCTACCCTACCTACCCTACCTACCCTTCCTACCCTACCTACCCTACCCTACTTACCCTACCCTACCCTAAACGGGATAAAAATCATGTCCTTCTCCTGGTTCTTAGCTACCTCCCTACCAATTTTCAGCCAAATCGGTTCAGCCGTTCTTGAGTTATAAATAGTGTAACTAACACGACTTTCTTTTATATATATAGATAATATAATAATATATAGATTAGTATAGATATAGATATTACACTATAATGAGGCAAATAAATCATGACGCCCAACTGAATTATTATCTTCAGCATTATATTATCCTAAACAAATGCTTAACAGACAGTCCAGGGTTATAAATCAATCCAACGATACAGCATAACTACAGCACCATGGATGATACATGAATTAAATATTGCACATAGCCTGTCTGAGGTTATGTGTCCCTAGTCACAGATAATATAATACTTGCGTACAGATACCTCATCCCATACAAAGAAACCGTGCCGACGTAACTAGCGTTTTTCATCTGATTAAGATGATTATTTTTATAAGTGCTTCGATCGCGTTCGGTTCTGTTCCATGGCTATGACTAAGATGGTGTTAGCAGTTACTTGTAAGTAAAAGGCTTTTCTCGGTTCGTGACAATTTTTTCTTTAAATACAGTGTTTTATAGTATTTTTTGCACGTTTTTACAGTTTCATTGTACCAAAATATAAAAAAATCGAGTCATATGCCTCAGAAATTTAAAACTGTTCAAATAATCTTTGAAATGTGAATTAAGAGTCCAATATTCCATAATCTTGAGCATTCAATTTTTATGATCAATTCTAGAAAATATTAATTTTACACACAATTCAATAACAAATCCATGCATATCGCGCCATCTAGTGACATTTATTTGAACCTAATTTTCTTTGTTAGCGCTGGGACCCCGTGACCTAGAACACTAATGAGGCTGATGAACGGGGATTTATTATTTTAAAATTAACACAGAGATGAGGGACTGCCTCTTCAATTCAGCTAGTGGATGTGCAAAATGTTACCTAATGGGTTTTCCATCAAGAATTTCTCAGCAACAGGCCTATTGCCATCAACCTGGGTGGCAAGAGCCTGATCCTTAATAGACATGAAACTTAAACATAACTCCGCCTGCTTTTCCACCAGTTAGAAGCTTAGAAGTGTACCTATTGTAATTATATATTATTAGCTTCTGCCAGCGGCTTTGCCTGCATGACAGTTGGAAATTATCCAACAGAAACATATTACCGGGATCAAAAGTAGCCTATGTGCTATTCCAGACTCTAATCTATCTTTGTGCCAAATTTTATCCAGATCCGTTCAGCCGTTCTGGCGTGATTTAGTAACAAACATACATCCATCTTTCCAAACTTTCGCATTTATTTATTTACTAGCTTCTGCCAGCGGCTTCACCCGTGTGAAAATCGAGAATTATCCTGAGGGCACATATTCCCGAGATAAAAAGTATCCTATGTGCTATTCCTGACTATAATCTATATCTGTGCCAAATTTCATCCAGATCCGTCCAGCCGTTTAAGCGTGAAGAAGTGACAAGCATACAATCACACACAAACACTCACAAACTTTCGCCTTTATAATATTAGTGTGAAGTGTGATGTGATTTAATACATAATTACAACAGGTACACTTCTGCCTTTCCCCCGTATGGATACTGGCGTGATGTTAGGGTAAAATTTACATCTATTAAAAAGTTAATGCAAAAATCAAAAAACCCGACTGCTTAAAAAGCGAACTAAAAAGCCGTAAACAAGAAGAAAATCATGCTGTGCAGTCGGAGGATACATATTCGCGAGCTGGCTGACCAAAACCAGATGTATCCTCCAACTGCACAGCATGATTTCCTTCTTGTTTACGGCTTTTTTGTTCGCTTTTTAAGCAGTCGGGTTTTTTGATTTTTGCATTAACTTTTTTTATTTATAACTTTTTAGTTATTTTTATTAAGATTTAGGTACATTTAAACATATAAGTGTTATATATTTTTGAAATTACCTCTTAAAACCCTTTGTTTTGATACCCCACACGATGGGTTAGAAAGAAAAAAAAAAATTTGTGATCCACAATATGGCGCCCAAAATCCACCATTTTTCTATTTTAATGT
This sequence comes from Anorthoa munda, assembly GCA_945859665.1. Classification (NCBI taxonomy): domain Eukaryota; kingdom Metazoa; phylum Arthropoda; class Insecta; order Lepidoptera; family Noctuidae; genus Anorthoa; species Anorthoa munda. Next base: position 55,850,027 of record OX243894.1, on the reverse strand, counting down.
AGCCAGTGACACTCGCAGGGTTAAGACAAATCGATTGACGTATGAACCATCAAAATCGGCCAACGCGTTTGGTCTCTAGAACGCCACATAGGAACAAACATACATACATACATACTTACATACATACATACATACATACATACATACATACATAGACTGATAAACACATTACCCTCCTTCGGCAGTCGGGTAATAAGTAAAATTGTTAGCCTTTATTTTTTATTAACTCTCATAAACCGCCAAAAGACACTACAAACTATAAAATACCAAAATACAACAAAAATAAATTACGTTAAGACATAGGACACATCTTTGGTGTGAACTTAGACGACAATAATAGATTGCGATGAGGATGAGCTAGAAAGTGCATTAGTCTACTGACGTTATCTCTTGTGACACACTTTATCTAGTTTCTTGATGTTACTTTATTATGAACTTCAACGGTCAAGCTCCACACGTGTATCATTTAGAACAATATGACTTGTTTTCCTAAGTATGACGAAGAACAGACAGGCTAAGACTAATCGTTAACCTTTTGATCATATTAGCCTGCTGGAACTGTTTGTCAATACTGAACAAATAACAAAATATCTGAACAACCTAAAAACTGTTCTGTTCATCATCATTTTCATATTATTAATACAGAAAAAAAAATAACCAAACTACATAGTTTTTTGTTGCTAGTAAGACAAAGTTCGCATATCCTATAACCAGCTACCAAATCTTTGATAACTATTAACTAAAGATTTATTTCAGTGTGAGTCAAAAGTCAAAGTCAAATATATTTATTCAACTTGGCCAATAAGCGGCACTTTTGAACGTCAACAAAAATAAAAAAATAAATTTACTAGTGATAAAAGTTGATTCTACCGTGAGGTCGGCGCAACACGTTAGACAAGGAATAGAATGATGATGATTATGATGTCATTAGACCAGCAAGCCGAAGCCGCGGAGGTGAGCATGTGTGTGCATTATCCTTTGTTAGGTACGGGCGAAGGGGTTGCGCTTCCCGCAGCGCTGGCAACGATGCAGAAGCAACTATTGTGTTTTGAGTTTAGGTTACAATAATTTGGTTTTATCAAGAACGGTGCGTTACTTTTTAAATTTCATGTAATTTCTCACGCATCCATCGATTCTCTAGCTCCCTCTCCATCAGAAGCAAGAAAATACTAGAACATGAATTATTCTAAAGAAGGAAATATTAAATTCTCATTAGACGTAATATTAAATGCCTGTATTAATGACACCACGAACACGGCAGAATAAAACCAGCAACCTTGCAACAACGAATGTGGTTTGCAGTACAGCGTCTGTGGTTATTTTGTAACTTTATAGGCACCTAACAACTTGAAAGACAAACAGACCAACAAGTTAATTAATTAGAGACAAAAAAGACTAAAATAGAAAAATAAAACCCGAGGTTCAAGGTTGTAATTAAGTAACTAACTTCTTTATACCCACTTAGCGTTTTTGAAGGAGAAAAAATCTGATGGAATTATTTCAGAGAATATAGTGAAATACCTAAGTACTTAGGAATATAACATAAAGATCTTTTCTATTATTGTCTGAAACCACTTACTATAAGAAGAGGACTTGAGGTCTTATAGTCTTCAAGTGGCTAAGATCGTAGGTATAAGAATAAAGTGTTAATTAAAGCAGGAAACATATATTGCGACGATTGCACATATTCCTACGTCTGACAAAAAATTACGAGAAGAATGAAACTTGAATAATGGAATTAAAAAAAAGTTTTTTTTTTTGTTTTTATTATAGATAGGCTCGCGCTTGACCACTATCTCACCTGATGGTAAGCGATGATGTGGTCGACGGTGTAACACGCTTGCCTAGAAATAACCTATTCACTCTTGACTTCAAGACCCCGAGGTTGTAGCTATCTGGCAACACAGACTCCGGCAGGGAATTCCACTCCTTAGCTGTACGCATAATGAAAGTATTTCCAAAACGTTTAGTGCGTATGGGTGGGATGTCCACCATGTACCGATGGCGCATCGCCGTACGTCTTGTAGTCCGATGATGAAACGGGCTTGGCGGAATTAGATCATGCAATTCCATCGCACACTCTCCGAAATGCAACCGATAAAAAACCAACAAGCTGGCAACTCGACGACGATGTTCAAGGCTCTGGAGTTTTGACTCGACCAGTGCCTCATTGTCGATGAACCTCTTGGTTAATTTAAAATCTAAAACCCGACTGCTTAAGAAGCGAACTAAAGATGTTATCAAGTAGAAAATCATGCTGTGCAGTCGGAGGATACATATTCGCGAGCTGGCTGACCACCTGATTCTCCGCACGCACATCACAATTTTCTATTTAAATCTTCTTAGTTCGCTTCTTAAGCAGACGGGTTTTTGATTTTAAATCAACTTTTTTTATTTACATCTTTTTTGTTATAATTTTTTTTCGAATAACTTTTAAACATAATAAGTGGTATATATTTTTGTAACCACCTCTTAAAACCCTTCATTTTGATACTCCACTCGATGGTTAGCGAAGAAGAAAAAAAATTGAGACAACAACAACAATACAATCACAACAAAACAACAACAACAACAATTGATTATGGCGCCCAAAATAAACCATTACTGTTTTTTTAACGTCACCCTTTCCTTGCAGTCTGGTTAAAAAGGTTCCAAGGTTTCTTAAACCTTGTTTGTTCTTTTTAGGGTTCCGTACCCAAAGGGTAAAAACGGGACCCTATTACTAAGACTTCGCGATCCGTCTGTCTGTCTGTCTGTCTGTCTGTCCGTCTGTCTCCAGGCTGTATCTCATGAACCGTGATAGCTAGACAGTTGAAAATTTCACAGATGATGTATTTCTGTTGCCGCTATAACAACAAATACTAAAAACAGTATAAAATAAATATTAAAGGGGGGCTCCCATACAACAAACGTGATATTTTTGCAGTTTTTTGCTCGATATTAACAACGGCAACAGGTAGACACTTGAAATATTCACAGAATGTGTAGTTGTATATTTACTTCAAAAAATAATAATTAATAAATTAAAATAAAATAATTTAAGGGGGGCTCCCATACAACAAACGTGATTTTTATGCAGTGTTTTGCGATAATGGTACGGAACCCTTCGTGTGCGAGTCCGAATCGCACTTGGCCGGTTTTTTACTATTCTTCTCAGTTACGTTTTTTTTTTTTTTTATTCACTTTAGGCTCGCGCTTGACCACTATCTCACCTGATGAACAAAACACACAAAACTAACTTTTACTTTTTGTTTGTTTTTGTGTGTGTCTATGTCGATTAAATGTTTTCTATCCTATTCTAATAAGGATAGGCAGCGTAATAAAGTAAAATAATTCTTCTTCTTCGTCTTTCCGACTTGAATCCATCGCGCCAGTTAGATGCAGTTAGAGCCTGATGGAAATGGACACCGATGGATGAGAGTGCAAAAGATTAACATGAGAGACACTTCATCGCCGAAGAGCGAATAGGTGTTCACTCTCGTTTTGAAGACTACTGGCTACATAGACGCTGGTAAATAGCTCCACTTAAACTGTGATAAAATGTGGAAGAGAAGCGCTAAGAATACTGCAGACCGTCTTTCGGTACTTCTTCTTAGGATGTCGATGACAAATATAAAAATTGAATATTATCTTTGGCCCAGAATTCCGCTACGGTATCACCATTCGGTAACGCAGTCATAAGGTCTTCGCACGTGCAGGTGACAGAGCACGCTGTGCACTCCGAGTGGTGGGCCACGGTCTACACTGAAGGCTAGGGCCATCTGAGAACCCCCGGTACTAATAAGGAGTAAGTTACTAAGTAAAAAGAAAAGCTCGGTAGTGTAATCATAGTTCGCTGGCCGTTTCAATATCAGGCCGATGACGTGATGACCAAGATGTCGAACTATCGAGAACTCGTCAAACTTAGTTTAGCCGAGAAAGCGGCCAACTTGAGGGCGCCATGTCGTAAAAACGACCTAGTTTTTGTTAGGGTTTGTTTGTAGTTTGGGTACGTTGTTATAATAATATATTCGTTTTGTGATGGAACGTGGATAGATAAAGATAGTAAAGTGATTGAAATTGATGTAAATTAGTTTTTAGGTAGTCTATCGTTTTGAATTTTAGTTAGGTTTATGAAAATGTTGCTTCTGCTCGTGGATTTGACCTCGTGCAAATAATTTTATCGCTCCAAGCGTATTAAGGTAACCGAAAGAATAGATAATTGTATAATACTAGGTGACCCCCGCGGCTTTGCTATCGTCAAAATTATGGTGAAAGAATTTTAAAATCGGTAAAATAGTTTCGGACCCTATTCGGTACAAACAAACAAAAAAATAAATCCTTATTAATATTGGTATAGACTAGCGGTCGCCTCGCGGTTTCACCCGCGTAGAACCCGTTCCCGTGGGCATACAGGGCTAAAAACTATGTCACAGTCGGCCTATGCCTATGTCACTCAGGGATAGTGTAACTTCCCAACGGTGATAGAACTTTTGAAATTGGTCTAGTAAGAAGAAGAAAGAAGAAGAAGTAGTTTTTAGGGTTCCGTACCCAAAGTGTAAAAACGGGACCCTATTACTAAGACTTCGCGATCCGTGTCTCCAGGCTGTATCTCATGAACCGTGATAGCTAGACAGTTGAAATTTTCACAGATGATGTATTTCTGTTGCCCCTATAACAACAAATACTAAAAACAGTATAAAATAAATATTAAAGGGGGGCTTCCTTACAACAAACGTGATATTTTTGCCATTTTTTGCTCGATATTAATAACGGCAACAGGTAGACGCTTGAAATATTCACAGAATGTTTAGTTGTATATTTACTTCAAAAAATAATAATTAATAAATTAAAATAAAATAAATTAAGGGAGGCTCCCATACAACAAACGTGATTTTTATGCAGTGTTTTGCAATTATGGTACGGAACCCTCGTGTGCGTGTCCGACTCGCACTTGGCCGGTTTTTTAAGTTCATTCGTTACATACAAAAATACAAATCTTTCCTTTTTATAATTTTATTATATAGTAATGGTATAGATGAGACACAAGGACTATCTAAGGACAATCAAAACTGTGCTTTAATAATTTAGAAAAAAAAAATGAGAAAAACTAGAGGCTCTAATTTCAGATTCTCCAAGACGTCTCAGCACGTAATTATAAAACATCAAAGGCTCAAAAATAGACATCTAACATAATTCAAAGTAATCAACACTTCAAGTTGACAGCTTAGGACTAAAAGTTCAAACAAAGGGAGATCACAGAGCTCGGAAAGGCACGCCGGCAGCTTCTAGACACACCAATTCCATTAATATTCGTGACCGTGCAATGTACGCTGAACACAAGAAGTTTCCGCTGCCATAGCCCGAGACATCGTCGGGATTGTCACGGGCTTTTAATTTCTATGAGTGACTCTTACTGACACACTTGACTTTCTTGACTTATTGTCCTATGTCCCCTAGATAGGATAGAGGTCCATAGATCCACTATCGCGTACAGTCTTGAACTTCACGCTTCGCCACTTTTCCGATGCTCGTCGCTTCTGCCAAAACAGTGCGACACCAGGTTTGACGATAACTTCGCTTTCTTTTCCATTGGGGATTTCAATCCAACGCTTACTCCTGACTGTCACACTTAGTTTTTATTTTTTTATTTTGTCAATGCCGTCTCTAGCTGGCCATTGAGGCGTATCTGTGCTCTGTGGTTTAAACAAAGTATATCATGTTAAGTTGTAAGTTGCCAGCGCTTAGCGAATTCGCGACATGATTGTCTAACAAAGGGAGTACTGAGTTGGCAATTGTTTTAGTGGTAGTGTACATGGTATTGTTATAAGTTTAAAGTTGAGCTGCCTAGCTCAAACGGAGGGGCTATTTTAATATGCGGAGTAATACTATAAAGCATGTATGTTTTGAACTTTTGAATGTCAATTAAGATGTAATGGCTGATTTATGAAGTTAGATAGCCTGGTTATTTTATCCTTCGTTTAAAAAATAGGCTATGTACAAGAAGCTCTGTGAGCAAAGGCGATAGTCGAAATGTCAAATGTAAGGGATGGATCACGTGATTTTTCGATATCGCTTGTCAATCCTATACAATTTTGTCTTTTTTAACCGACTTACCAAAAAAGGAGGAGGTTCTATGTTCGACATTATGTATGTTTTTTTTTTTATGTATGTTCACCAATATCTCCGTCAATTGTGGACCGATTTTGAAAATTCTTTTTTTGTTTGAAAGTGTATATTCCGAAATTGGTCCCATTCTAATTTGGTGAAGATCTGATGAAGAACTTCGGAGATATACAACAGGACACTTCAATAAATAACGGCAAATCTCTCGGGATTGCTGCAATCGCGTGTCTGTTTATTGTTTATACCATTTCATAACATAACATCACGCCAGTACGCTCGAAAGGGGTATGCAAATCTCTCATTTCACCGGTTATATTCAAGTTTCATGTTATTCGGGTAATCTATTCTGTCGTTATAGGTACTTACTTAACTACTTCCCTATTAGGTAGGTACAACTAAAAAGTGAAAAATAAAAAACTTTTTTACAAAAAAATACTACCGACTTCCAAATAAGAAAACTAGAAAGTGAAAAATAACTTTATTTTTGGAAGTCGGTGTCCATAACTTAAAAAAATGGTACTTACCAAAGACACCGACTTCCAAAAATAAAGTAATTTTTCACTTTCTAGTTTTCTTATTTGGAAGTCGGTAGTATTTTTTTGTAAAAAAGTTTTTTATGACAACCGCTATCGCTACGCTTTCGATGGTAGAATATCACTTGTCTAGGGCCTCTGGCCTAGAGCTATTTCCAGATAACCGGCAGGATTTTGTTTACCAAACTACCCTCGTGTAATTTGATCTAAGACACAGCCGAATTCTGAGAGAACTTCATTTTACCTCGCCTTTGAGTTTTTATTTCTTAATCATTTTAATTTCCACCTGTTTCCTTGTACCTTTATCCTACCTTCTATATCGATTCTTAAAATTCCACTCACACATTTCAACCCAAGTAATTGGACCTTATTTAATACAAATTAAGCCACAAACATATAAAGCCGTTCAATTTAATCGGCCATTGTTATTTACAAGGACATTCCTCTAATTAAGCTGGCTACTCACGTGCTTAGGGTTGCCAGGTGTCCGAACAAAGCTGTACATACATAGTCAGGTATTATGGATGCGTATCGTGCCGATTAAGTTAGTGTCCGGCTCCTAGATTTGTTTAGGCTTCTCCTTGATTTTCTCTGAGAAGTATTACATAATAGAGATGACTAATTCATTAAATTTTACACACATAACATCAAAACAATCAAAATCACCTAAAGATTTTAAGATGATGAGCCTGCCTATGTTTGAACTCACGACCTACAACTTGTAAAGGTGGATACAGACTTTGCGAGGCATGCGCCGCAAACGGCGCAAAACGCACGCCCTTTGCTCGCAACGCACGTGCACATGCCTCACCACGAATATGAACGTCCACACCTTGCGAGGCATTCGTTGTGCGCCTTTCGTGGCGCATGCCTCGCAAAGTCTGTATCCACCTTAAGTCGCGGCCGCTAGCACTGGGCCATCACTGCTCTCCAGTAATGTTTATTATATTAAAATTAAGACACAACATCCAAAGTAAGATAAGATGTCCAGCCATTTTATCCAAAAGTACGGATAATCATGCAGTTTTTTTTTCTTTTTTGGTTTTCGAATCTAGCAACCTTAAACACATGTGCTACATAGGGTAAGCATCATAAGATCAGTCGGCATAGTGAACTGTCAGTTTGTCTTGACAAGATAATCGGGCTTCGCGTGTTCCACATGGTAAGGTTCTTGAAACGGGTTGGCTCCTAAGATAAATTGATTCGGGCGAATATGAAGTAATTCGAAAATGTACTGTATTATGGTTATGCCCATTAGTTTGCACCAGCTAGTATATTGATTTGTTAATGATACATTGATAAAGTAATTTTTTTTAAGTTTTTTTTTCTATAGGCCAATTCGTTTATTTTTCTTTATGTAACCGAATGTTATCCTAATAAATAGTTACTTAATGAGTATTTAAGCTAAACGTCTTGATAGTATTATAGTAACCCAGTGGTAGCGGGTCCAACTTACGACTTGTAGCTCGTAGGCTCGAACCCAAGCACTTTAGTTGCAAATCCTTGAATTAAAAAAAACCAAGACATGTGATATCTATCTAGCTATCTTTCTAGCTTATACTTATGTATTGTATATATATTGAAATCCATTCATTATCGCGATTGCACCTACCACTATTTATCTCGGCATCACCCAAAGGTTGACTGGTAGAAAATGCCTAAGGCATTAAGCCGCCTCTGTACATTTGATTTTAAAGTATTAAATAAATAAATAAATCTACCATCTGGTATTGTGGCCGGGTGATCGCTATGTTATAAGCTGATTTTCATATTTTATGCCTTGTATATATTTTTTTTTTCTTTTTATTATTGATCGTCTCGCGCTTGACCACTATCTCACCTGATGGTAAGTGATGATGTGGTCGACGATGTAGTACGCTTACCTAGAATAAACCTATTCACTCTTGACTTAAAGACTCCCAGGTTATAGCTATCAGGAAATATAGACTCTGACAGGGAATTTCACTCGGGAATTGTATATATTTTGTATATATATTTTGTACCAGATCATGTTGTGACAAGCAATGTCACAACATTATCTGGTATGACTTATCTATTCATGAAGTAGACATAAAACAATGGAGTAACTAAAGTCACAAATTGTTGTCCTAAATCCAAAGAATAACTATTCAGTATTCACAAACAAGAAATAGAACCAAACGTGCATTTGCATACACACATGACCAAAAATCAAGAATTGAGCACTGGACAATACAATTTTATGACAAACAACACAGATTTACGTACGCACATCGTACATGAGTCTCCATTATTTTACTATTCATAATATGACATCATACCATTCCGTAATGACAGCAGTACTGAGATAAATTGAGAATGATGACACGATGAGCATTTATTTGAATCTAAACCATGACACAGATAATATAATACTAGCATACAGATACCTCATCCCATACAAAGAAACCGTGCCGACGTAACTAGCGTTTTTCGTCTGCTTAATCTGGCAATTTTTTGTACATCGAACGCATTCGGTTCTGTTTCACGGTGATAGATAGATGGTGTTAGCAGCGACTTGCAAGTAATAGACCGATAGCGCTGGCTTATTTTGATGCCATAAGTTTAAAAAATTCTAAAGTTGCTTATTTTTTGCCTGTGGATACAGTCGTACCTATGTAGCTTATTTTTGCATTTTGTGTCACATCTGTTACTTGCATTTACAGTAATTCGATGTTTTGTGGTTGATTATTTTTATTCTGCTTAAAACAGGCAAAAAAAAATTAAAGTTTAAAATAATTATGGTATCTTATCTAGGATAGCTTGTGGAGTGTGCAAACCCAATTTGTGTCATATTTGCCCAGTGCAAACTGACATACAGTCATTATGTAAAAAATAGTGCAAAAAAAATTACAATTTATGAAATAACTATTTCCTTTCTTAGATCACTTACATATGCTTATTAAATAAATTTGTGCCAAATTAGAGCACGGAATTTTAAGATTTTAATTTATTTTGTTTTACCAAGCTACAAACGCTTCAAAAAAATATTACAATCATTAGAGTTCACATATTCAATATCATAAATGCATGAATAATCGACATTGTAAATTTGTGTCATTTTAATGCACGCATATGTATTTAAATGAATAAAACACAAAAACAATGGTTGAGGTGGAAGCGGGCGGAGGCGGCCAGGCGGCATACGCACGCACACACGTTCGTTCGGTACGATTTCTTCTTAGATTCGAAGCGTTCATAAATAAATAACATACCTATTATATCGAATATTGATTGACATTTATCTCCGCTACGCAATGAACAAATGTGTAACCTATAGAGATAAACATAATGACGTGCGAATTTTGTACAAAGCACGCGTCTGCAATCTTATTACCTACGATTGTCAATAGTCCATGCTTAGAAGACGGTCAATATTTTTTTTTGGATTGACGCTTTAATTCGCTTCGAATTTAACCTGAAAGCGGTAGGTAGATTGATATGCCGATACCTACCTACCTTTTTTTTTCGTTATACTGCTTCTCAATATCCCGCGCCCCGCTTCGAGTAGGTAGTGTACAGTCAGCAAAACAAATAGTACACGAAGTAAAAAAAATACTAGATATTTTTGTTGTGTGGTGATAGTGATTATGTATACTTTTATTTCATCACGGTCCCTAAAATAGTCTGCTTTTCCGACATCCCTTATAATGCTCGATTCTATGAAATTTAACAATCCCCTTTCATTAACCACATATCGACCCCCAATATGAATAACATTGTAACTTTAGTTACACATTGCTACAACTTTATATCATAAAATCAGCAAGAACAGATCTTTTCGTCTGCCTCTTAACCGTATTTCTATGAGTAAGAGTAAGGTAAGAACTCCTTTTGTGAAATGAATAATTGCATTGTAATTATAAATGAACAATGTTTCTATTGAAGCATACTTGTAGATCAAATTCCAATACACAAAAGTTTTGGTAACAAGGGTTTCTTTGTGATAAAGTAATTTTAAACTGACATACAATGTAATACATTTTAAATTTTGGACTATTTATATTTTAACCATATTGGAATTTTAAATTACTATTCTAACCATATATTGTTTTCTTCTTAAATCTAAACACTTATTTGAAATGTTATCATTGTAAAGAAAGATGCAGTGTTGACGTCGATAATAGGTTTTTAGTTCATCATTAATGGTATCAGCATAAATAGTCTTGGAGAAAAACTAAGAGTAGGTATGTAATAAAAATGTTTTTAGACTTATTCAATATTACAGATATATGAGTAAGTAGAATAATAAAAAAAGTGTGAAGAAGTAATTGCAAACGAAAGGCGTGATAAGCATAAGGATAGGATAGATGGACCCTCTTTTCCGAACTTAGACTCCCATTTGGTCCATTGTGCGTGTAGGCCTCCTCTCTGTGAGAGGGAATGGGCCGTAATCCACCACGCAGGCCTAGTGTGGATTGATGGATGTTACATGTCTCAGTTTTTTTTTTACTTTAGTGTTTTGAGAGCAGTGATGAAATAATTTACACAAAGTAAAGCGCTTGCCTGGGTTCGAGCCCACGACCATATTGATCTATGTTCTACTGTCCACTGGGTGGACAATTTGCAATAGGGGGAATTCATTTTTTTATATTAGGTAGGCTTGCGCTTGACCACTACCTCACCTGATGGTAAGCGATGACGTGGTTCATGATGAAGCACGCTTGCCTAAAAGTAACTTATTCACTCTTAACTTAAAGACTCCTAAGTTGTAGCTATCGGGCAAAACAGACTTCGGCAGGGAATTCCACTCTTTAGCTGTACGCATATTGTACGTATTACCAAAACGTTTATTGCGTATGGGTGGGATGTCTACCATGTACCGATGGCACATCGCCGTGCGTCTTGTAGTCTGATGATGAAACGGGCTAGGTGGAATGAGATCATGTGATTCCATTGCATACTCCCCGAAATGCAACTGATAAAAAACCGATAAGCTGGCAACTCGGCGACGATGTTCAAGGCTCTGGAGCTTTTACTCTACCAGTTCCTCATTGCCGAAGAGCTTCTTGGCCCGTTTTATTATCAACTTAAGTGCATCAAGCTGGTATTTGGCAGATCCTTCCCAGAAATAAGAACAGTACTCCATACATCAACGAACTTGCGCTTGATACATTTTGAGCAACTGTTCTAGCGTGAAGAACCGTCTCACCTTTACGAGTATACCCAACTTTATAGCAGCCAGCTGAGCCTTTGCCTCAATGTATGAACCAAAATCGAGGATCGTGTTGAACGTTACGCCAAGTTGCTCAAGATGGCCCATTATCAGCTCGTTTACACCTCAGAAGTAAGGAGCCCAGTGGAATTGGGTCATTTTAACAGAGAAAAGACACGACTGGATTTTAGCAGCAAAGAACCTGACCAAATTGGCATCGCCCAATTTGGAGACTGGCTTCAAGGATAAGCTCAAACGCTCCACTATAGCCTCACAAAGTACAAGGATGGACAAGTACCTCTCAGCAACAGTGCTGTCGTCTGCATACCCAAGTTTTTAGCAGATCGTTTATATGCAGCAAAAATAATGCTGCTGAGAGTACAAACCCTTGAGGGACTCCGGTATTAATATCCAATTGGTCCAACGAGCACCCATCGATAACCACTCAAATTCTGCAATCCAATCACATATACCATCACCAGGTAAACCGAATGAAGGAAGCTTACTAATAAGGCTTCCGTGCCAGACCCTGTCGAAAGCTTTCGAGATGTCGAGGGAGACGGCAAGCGCCTCCTTGTGCCTCTCGATTGCCTCACTCCAGATGTGAATGGCATACGCTAGAAGATCCCCTGTAGAACGAGTTCAGCGGCAACCATAGTGGCAATCACTTAGGATGTCATTAGCTTCTAGGTATGCCAGGACCTTAATATTAAGCACACGTAGAGATGGGTCTGTAATTGGCCAGATTAGCACGACTGTCCTTCTTGGGCACGGGCTGTACGTTAGCTTCCTTCCAAGCATTCAGCACTTTTCCAGTTACATACGAAAGGCGAAATAGACGTGTCAAGATGGGAGACAGTTCGACCGCACAAGTTTTAAGGACAAGTGCTAGTATTCCGTCGGGGTCACTAGCTTTATTCAAGTCGAGGTTGCCCAGCACTCTACGAACGTTCTTTTGATGGATGCGAATGTCTGACATATGTCTCACACCTACCAGGAGAAAGAAAGGGCCGCGCATCACCAGAATGCAGACGCAAAGATGCCGCAAAAAGAGGCAAATAATTTTGCCTTCTCCTCAGCGAAGCGGGCCAGCGACCCGTCACCCGCAGAGTGGTGGTAATGAAGGATGGCAGAAGTTCGACTTAACCGACTTACCCAGGGACCAAAACACTTGCTGGGTAAGAAGCGACTTATGTCCCTATTCGGCCGTTGCATCACCTTTTTGCAGGACTTGGCAGCGCTGTTGAAGGTCTTCTTTTCTGACATACGTGACTCGCAACCCAAGGTAAACTATCGACACAGAGTATCGGTCTGTATCTGTTGTCAGCAGAAGGTCCAAGCAATGGGCCGTGTGCGAATCAACATCCCCCGTTGCCGTTGCCCCCTGAACCAGCTGGCTGATTAGCGCTAACGAAAGCTTATTTATCTCCCCTCCAGCATGATCGCTGCACTGGTGTAAGAAAAAAGATTAAAAAAAAAAAAAATTAGCTCTTCCATAGCAATTAACGAAAAGCGAATTTATTAGCTCTTCCATAGCAATTAACATGTCTTTTTTATCCGAATGTAACATTGACACGCATGTAATTGTTGCTTACAATAATATTTATCAATGATTTTTTTGTCGGTATAATTAGTAATCGTACAATAAGATACAATAATATTCACAGAAAAAATCTATCTTCAAATAGCATCATGACCCCAGTGTAACGGTCGTTACAATGCTTTTCATATTAAAAATTCTTTACAATCTGTACATTGTGACATTGCAAAAATCATGCTTGCAGTGGTTTTATCAAAACTGAAAGAGCAATTAAAATTAGTAACAAGAAACCTAAAATTGTACCATGCTATATTGAGTTACAATGTTAATAATATTGGGTGTCGATATAACACGTTTATTATATACAACCTCCATTTTAGTCTTTCAGAGCTTCATAACTAACTTTTAAGGCCCACGTGCCTCGCCCGCGTGCGTGCTGGTGTGCTCGCCTTCTAGGCAAGCGTGCTCCATCGTGGACCACATCATCGCTTACCATCAGGTGAGATAGTGGTCAAGCGCAAGCCTATAACGGTTAAAAAAAAAAAAAAAATCGTGCGCATAGTTAGTTGCTAACACTAGGTTAAATTGACTGTTTGTTATACAATATTGTCAATTTAACCTCGTGTTAGCAACTAATTCTGAGTTTAGTTTTTAGTGCAAGTGGGCATTAATCAATCAAATACATTATAAATAACGTACGCACTTGTTTGTTGCAACTTGCAAAGACCTAATGTAAACAAATAAAAGCGCCGCGAGTCTGGCTGGCCGGCAGGCACCCGCCGCGCGCGCCCGCTCTTTTCTCTGCGCTCGCCCTTCGTGCGAAGAAGTCTAGTATTTTTTATTTAAATAATAAGATTTCGTGGATAAAAACGACACAAATTATGAATAGTGTTTTCTTACACCATAATAATCAAAAACACGTAAACTCTAATAACTTGCATTTTCTTTTGTGTATTTTACAGGGTATTGTAATAAAAAAATAAAATATCTATAAAACCCGTGGATGAATTCGACACAAAATATTTTAACCAACAGATATCAGTACTCTAAAACGAGTAACACTTATTTAACCTATTGTAATATTCTTTTAGAGCTAGTTGGGCGAGCGACGTGTTAGGTACTGGTTAAATATTAGGATTCCCGTGGACAAGGATGACACAAAATGCCTATGTACATCAGTTAATACTTCGTTAATATCATGGAAGTAAAATTATTATCTCTAATTTTCTTTTCGACCAGTATTGAACGAAAAGACAAATACCTAAATTTCTACCTATGCAAGTACCTAGGATGACACAAACTTAGGTATTAGGTTGGGCAAATGGTCCGGAAACTATATGCGAAACACGAATAACTTTAATATTTTTGAAACCTCAAAACCTAGCGCTATCGGTCTATAAAAGGGTTTACTAGGTTCGTGAATATTTTTTTCTTTAAATACATTGAAGGTTTGTTTTCTAGTATTTATTTGCACGTTTTTACAGTTTTGTTTGCACCAAAATGTGATAAAATGCAAACTTTAACAATCGAGTGGATGCCTCGGAAATTTTAAAATGCGCCATCTATTGGCATCAATTTTAAATGATCCGTCTAATAATCTTTGAAATGTGTATTAAGAGCCCAATATTCCATAATTTTGTACTTAGGAGAGTTGATTAAACAAGAACATACAATTTTTGTGTTCAATTCCAAAAAATAAAATTAAAAAATAAAATGTTAATTTTACACAGATTCAATAACACATGGAGGTGCATATCGCGCCATCTAGTGAGATTTATATGAACCAAATTTTATTTCTTAGCAATGAGACCCCGTGACCATGACAACCCTAGTTTCCGCTAGCGGCTTCGCTCGCTTCAAAGGCGTAATTTATCCCAAGAGAATATACTATGTCCTCCTCCATCAACATCCACATCAAAACAGGCGAAAGACGTCCACTGCTGGACATAGGCCTCCCCCAAGCTTCGCCACATTGACCGGTCCCGTCCTCATCCATGATTAAATCTGTTTCTATAACAATGTATGAAGCAATTGTTTCAATCAAAGGTTTAGGCATGAAAACGTAAGTCAGACAGACGTATTTTTTTATAATGATTGTATTTGGATGAACTGATCCAATTACGAAGTCTATCATTGATAGAAAACCACACTATCGTCAGTGGTGTCTCATCCCATACAACGAAACCGTGCCGACGTACTGTACTGATTATACTGATTATTGTTTGTACAACGATCGCGTTCGGTTCCGTTCCACGGGTATAGATGGTGATCTATCTATCGCCGTGGAACGAAACCTAACGCGATCGATTTACAAAAAATAATCGGTATAATCAGATGAAAAAAGCTAGTTACGTCGGCACGGTTTCTTTGTATGGGATGAGGCATCTGTATGTTAGTATTATATTATCTGTGCTATCGTTGAGTAGTTCTATTTATAATCCCGGAACAATACTTATTTCCTAAATGATAGGCCAGTAGAAAGCTTCTTCTTTTCGTGTCAACAGTGGGTACACCATCATACTGTTTGGGCACCGTAGTATGGTACGGGGCCACGTTTCTTGCAGCTTCAGAGGCGTTGTATTGGTCATCTAGGGTCCAAGGGTATTTGGGCCACTCTAGCGAATAGAGCCTGTAGCCCGCACGTCCCAACGGTAGCCAAGCCGCGGCAAACAGCTAGTTCTGAGATAAATTGAGAATGATCGCATGATGAGCATACCTCGCAAATATTAAACGCGAAGGTGTAAACGTGGGCGATAATAACCGTTTGATGTCATTTCCGCTGGGAGAACTATTATGAGGTGTTCAAAAGCTATGTTTGGTTGAAATTTACTGATGTTAATTATGACGCCATGTTGGTTTTCTAATAGGACCACGCAAGGGTTTAATTAGGATGTTTCACCTTGTTTTGCGATACTGCATTATTTGTAGATATCAACTGCCTCGTTGGTCTCGCGGTCGCAAGGGCGACTGCGCGATGGTTTCGCGGTCGCAAGGGCGACTGCGCGTTGGTCTCGCGTCGCAAGGGCGACTGCGCGTTGGTCTCGCGTTCGCAAGGGCGACTGCACGTTGGTCTCGCGGTTGCAAGGGCGACTGCGCGTTGGTCTCGCAATCTTGCCTGAGTTTGATTCCTAGGTCAGGCAAAGTGTTATTGGGTTTTTCCATATGAAATTTCTCAGTAGCAGTCCCATCCAGATCCCCATTCTGAACTTGTGCCGATTGATGGGAAGGATAGGATAGGATAGGATAGATGGACCTCCTTTGCCACACTTAAACTCCCATTTGGTCTGTTGTGTGTGTAGGTCTCCTCTCTGTGCGAGGAAATGAGCTGTAATCCACCACGCGGGCTCATTGCGGGTTTGTGGATGTCACATATCTTCGAATATTTGGTTCTAAAACATGCTTCACCGTTTTGAGAGCAGTGGTGATGATATAATTTACACAAAGTAAAGCACCTGCCTGGGTTCGAACCCACATCCTACAACTTGTAAATCGCGGTCTTTTACTACCGGGCCACCACTGCTCCCGGTATCCCGATTGATGAGAGTAGATTCGATGTAACAAAGGACTTAACTTATCAGTCGAAATTTAGATTTACAATAGGTTCACCCCTACCTAACCCTTTGGAGAAAACACGCGTGATGTTATTTTAATTATAACACCGTGTTGATTTTCTAATAGTATCACGCAAGGGTTTAATTAGGACCTTTTAAAGTGTTTTGTGGAGGAAAGCGTACTGCATTCTTTGTAGGTATCGACTGACGTTTTAGGCCAGGCATGTAGCACTATGCCACTGTACATTATGTGTATAAAAGAGTAATTAATACAAATTTGAATGGAAGAAAAATCAGTTCAAAGTAAAGATGGATGGATTGGATAGTGTAAAAAATTCTCATCCTCATTCTCCCTTATACATCTATACAAATAAATAAAATTGAAGTGTCTGTATGTAATATCAAATTAACAACGTTTTATTGAATGCACGTGAAAGTATATACGGTACTAACAACAAATAAGCAATTTTTAAGATTTTTGTCTGTCTGTCTGTCTGTTTGCTCCGGGTAATCCCCGAAACGGCTGGACCGATTTTCACTGGTAGATAGCTGATGTTATAACGAGTAACATAGGCTACGTTTGATCACGAGAAAATTCATAGTTCCGGCGGGAAACTAAAAAAATAAAAAAATATTATTACGAGTTTGACGCGGACGAAGTCGCGGGCAACAGCTAGTCATTCATAATGATAAGGGAGTGAATTACCGAAGTGTGGTTGAAGAAGTACATTGGAACTACGGCAAGAAGATGATGATAATGGTATGCCACTCTTCTAGAAGATGGTCTCGGAATATTTTGTAGCACCTGGCAGGAAGCTTGATGTCTTTACTAAGTTCTTTTGTTAGTATATGTTCTAGGCGCCATCACAGTTTGTGCCAGTAGTTCCAATGAGCCGGATATAATAATTTACTCGTGCTTATAAATTACTTCGACTTGCACAAAACAACTTGTACCTAGAAGTTGTTTTGTGCAAGTCGAATACCAATGAACCTCATCGAAAACAAGAAACGAATGAACGAATTGAAATTATCTAGCATACTTTAAAGTGCAAGGAAAGTGTATGTAAGCGAGGAAAATTTCATCTTGATAGATTTTTAAAAACGACTTATAAAAAATTATTAAAACGTAACAAAAAACCCGACTGCTTAAAAAGCGAACTAAAAAGTTCACTTTTTAAGCAATCGGGTTTTTGTTATTTTTAAATATTTTTTTATTTACAACTTTTTAGTTTATTTTTTTTAGAATTAGGTTCATTTAAACATATAAGTGTAATATATTTTTACCCGACTGCCGAAGGAGGGTAATGTGTTTATCAGTCTTATGTATGTATGTATGTATGTATGTAAGTATGTATGTATGTATGTATGTATGTATGTATGTATGTATGTATGTATGTATGTATGTTTGTTCCTATATGGCGTTCTAGAGACCAAACGCGTGGGCCGATTTTGATGGTTCTTACGTCAATCGATTCGTCTTAACCCCGCTAGTGTCACTGGCTACATTAAAATTGTAAAATAGGAAAATGGCGGTTCTTAGGCGCCATATTGTGGGGGCCCAAATATTTTTTTTCTTCCAAACCTATCGTGTGGGGTATCAAAATGAAGGGTTTTGAGAGGTGATTTCAATAATATATAACACTTATATGTTTAAATGTACCTAATTCGAAAAAAAATAACTTAAAAGTTAAAAATAAAAAAAGTTAATTAAAAATATCAAAAAACCCGACTGCTTGAAAAGCGAACTAAAAAGACGTAAACAAGAAGAAAATCATGCTTTGCAGTCGGAGGATATATCTGGTTATGGTCAGCCAGCTCGCGAATATGTATCCTCCGACTGCACAGCATGATTTTCTTCTTGTTTACGTCTTTTTAGTTCGCTTTTCAAGCAGTCGGGTTTTTTGATATTTTTAATTAACTTTTTTTATTGTAATCACCTCTTAAAACCCTTTATTTTGATACCCCACACGAAGGGTAAAAAAATATCTTCCCACAAAATGGCGCCCAAAAGCCGCCATATTTTTCTTTCCCAATTTTAATGTAGCCAGTGACACTCGCAGGGTTAAGACGTATCGATTGACGTAAGAATCATCAAAATCGGCCAACGTGTTTGGTCTCTAGAAAGCCACATAGGAACAAACATACATACATACATATACTGATAAACACATTACCCTCCTTCGGCTGTCGGGTAAAAAGACTAATAAAAAGTAATACTGGCACAGCCTACACATTCAGGTTTAGACTCAGTCGTTATGTAAATTAGCGTCAGAGATCACGATTCCTAGTATCTAATATATCAACACTATTTATATATCTATGTAATTAGCAACCACCATCACTTGCTCCCAAAACGACGAAACCAGCTTGTCTTAGAACCAAACATTTTAAGACAATATCATCCCTAAAACCGCACTAAGCCCACATAGTGGAATACAGCCCACTCCCAGAGAGGGAGGCAGAGAGGAGTTATATGCTGATAATGCAATTAATGTAGAAACCAATAAATCCCTATTCCATTCGTATAACCGCTAACTGAGTCACCGATACCAGATGCGAATTCACCGCGTGGTGGTTCTACCACATACCAACGCATACACCAACGTACGACGGAATAAATTAAACATAGCTTAGCAAGGACATTATGCGAGTTTTATCATCTGTGAGATCAACTACGAATGCTAAGTAGGTACCTACGAGTGTGTTGAGTAATATATCGGTTATTGGAACTGTCTTGTGGTTTCAAGAATGTAACAATATACTAAAATCAAAATCAAGGTATTTATTTCAAGTAAACTTTAGAAGTACTTTTGAATTGTCAAACAAAAAATTTATAAAAAGATGACTCTAGTTGCAAATTCGCAAGCGTCTGTAGGTTTCAATGGAGAAGAATTTGCAAGAAACTCCCCGGACACTCTTTTCCATCAGTTTTAATTACAAGTTTTTGGTTACATCATTCTTGTTGAAAAAATACATATATCTGAGAACGATGTAAAAAGACGTGTACATAAAAGCGTCTAGAGTAACAAATAATAATAAAAAAAGCACTTTAACAGGCTGAGACAGCTAAGTTATGACCAATCCCAACTGATGGCGCCCGTTCACGAACATGACGCATGGATCGGCACCACTCAGCTCAACCATCATGAAGGGAACCGAATGATCCAACACATGTGCCACCATCAGAGAGAAATTAGAGAGAGCATGACACACTCAACTGCCAGGGCACACAACGAACGACACATAGGTACAGTGAATGGTAGATTTATCTACAGTCGGAATATAGTACTCACACATGTGCTGTGCAATTATATAATACTAAAAGAAATTGAGTTTATACAATACAAAAATTTTCATACAGTCTTCAGCAGGTCCAACAATACTTCGATACTTTTCTGCCCATCACTAATTGTTCTTGCGCCCTAGTGGCTGCGGAGCAGGACCAGCATTGAGCCAAGCATTTTTATCAGCGATGTAATCTCCCAACTTATAATATGCTAGCCTACATAGTGTGCGTTTTATACAAGTCTTAAATTTCGTCTCATTTAGTTGTAGAATGTGGGGAGGAATTTTATTGTAACATTTTATACAGTACCCCATAAAAGATGATGCTTCTTTAGCCAGCCTGAAACCTGGTTGAATTAGTTGGTCCCTATTTCTAGTAACATAATTATGTCTGTCGCCGTTTTTACTAAAAAGATGTACATACTCAAAGACTCTCTAAGAATCAAACTCAAAACATTCAATTTTAATTAAACCATTTACAGAAACTTTTGAGCAGTGTTGGCCCAGTCTATATTATCTGTGGCCCAGTGTTAACTGCCACGATTTACATGTCGTATGTCTTGGGTCCGAACTCAGGCAGGCGCTTTCCTTTGTATAAATTATTTCATCTCCACTGCTCTAAAAACCGGCCTAGTGCGAGTCGGACTCGCGCACGAAGGGTTCCGTACCATTATCGCAAAAAACGGTAAAAAAAATCACGCTTGTTGTATGGGGGCCCCACTTAAATATTTATTTTATTCTGTTTTTAGTATTTGTTGTTATAGCGGCAACAGAAATACATTATTTGTGAAAATTTCAACTGTCTAGCTATCACGGTTCATGAGATACAGCCTGGTGACAGATAGACGGACAGTGGAATCTAAGTCATAGGATCCCGTTTTTACTTACGTAATTATACTTTTTGAAACAAGTCGGATCAATGACTTTTATTTTATGTTATCTGGCGGAGACTTTACAAATTTGCATGCAATCCGTTCCGAGCTCGCACAGACAGACAAACGTACAAGGAGGCTTGTTTTATTCATGAAACGTTAGTGTGTAGTTCGAATAGTAAGCGTGTTTCCTCATAATGTTCATAACTATTTGAATTCGCTTTTACCGTATTTGATCGCATCAGGTCCTGGGTTGGGCAAATTGTTTATTCATTTGGATTCTCTCAATAACAGGCCGAAGTCTGGACTTGTGCCCGGTTGATGGCAATAGACTCGACTCCTATTACACGGGACTTATACAATCATACTTGGCAAAATGTTAGACAGTGGTGCATCTATATAGTAGCTTATCTTTTTTTTTTGGGTTGGGGAATCGTCCAAATGACTTCTCCTTCGCTTTGGGTGAAGCGGGAGGGCGTGTCAGACTTTTACTGACTAAAATCCACCCGTGTTCCTTCAGTTGCTTGAGTCAGGGCCGCTCTTTCAAATCTGCGATCCAGACAGGCAGCGGCCCTAGTGGACCCCATCAGTTTCTGCTGACATCTCTTTGAGGAGCGTCTGGAACACGACGCGCCGTCGACTCGGGCCTGGTCCTTATCGCACGGCGAGCTACGCATTTCTCACCGTCCGCAAGCTCGCGCCTACGGTGGCTGAGAATCGGCTTGCTACTCCCGACGCCCAGGGCGTCTTCTGCGGTGGCTAGGGACGTGAGGGCGTCTCCTTTGCGTCTTCTTCACGAGTTCCGCCTTTTTCCGCTGTCACCTATTTAGTACCTACAACCTTATTTGTACCTCTGCCTAATTCTTTGAGGTATAAAGTCGTGATGTAATGTCATTTCATGAGAATATACTTTTAATGTATTTGGAGTTCTCACACGTTTATTCATGCACGGTATGTTTGAAATTAATCGATAGGTTTTGCGAAATTAATTTTATGTTTATTAAAATTTAAGCATATACGTAGATGAAATAATAATTAAAAGTATTTATTTTACTGAAATATTAATTACGAATAATATTTAAAACATTGGAGTTATTATTTAATAACTCCAATGTTTTAAATATTATTCGTGTTAACCAAACATTGAAGTGATTTAAGGCTCGTCGTCCTCCAATTTCTACACGATAGTAAGGGACGCGCTGGACAGATACCGGTGGAGGCAAATCAGATCTCCGCTCCAGATCTTTATCCTCTTAATTCATATATTGTGCAGGTGTTTATGCACAAGGAGCAGGACAAGAGATGTGCATAGTGACCATAAAAGCAAATTATTTAATCAAACTATTATTCACAACCAGATAATATACTAATTATTACTTTTCGCTACCTACAAACTACCTACAAACACCTATAAAACCGGCGACTAGAAGAGCAATGAGTCGGAAAGTAACTCAATGGCGAACAAAACAAGTTGTACCGACACTGCGCCGGCGTCGCTTTCCGTGACAACCGCTTCCTGTATGCAAAGTTGTCTATTGTTTCGTACAAGCGTGATTAAGTAATAGAGTAATAAATACACTTTCTAGGTTTATTAAGGTAGTGTATTGTTAAGTAGAAGTTTGCAGAAACAATCGTACTTAATAAGGAACTTAAATTAGTTGCGATTAGCTATTGCCCGCAACTTCGTCCGCGTCAAACTCGTTTAATTTTAATTTTTTATTTACTTACGTACGTACCACAGGAACTGTGAAAAGTAGCCTTTGTTACTCCTTATAACATCAGTTACCTACCAGTATAAGTCCCGTTCACTTTTCAGTAAGTAGCTGCAAAAACCCTTAGCACTTTTCAGTAAATACCCGCAAAATCCCTTAGCATTTTTCAGTTGCTACATTTAAGCCGTTGGTCCCGG
Organism: Anorthoa munda; assembly: GCA_945859665.1. Taxonomy (NCBI): domain Eukaryota; kingdom Metazoa; phylum Arthropoda; class Insecta; order Lepidoptera; family Noctuidae; genus Anorthoa; species Anorthoa munda. The sequence continues at coordinate 55,827,059 of OX243894.1, read as the reverse complement.
CCGTCATTTGAAGATTTTTGACAGTAATTAATTAAAATATGTTATAGCCTATGACACTCAAGAATAATGTGGCTCTCTACTGGTCAAAGATTTTTCAAAATCGGTTCGGTAGATCCAGAGATTATCCCCTACAACGTCACAACTTAACGATTCACATTTTTTTTTTACTTTTGTCTATAAACGCGAGCTTGTTTGACTACTATCCCGCCTGATGTTAAGCGATGATGCGGTCTACGGTGAAGCACGCTTACCTAGAAGAAACCTATTCACTCTTGACTTAAAGACCCCAAGGTTGTAGCTATCAGGGAACAAAGACTCCAGAAGGGAGTTCCACTCCTTAGCTTTGCGCACAATGAAAGTAACCTCTAGTAGTGTACGGGGTGGACGTGATCGCTGGCGGAGGATAGGGCTTCTGGAGGTTGTAAGGCTCCAGCACCAGCGCGTTGACACCCTTGCACCTATAGTTCAGTTGTCATCAAGAATTCTCGCCTCTGTGAGCTGCTTGAGGTCTGCCAGATGTTCACGGGTGAAGATATGATGTCCAGGAAATAAAAGACTTTATTCTTCTTAGTGTTTTGCGATGTTTTCACAGGGTCTTCGTGACATAAAGTTGCGTGGATTCTTCTAATACAAATTTGGCTACCGAATTGCTCGATGCGCATGCGCACTATCGTACTACCAAACTTTACCGTCACGAGGACCCTGATTTTTTAGTCGCACAAGTTTTTTATTTACACAATTTTTTATTATGAACTTATGCTAGAAATCAGCAGAACCTCCCTTCCCGATGTCATGACCATGGCATGACCTATATGGTTGGAAGCGCCTTGAAATGGCCCATCCAACGGACCGTAGTCCAGGTCCCTAACTATCTCCCCCGAGGAGTTCTGCTAGGAAGAACGAGTGATGAAGGGAAATTCTGCTGGTTTTTCGAACTTATGGCTATTACATGCTAAAGTATACATTTTTCCACTACTTTCATCGCGGGGGTTCGAAAGCCCTTTCCCTAAGCTATAGGAATCCAGTGTTTCTATAGCTATATCTATAACCTTCAGGCGTGTAGGTGCCTGTAAGTGTGCGTGAGTAGTGAAAGATGTTATTTTCTAACATAAAGTTAGTTTGTACTCAAGGTACCCGTGGAATCCACGACCACCAGGCATTAATCGGTGGCCATCACGACAGGCCACCCTATGGTGCCACTCTGGTGGGCGTGGGTTCAACCCTCGAGTCAGTATTCACCCTGAAGTGTCCGAAAATGAGAATGTCCCGGGGCCGGGCAATATATTTCGGTGGCTATCTCCCTGGTCACCAGAGCTGGGCTCCTTACAAAAGTGTGATCAGGGAGGCCATGAAACAAGGAATCGAATGGTGTGTGTAACTAGGGTATACCACCAGCCCTTCTGGTGGTTTTGGTGCCGGGAAGCGGCCGAAAAAGGGAAATATTTGCCAGACCCAGGGAAACAAACAGGTTTTGTGATATGCCCGAAGGTCAGAGGACCTGGGGCCTATGGGAGAATCCGAGCGCCTGCCTGCCAGTCCCCGATGGTATTGCTTCAATAAGCAAGTCTATATTCCTTCAGGCTCAGAAGGTACCTGAAGGCGGGCGGGCCGCCGACAAGCGCTCGAAAACCCTTGTGTTCTATGTATACAGACACATTATCTCAAGCAAGTGGCCTTTATGTACTAGAACTATGTGAGTACTATCTGTTTACATGTCCTAGGCAGATATCTAGGTTACCTAGAAGTGCTGAATCGCTTATAACGAGTTCATCTTACCACTTACTTGAGCGAAATGTGTATGTATCTAGTGTTTCAGGGTGATACTCTATAGTCCCTGGCTATGTACTGTTGTTAGATATCATTTTTCAGTCATAGCCTTAGGGCATCCAAGTTAGAACACCTAGATTGTGTTTCCTAACAGTGTAGTGTATGTAAAGGTAAATAACACACATTGGTGCGTGAAGATGTCGCACCCGGCGCTACTTGCGCTCCCGCTTTTTAGGGGACCCCTAATCGAAAAGAATTAAATTCTTTATTTACCTATGCTATTACATACATTGCTTACTTAAATAACTTAAGTATTTTAACGATATATAGGCAAGTATATAGACTATATGCTATGTGTCGCTTCGTCGCGAACATCTCTCCCGCCGTGCAGTGCAGTGACGACACGTAGCGACGTCGGCGCGGCGCTGCATCACGCCGGTGAGCGACGACCGTCGGCAGCGCTCGTAGCCACGACGCTCTGCGACACGTCGCTCAGCTCTCGCCGCTGGAACTCTGCTACGCTCATTTAGGTAGCGGTATGAGCTTCTTCACCGGACGCTTTAGAGTGCCGCCAGTGGTGCGCACCTCAGCGGTCCGGACTTCACCATCAGGGCCAGGGTAGATGGCCTCGATGCGGCCTCGCGGCCACGTGTTGCGAGGCAGTTGGCCGTCGGCTATGAGGACGGGGTCGCCCACCTGCAGGCCAGGCCCGCTGCTGTGGGGCTCCCGCCGGTTTTGAAGCTCCGGCAGGTACTCTCGCACCCAGCGGCGCCAGAACATGTCGGCCAGGATTTGTGACCTGCGCCACATCTTCTTGTGATCGACGTCTTGCTCGGTGAACACGCCGGGGGTTGGGAGTCTAGCCGAGCCACCAAGTAGGAAGTGGTTCGGCGTGATGGACTCGTCGTCTTCACCGTCGACTGACACATGAGTCAACGGCCGGCTATTTACTGTGTACTCTGCCTCACAAATCAGTGTGGACAACACCTCTTCGTGTGGGTGTTTTTCTGTGAGCACAGTATAAAGTGCGGTTTTCACGCAGCGAACGAGGCGCTCCCACGCGCCTCCCATGAAGGGCGCTGATGGGGTAATGAAGCGCCATGTGATGCCTCGGCGACTGGCCTCCTCTCGGAAGGCCTCTCGGAGCTCTCGGTCGGCACCATGCATGTTGGTACCGTTGTCAGAGTGGATCTCTGTAGGACATCCTCTGCGGGCGGCGAATCGGCGCAGCGCTAGTATAGCGGAGTCTGCGCTGAGGCTGGCGGCGATCTCGAGGTGGACAGCTCTAGTTGTGAGGCACGTGAATAGAGCTATGTATCTCTTCTGATGCTGACGACCGACGGTGACGGATAGCGGGCCGAAATAGTCCAACCCGGTGTATGTGAACGGCCTCTGATGATGAGCGAGGCGCGTCCTTGGGTGGTCGCCGGTCGCAGGCACGGGTGCTTGTGCCTTACGAATACGACACTGAAGACATCTTGATAGTACCTTCTTGGTCGTTGGTCGCATCCTTACGACCCAATAATGCTGCCGCACCTCATTGATAGTGAGCTCCGTCCCGCTGTGTAATAGACTGCGATGCGTCCAGTCTATGTAGAGCTGTGTTATGTGATGGTCGCCATGTAATATAGGTGGGCGCCTCACATCTTCTGTAATTTCGTCGGTGGCGGCTATTCGACTTCTAATACGTAGTAGGCCATCTACTACTTCTGTTTGTAGCGAATGTAGCGGGCTATTTTTCTCCACTACCTTTTGTTCGTGCAATCTAGCTATCTCTTGAGCGAACGATTGCTGCTGTGCGACTTGTACGAGTATTTTCTCAGCCTTCTGAAGAAAATTCGCTTCTATAGTCTGTTTCCGGGCTTCTGGCTCTCTATGTAGAGTTGGTTTAGCTGCTGCAGTCGCTGTCTTCTTTTTCTTTCGCCAGTCCGGGTCGTCTTCAAGTTTCTTTGTTCTCTTATAGAACGTTTTCTCTGTTTTTTGTTTACAGAGATATATGAAACGCAGGACGCTTGCAGTCGCACGTAATAGCCGCTCCCATCTCGAAAAGTTTGCGGGATTAGGTATAGCTTCAGTGAGCTTTACATTTGTTTCAGCTTTTTCTATGAAAGCTTTCTCTATGACAGTGAGAGTTCTTTCTTCTCCTGTCTCTTCAGCGATTAGAGGCTTCTCTGTTGGCCATGAAGAAGGGTCTTCATACAGGAATCTGGGGCCACTATACCACTCGTGCTGTGAGTCGAACTTCTGTGGGACGTCACGAGTAGCGATGTCGGCGATGTTCAATTTTGTAGGAATCCATCGCCAATCCTCTACTTTGCTGCTCTCTTCTATGGCAGCTATTCGATGAGCTACGAAAGCTTTATATGTTCGTGCTCCTTTTCTTATCCATGTCAGTACAGTTTTGCTGTCTGACCAATATGTGACCGACGACGGTTTGCAGTCGTGCTCACGTATAACAGCTGTAGCTACGCGGGTTCCCATCACCGCTGCTTGCAGCTCGAGGCGAGGTATCGATTGTAGCTTCAATGGGGCTACTCTCGCTTTAGCCATGACTAGGCTGACACGCTGTGTGCCTTCTGCTGTGGTGGCTCGCCAATACACAGCTGCTGCGTACGCCATCTCGCTTGCATCGGTAAATACATGTATTTGTATTTCTGTGGCATCGCTATAACCAGGGTAACATCTTGGTATGCTGATCGCCTTGAGCTGTCGCAGGTGCTGTGTCCAGTTCTTCCACTGGACTGCCAGATCTTCATCTAGTATCTGGTCCCAGTCGACCCCTCGCCTCCAAGCTTCTTGAAGTATTTGCTTAGCTCGAATCGTTATAGGTGAGGCGAGTCCGAGCGGGTCATACAATGACATGACGATCTTGAGCGCCTCTCTTTTTGTCGGGGCCTCTTTTTCAAGGATTCCCTGCGGCAGTCTTGCAAGCGTTAGGTTGAAACCTAGCGTGTCCTCACTAGGCCTCCAAATCAGGCCGAGAATCTTCTCTGTGCCTGCTGTGTCTCCGATATTCACAACCTCTGTATAGGTTTGTGACGGATCTATATTCGCTATCAGTTGCGAACTGTTTGATACCCATTTCCTCAGGTCAAACTTCGCTTGTTGGTGTATTTTCTTCACCATAGTCGCGACTTCTGTCGCCTCTTCGACTGTTCTATAGCTGTCCAGATAATCGTCCATATAATGGTTCCGTACTATTGCATTCACTGCTACTGGATGCTTCTCTATGTGCCTTTTTGCGTTCCAATTTTTCGCAAAAATGGCGGTGCACGGTGAGCTGGCCGCGCCGAATATGATGGACGTCATACGGTACTCTTCTGGGGCTCCTTCCCTTCTATTGCCTCTCCATAGGTAGCGGAGTGAGTCTCTATCTTGACTCCGTACCTTGACTTGCATAAACATCTCAGCTATATCTCCCGAGATGGCTATGTTGTGTCTACGAAATCTCATCATGACGCCGGGCAGCGACTGCAGCAGGTCCGGTCCAGTGAGCAGGAAGTCGTTGAGGGACTTTCCTCTCGATTTTGCAGCGGCATCATGAACTATACGAAGTTTCTCTGGCTTCATTGGGTTGAAGACATCGAAATGAGGCAGGTACCAGGTTCTTCCTGGAGTACTCGACTTGGGAGCCTTCTCAGCATATCCCTTCTCTATAAGGGAGTCCATCTGTTGTGTGTATTTCACACGAAGAGCGGGATTTTTATCCAGCTTCTTCTCGATAGAGACTAGCCTTTTGAGGGCTGTCTCATAACTATCGGGCATTTCTATGTTTTCATCTCGCCATAGCATGGCGGTTTCTATGTGCCCGTTTCCTAACTGTCTTGTGTGACGGTTCAGGATCTCTTCTGCCTTCTTCTCTGGGTCAGAAGCTGGTCGTCCTGGATTGATGACCAATGATTCGATAGCGAAGAATTCACGGAGCTGCTCGTTCAGATCCGCATCTTGCTTGTTGTCAACAGTTTGATATCTGTTGACATAGTGCACCCGTTGTCCCAGGGTTCTGGTGTGCGCGCCGTGTAATGTCCAACCCATCATGGTTAACGACGCGATGGGTTGGTTTCTCGGACCTCTGCGGATCTCGCTGGCCAGTAACAGGTGCCAGTTATCTTGGCCGACGAGGATCTTTGGCACTCCAGTGGGGTAAGTAAGCTGCGACGTCAGGTCTTGAAGGTGTCTGCATCGTGCTACATCTTCTCGACTGACTGCCTGTGGTGACAGGTTGAGCTTCGGAATGGTGCGCGCCTTGAAGGGCACCCTATTTTTCTGTTTACTATTGAGAACGACTGTTATTCGTCTCGATGAGGGAGTGTCGATCATGGTGTCACCAATGGCACCGATCTTCAGTGGGTCTATAGGTCCCACTGCTCCCACTCGCTGGGCGATGGCTTCATCTATCAGCGAAACGGTAGATCCGTCGTCAAGGAGTGCATAAGTGTCTGCCTCTCCCGCCGGTCCAATGACTCGAACCGGTATCATTTTCAGGAAAGCATGACTCGAACTAGTTCGCGAACTAGCCACCGTTTCGTTAGGTTCCTTCTTCTGGTCCTCTGGAGCAGTGGTTTTCTTAGACCTATCTGTCTGAGGCTTCTTACTATAATGAAGAAGTCGATGGTGCGTGGCTGTACATCCCTTGATGCCACACTTCCTCTTGGTACATGTGTGGCCTTCCCGACGAAATCTCAGGCAGCGATAGCACAAGCTATGTTTCTTGGCTAGCTCCCATTTCTTGTCACTTGCTGCGTCTCTGAACCTGGGGCAGTCAGACGAGTAGTGACCTTCCTTGTCGCAGACTCGACATTTGTTTACCGGCTTGTCGGTAGCTATGTGTGTCCGTTGTATGACACGTTTCCCCACCAGAGTGTCTGTCTCCTTGATGGCCTCAGGCGGGGCGAATGCACTGCAGAAGTGAGCTTGTTCCGTTATAAAGTCGCTGAAGAGTGATAAGTCTGGCAGCGACTGATACTTTTCCGTGAACGTTCTGTACCACTGTACACGTAGAGAATTGGGCAGCTTTTCGGTTAATTGTCGCATTAATTCAGCATTGATCAGGTAATGATCCTTCTTGAGTGCACGCAGGGTGACCACTCCGCTTCTGACCCGACTTGCAAAGGTACAGATGTCCTTGGGCGACTCGCTGCATCGTGGCAGCCCTCTAAGTCGATCTGTCTCGGCCTGAGCGATTGAATCAGGACGTCCGTATTGTAGCTCCAATTCTCTCATGATCTCATCCGGTTTTGCGTTCCCGATGAGTTCTGAGCTCACTGTCTCCAGTGCGCGACCACGCAAGCTCCTTCTGAGTCTTGCCGTGTTTTCTATGTCGCTGAAGTAGGCACGAGTTGCCTCATATATGGCTCGAAAAGATAGCCATTCGGTATGAGCTCCACCAAAGTTTGGTAGAGTCATGACAGCCTTCGACGCCGAAGGGTTGGGCGTCCATGGCTCGATTTTCCTGTCGGCTAGCGACGCTATAGCGGATGTCAGCTCCGTTAGGAAGGGACGGAGTGAGTCTTTCGCTTCTATTTGCCTTGACGGCTCTGTGTTAGCCTTCACTTCTTTTGCTGTAGGATCGTGCGTCCGGGAGTCCGCTATAACGTCGACAGTCGCAGGCGGGGGCTTATTCGTCTTGTCCCCTTCGGCGGCGTCATCCTCCCTCAGTGGCTCAGGTTCTGGTGCCTCTTCCAGCCAAGAACGCACGTACTCTTCATTAGAGTCTCTGTCATCCATATATTCGGCTTCAGAAACTTCTTCTTCTGCCTTTTGAAGTGCTAACTTGGCAAGTTCCAACTTAATCTTCAATAAGTCTTCACGTGCCCTCGAAATTTTCTTTTGTGACCGGGTCGTCCTGGTCGACGGCGGTCTGCTTTGGACGTTACGGGCGTCCCCCCGGGTAGCCATGGCAGTGCCTCTATCAAAGGTCTTATCTTGAATCCCTTGTATCCTATCAGAAGGCTTCAGTGTTCTATCTGAAGATCCTTCCCTCCTGGGTGCCTTCCTGCATGTGCTGGGGCGATCTGTTTGTTCCTTATCATCTATATCTCCTGTAAGTCTCTGTGTGAGCGGGTCGTCACCTATATGTGACGTCGGTGCAGACTGTCCCGTCCCTTCGGTCGTCGTAGGCGAGCGTGGGGGCAGTTGATGACGTAGGCCTGTTGGGTGATCCATGCCTACTGTCCACGCCTCAGCCTTCCTGTCCTGTGATCTGGTCATCGGCATGTTGACTTCTGTTTCAATCTTCAATTCGAACGGGTTAAGTCCAACTCTAGACTTCAGCTCGAAAGGGTTAAGTCCAAATCCAAACTTCAACAGGAACGGGTTGACTATTCAAGACGTCAGCTTGAAAGGGTTAAGTCCAATTCTAGACTTCAACAGGAACGGGTTGATTATATTCAAGACTTCTGCTTGAAAGGGTTAAGTCCAAATCCAAACTTCAACAGGAACGGGTTGACTATTCAAGACGTCAGCTTGAAAGGGTTAAGTCCAATTCTAGACTTCAACAGGAACGGGTTAAGTCCAAATCCAAACTTCAGCAGGAACGGGTTAAGTCCTAGACTTCAGCACGAAAGGGTTAAGTCCAACCCTAGACTTCAGCTCGAACAGGTTAAGTCCAACTCTAGACTCCAGCACGAACGGTTAAGTCTATTTTCAAGTCTTCAAACGACTATGTCCAAGCTTCAAAGAATTTCTTGAAAACTGCTAAGTCCTAACTCTGGGTTAAGTTCGGTCCCAGACGTCAGCTTGAAGTGGATTCGCTTCCTTTTTCAATTTTCGAAATTTTAACCCCGGGTTAATTCTTAACTCCGGGTTAGTCCGATCCTCTTAACTCCAGGTTAGCTTCCAGGCTATAACACGTTTCAATCGAAAAATCCAATCTTGATGGTCAAATCCAGACTGAAGGAGTTAGTGTCCCTGATTAGGGTCGGGTTCTCTTCCACACTAACTCTTATTACCCGACTGCCGAATGAGGGTAATGTGTTTGTCCTCGTATGTGTTTGTTTTCGTTCTATCTCATAGAACAAATCTTCGCCTTCACACGTTCGAAACTTCTATGTTTTTTCTTAGGGATAGCGCCTCGGTGATAATCCTTCAGCTATAATTCTGCAGGACTCGATGAACGTCGTACGTGTGTTCTATCTCCGAAACAAGCTCTCAGCACGCTATAAAAACTTCTATCATAAGTTTCTTCTAGCGATAGCTCTCTCAGGGATAGCGCTTTGGTGATAGTCCTTCAGCTATATTCTGCAGGACTCGATGTACGTCGTATGTATGTTCTATCTCCGAAACAAGTTCTCAGCACGCTATAAAAACTTCTATTATAAGTTTTTTCTAGCGATAACTCTCAACGCTATTTCCTCAGCAACTAGGTTACCAGGACAGTAATCTCCTAGTTTCTTCTCAGGTTCACAGCCCAGGGTCGGCAGCTGTCTCCCAGGAACGGGTAGTCACGAAGACCGGCTGGTTTCACGTCTCTTGACGACGGTAACCCTCCAAAACGCAGGTTCACGCCACTGGATCGCTTCAGGGGCGTAACGAAAATTTCCCAGGAATGCGGTTGTCTCCCAGGAACACGGTTTCCACCCAGTATCTGGGTTTTTTCACCCAGGAAAAGGGTTTCACACGTGGGGCCTAATCCACGTGTGAGTCTCTTACCGTCTGTGACACGTCACTGGCACACGTGGGGCTCAATCCACGTGCGTCTCTTTGCGACGGTAGTCGTCTGCTATTCAAACGGGACGCGTGGCAGGACGGAATCCTGTTGTCGACTGCCCTGATGTCTTACGATACTGGAAATGCCACCTTCCTTTCTTTCTTTCCTGGAAAGTGTTCACAGGAACGATACGTAACGTTTTTGACTAATCTTTAAAGAAATATGATCTTAACCTTGACACTTGTAAGGTTTACGAGTGGGACGTCAGGCTTCTTTATTCCCAGGAACTCTTCACGGGAACGTGATGGTTTCGTACCCCAGTCGGTACTTTAAGTATGGGAATATATTTCTTACCAAATTTGTTTATGGGGTATGGTTCCCAGGGAACGGACGTCAGTTTTCTTTCTTCCCAGGCACTAGGTTCTCAGGAAATGTTCCCAGGCGTGGGCATCAGATTTCTTTGTTCACAGGTACGGTTCTCAGGAACGGTACGTTACGTTTTGACTATTATGTGACGTGTTAAAGAAATAGGAATGTACCCTCAGTTGACGAGGTGTACTGGACATCAGGCTTCTCTGTTCACAGGAACTGTTCTCAGGAACGGTACGTTACGTTTTGACTATTATCTGACGTATTAAAGAAACAAGAATGTACCCTCACTTGACGAGGTGTACTGGACGTCAGACTTCTTTGTTCACAGGAACTGTTCACAGGAACAGGGCATCAGGCTTCTTACTTCACCGGAACTAGGCTTTTCGTTGGCCTATATGTTCACAGGAACTGGACGTCAGACTTCTTTCTTCACCGGAACCAGGCTTTTCATTGGCCTATATGTTCACAGGAACGGCTTGGTTCTTGAAAATTCGGCTCGAACGGACCAGTAAATGTACGGGGTGGACGTGATCGCTGGCGGAGGATAGGGCTTCTGGAGGTTGTAAGGCTCCAGCACCAGCGCGTTGACACCCTTGCACCTATAGTTCAGTTGTCATCAAGAATTCTCGCCTCTGTGAGCTGCTTGAGGTCTGCCAGATGTTCACGGGTGAAGATATGATGTCCAGGAAATAAAAGACTTTATTCTTCTTAGTGTTTTGCGATGTTTTCACAGGGTCTTCGTGACATAAAGTTGCGTGGATTCTTCTAATACAAATTTGGCTACCGAATTGCTCGATGCGCATGCGCACTATCGTACTACCAAACTTTACCGTCACGAGGACCCTGATTTTTTAGTCGCACAAGTTTTTTATTTACACAATTTTTTATTATGAACTTATGCTAGAAATCAGCAGAACCTCCCTTCCCGATGTCATGACCATGGCATGACCTATATGGTTGGAAGCGCCTTGAAATGGCCCATCCAACGGACCGTAGTCCAGGTCCCTAACTATCTCCCCCGAGGAGTTCTGCTAGGAAGAACGAGTGATGAAGGGAAATTCTGCTGGTTTTTCGAACTTATGGCTATTACATGCTAAAGTATACATTTTTCCACTACTTTCATCGCGGGGGTTCGAAAGCCCTTTCCCTAAGCTATAGGAATCCAGTGTTTCTATAGCTATATCTATAACCTTCAGGCGTGTAGGTGCCTGTAAGTGTGCGTGAGTAGTGAAAGATGTTATTTTCTAACATAAAGTTAGTTTGTACTCAAGGTACCCGTGGAATCCACGACCACCAGGCATTAATCGGTGGCCATCACGACAGGCCACCCTATGGTGCCACTCTGGTGGGCGTGGGTTCAACCCTCGAGTCAGTATTCACCCTGAAGTGTCCGAAAATGAGAATGTCCCGGGGCCGGGCAATATATTTCGGTGGCTATCTCCCTGGTCACCAGAGCTGGGCTCCTTACAAAAGTGTGATCAGGGAGGCCATGAAACAAGGAATCGAATGGTGTGTGTAACTAGGGTATACCACCAGCCCTTCTGGTGGTTTTGGTGCCGGGAAGCGGCCGAAAAAGGGAAATATTTGCCAGACCCAGGGAAACAAACAGGTTTTGTGATATGCCCGAAGGTCAGAGGACCTGGGGCCTATGGGAGAATCCGAGCGCCTGCCTGCCAGTCCCCGATGGTATTGCTTCAATAAGCAAGTCTATATTCCTTCAGGCTCAGAAGGTACCTGAAGGCGGGCGGGCCGCCGACAAGCGCTCGAAAACCCTTGTGTTCTATGTATACAGACACATTATCTCAAGCAAGTGGCCTTTATGTACTAGAACTATGTGAGTACTATCTGTTTACATGTCCTAGGCAGATATCTAGGTTACCTAGAAGTGCTGAATCGCTTATAACGAGTTCATCTTACCACTTACTTGAGCGAAATGTGTATGTATCTAGTGTTTCAGGGTGATACTCTATAGTCCCTGGCTATGTACTGTTGTTAGATATCATTTTTCAGTCATAGCCTTAGGGCATCCAAGTTAGAACACCTAGATTGTGTTTCCTAACAGTGTAGTGTATGTAAAGGTAAATAACACACATTGGTGCGTGAAGATGTCGCACCCGGCGCTACTTGCGCTCCCGCTTTTTAGGGGACCCCTAATCGAAAAGAATTAAATTCTTTATTTACCTATGCTATTACATACATTGCTTACTTAAATAACTTAAGTATTTTAACGATATATAGGCAAGTATATAGACTATATGCTATGTGTCGCTTCGTCGCGAACAAGTAGTACATCTTTATAATATCTATACGTCTATACAAATAAATAAAATTGAAGTGTCTGTATGTAATATCAAAATAACAACGTTTTATTGAATGCACGTGAAAGTATATACGGTACTAACAACAAATAAGCAATTATTAAGATTTTTGTCTGTCTGTTTGTTCCGGGTAATCTCCGGCTAAAAACGGCTGGACCGATTTTGACGAGACTTTCACTGGTGAATAGCTGATGTAATAACGAGTAACATAGGCTACGTTTGATCACGAGAAAATTCATAGTTCCGACGAGAAACTAAAAATAAAAAAATAAATTTTTTACGAATTTGACGCGGACGAAGTCGCGGGCAACAGCTAATTAAGTATAAATATAGTATAGATACTTTCGTATTATGTCTGGCAACTAGTAATCCATTTTTCAAGCACTTCATGCATTCGATTAAGCTGATACTTGGCGTATTTTAGGTAACTTTGGAAAGATTGAAATAATATTATTATGTTACTATGGGGCAGGTCTTATAATGGGGCATGAAGGTGGCCATAGCAACTCCTCAACCAGACAACATAGCACCATCGTGTTTGTCATTGGATGTGTTTCCACATTGACAAGTGACACGAATATTTTTAGTATCTTTCAGTTCAAAAAGGAGGTTTCATAAAAAAAAAATACTTTAAATTACTTCATTACATAAACGTTGGTATTTCAAACTAGTTCGTTACCGCGTTGTTACTTGTTACCAACGGGTGACAATTACGCAGGTGCGTTCAACCGTTGGTTGATAACTGTCAGTAAGAGTAACGGTTGGTTAATGGTAGCAAAAAACTGCTGCGCGTTATTACGGTCAGTTTTTGCAGTAAGTTCTAATGAGGGGTAGTTTAATTCTCTACACGTCCCGTGTTGAGGAAGTGAAAAGTAAAGTGCTATGGCCGATTTGCAGAGTTTAAGGTCCGATTAGTGGCGAGAGAAATCGTTTGTTAAAAGGCGCAATTTCATTGCTGAGTTCGCCTGGATGCTTTGGAGGTTTGTTTGATATCTCGCAAGCTGTGCAATGTATAACACAAATAGTGAGCATTTTTAGGGTTTTTTTAGGTACCCAAAGGGTAAAAACGGGACCCTATTACTAAGACTGCACGATCCGTCTGTCTATCCGTCTGTCACCAGGCTGTATCTCATGAACCATGATAGCTAGGCAGTTGAAATGTTCACAGATGATGTATTTCTATTGCCGCTATAACAACAAATACTAAAAAGAGAATAAAATTAATATTTAAGTGGGGCTCGTCTGTTGTAAACGTGATTTTTTTGCCGTTTTTTTGCGATAATGGTAAGGAACCCTTCGTGCGCGAGTCCGACTCGCACTTGGCCAGTTTTTTATACAAAATGTTGGGCATAATCACGGCATCCGCAAGGACGCATTTTTTTTTCTTATCTTCGAAACTATGCATTTTTTAACCACATTTTTTAGGACTTTTTATATTACTTTTACTTATAGAATATAAACCTACAGTTATGAGATATTAAACACATTATATCACTTCTATTCCAATTTTTTTTTATATAATTGGCTCGCGCTTGACCAATATCTCACCTGTTGGTAAGCGATGATGTGGTCGACGGTGAGATACGCTTTCCTAGAAGTAACCTATTCAATCTTGACTTAAAGACTCCTAGATTGTAGCTGTCGGGAAACACAGACTCCGGCAGGGAATTCCACTCCTTAGCTGTACGCATAATGACAGTGTTTCCAAAACGTTTTGTGCATTTCTTGTCCCGTCGATAATTGCTTTTCAGAAAGCGTGGGCTATCCAGTAAAAAAGTTGTATTATTGAAAAAGTCTTCCTTACACTTAAGTGGGAGGGATCCGGTACCTATCTATACTGTGATATTTATTTTCGTATACTAAACTGACAGCTGCCAATTACATTTTCTTTTTTTAAATGTTGCAAGCGCGGAACATAGTGTTGTAGATAAGGCTCAATCGTAAGTGATTCATCGAATCGATGTGACTCCTCAATTTAATTTTACTTTGGTGTAAATAAATGTTGTATGAATATAAACGTAATATTACATATTACGTATTCATACATATAGTACATAAACTTGTTATGTAATTAATAAGAAACCAACAACAAATTAAATGCGACTGATAGAATGCAGTCTGACATAAATGAGTAGGAATTAAATTAGGTTCGCTAGTTTCTTAACAAATTTTTTTTTTTTTACCGTGTTATAGTTCCATTTTCAATCTACTTCGATTTTCGATCACTCAAGATACGACACTATTTTTATGTAATGATTAAGTGGTAACACCTCAAATGTCAATTTAGTTTACGAAATAAAAAATCAGAGTATAGTTACTCAATCATTATTTACTTCGTGACTGCCTGAAGAAAGGTTTTTTTTTGAGTTCGTTATAATGGCACGTGCACTTCAAAAGGGCATGTGTATTTTTATCTTCAGATGACCTTTAAATGTGTTCAGTTATGTTTAAATGCAGCATTATAAGTGCAATTAACCTTTACTAAAGTAGTGTATGATGCAGTACTTTGAAGTCAAATATGTTATTTAGTATACATAAGTCTTTTTAACCCCCGACGAAAAAAGAAGGATGTTATAAGTTTGACGTGTGTTGATGTATATCTATGTATATGTGTACCTGTGTATCTATGTGTCTGTCTGTGGCATCATAGCTCCTAAACAGAAGAACCGATTTTTTTTTTTTTGTTTGAAAGGTGACTTTGTCGAGAGTGTTCTTAAAATCTATGCTCTAGTTATGTTTTATTAAAATCGGTTCAGCCATTCAAAAGTTATCCGCATTTTACTATTTGAATCTGGGTGTGTTAGCTAGATATCGTGTCATAATTACATGTTTCGATAGATTGTCGATTGAAGCGGGTCTACTACTAGGTATATTATATGTAGTTAAAATTTCCCGACGCGGGTACGAGGGTTATTTTTCGCTTTTCAGAGGTTTTGTGTCGGGGGTTTTCCAAATTTTAAATTTAATTTTTATTTCATGATTATTTTAAGGAAGAACAGCATATATAAAACATTGTATAAATTGCAGGGTTATCTTCATACAATTTGTACGAATATTACTTAAACACACATCAAATCAACCTATCGCATTCCACTGCAGTGCGTAGGGCTCTCCTAAGCTGTGTCCCGGCGGTTCTCCACCTATTGCATTAATTCAGTTCCAGACAACTTTTTAAGATCGTTGCACAGTCAAATATATTTATTTACATATAATTTATTGTACGCCAACATAAAAACAATAATACATACGGAAACCTTAAAATAAAAACAAACATACAATAAAACAACACAATACAATACACTACAACAACAATACTACACAAACAACAACATACAATACACAACTACAATATACAACAACAACAAGAATACAATATATACTTCATCGACATAATCATATCAGCTGAAAGACGTAGACTGATGGACATAGGCTTCCCCCAAGCGTCGCCAAATTTACCAGTTAAATATACTTACTATTAAATAATAGAAACAGGCCTCCAATTCTTATAAAGAAAAATACATACTTTGAATATTTAAAGTTCAGCACTAAAAGTAAATATTCCGTTTAACTTGATCAGACACTAGCACAGAATGCCTCTGAAAATTCTTGCAATGAAATGTTTTATGTTTTTGCAAATAGCAGACGCATATGCACGATCGAACGACTGTTTTCTGATCAAGTTCAAAGGGAATATTTATTATATACTGCCAAACTTTTAATATTGAAATTATTGGCATGAAAATTGGAGGAATTTAACCCAAGGGCACATGAAAAACAAAATATTATGGAAATATTTTAACTAATTGGACCTTGCCACACACACAAAATAAACTCATTGAGTTAAAATTCACTCTGTCTAAAAAAAAACAGCCTCGTTTAACCCTGACATGCAAGATGTTAAAGAGGAGCACACATGTATAAGAACGATAGCTGAAAAAGTGACGCAATGGATCATGATGAAAAACATGACCCACCGTTCATTATCGAGGAGCTGAATTCCTCTATACGCAGCTTCAACCCCAAGAAAGCCCCGGGAGCAGGTCTCACGGCAGACATGCCAGCATTCGATTAACCAGAATCCGGAAACTTTCCTAGCACTGGCAAACACGTGCCTGGAACTGGGCTATTTGCCCGGGACCTGGAAGGAAGCAACGGTTGTGATCCTAAGGAAACTCGGGAGAGAAAGATATACAGTTCCTAAATCTTACAGGCCAATTGGGCTGTTGTCGGTGCTGGGAAAGGTTATGGAAAAAATGGTGATAAACAGAGTGAAATGGGACATTATACCACGACTTAGAACTCCCCGGTACGGATTCATGCCCCAAAGGAGCACAGAGAACTCTCCCTATGATCTAGTCAGACACATACGCAAAAAAAAAAAATTATATTATTCACCGCTCACCAGAATTCGTATAGGATCACAAATTAACTAGTGCAATTCAGTTTAAATAAAGTAAAAATACAGAATACATTCCGGTAAACTCACAGGACTGTCGGGCGAATTATATAATGCTCCTTTTACCGTAACTGCAGTAAAACGGGGACGCTTTGCAGTCGCCATGTTTTTGTCATTTTGTAGAAGTGATGCTGTTAGCATTAAATTGAATGCGTCGCCATTTTGTTTGTGAGTAATTAACTCAGACAAAAGGGGTACAATAAAATTTAACTTTTTAGTTTTCAGTGGATAAATAAATGTTCTATCATAAAATATGATGCAGGATAATTATGTTCTATAAATAATATGATGAAGGTGCCATCATTATCCACTGAACAATTTTACCCACAGACTCTCTTTGCTTTTGCTAACCATATGGATGTGACAATACCTATGGTCATCATAGCCAAAACGTGGACGATGCCAAGATGGCCATATATTGTCAATTACAATTTCAATTTTTTTAAACATCTCAACCATACCACGAAATTAATTGTAGGTAAGACCTACCAAAAAGATTCTTAGTTATAAAAAAAAACTATGGCATCAATTTAGTGGTAAATAATTTTCTTCTTGCTTAATTGCTTAAGTATATTCTCCTACGAATCCTACTAAAACAGCAAATGTAAGCAGCTGTAATTAGCAAATGTCCTTACTTACGCATGATATTTATGTTTGTTATTAGTCTGTAAGGTTTCTTAAAATTAAATAAATAAAAGGATTTTGTTGATTCCAATTATTTTACACAAATAATAATCTCAGTACTAATTACACGACCGCGTGAATTTTAAACTTCTACAGTTAGTACAAATAAACTGAAAAAGTCCGTTGGGAAAATATTAATTAAAAGCATGTAACTGCTTAAGGGCCTTCCACCGCTTTAGTCCCGTAAAATGGTTACTTTCTAAAGTATACTCCTTAGTAACGGCTAGGTTAAAAGGTTTTAAAAATATATATTTATTTTTGATTCATGTACATTATTTTTGAAACAAGGTGTTTTCGTGTAACTAATAGTTTCGGTTTAAAAATATTATTAACAACACGATAATTTTCGCAACTTTTGGATACTCCTCTAAAACGACTTAAATGTTCAAATATATTTTTACACAGAAAAATTTATGCCTGTAATTTCTTCATAACTGAAATAGCTTATATAAATCAAATAATATTTTTCAAACAAAACTTTTCAAAAGTAGGTTCAATATTGATATTTTTTGGCTCCGAGCGGGCGCACAGCCAGTACTGCGTTAATATTGGGGCGTATATATCGCCTTAAGAGATTCTTCTTTTTTGCGTATGTTTTCTATATTATTGTTTGCTTTTGGATGACGAAATTTTGTGGCTATTTTATTATCATAATTTTTGTAGGAGACGTAAACAAAATAGTTTAAAGGTAAAGGATTGGACATTTTTACTCACATAGTTACCTACTTACATTTGACACTCCAGACACATTTTTTATATATAACTCTGTGTGCATATCATCCTGCACCTGTTTCTACTAATATTTTTTTATCTTTTACAGGTAAGACAAGTCTTGGTTTAAACCGGCTTTGTACGTGCTCATCAACTATTCAGGCTCTAGAAACTTAAGGTAGAAACTCTTCTTTATTCTGTCAACTAGCTGAGGTCTCGTATAGCGGGCAATACTTATGCCTTGCCTACATTGTGTCATAACAACTTCTGATTGGTGAATGGCAAGCAAGTTACTTGCATACTTTTAAGTAAGTTACAAGCATAAATATTTTTGCTCACGTATGCCCGGCTTATGAAGAAGTCGGGTACCTACTGCATTTGGCTTGGCTCTGTCGATTAATTGACAGGAGTAGATCTAGACAGCGAGGCCACTAATCTTATTTTCATATCTGTCATACATACACCATCCATTGCATCAGACTTTGTAAATAAATCAACTTTGAAACCACAAGCGCCAGCAAAACTAACTCAATCGGTTAATATAAACTAAGGTGCATCGATTTTAATTATCAACTCAAGTTAACTGAACCGTATAAAATTACAGTTAACTGAAACTGAAGGAAACTTGTTAATCGGATTAGTGAAACTAGGTATTATCTTTAACCTTTCGACCGTGGCTGGAGCACTATGGCTTCCGAGTGGAGCTGAAGTTTGGGTGCTTTGAGCTAGGGATGCAACCTCGATGCAACCTGGCTTCTGCATTCGCAAATGTGGAAATTACTCAAGAAACGGACCTCTGCATCCGTCTTTGCAAGATTTTAGCAGAGGCCTTATAAATAAAATCAGCACTAAATCCTTATTATGGGGGTAAACTCAAAGTTATTTCGCTCCCATGTCGCCGCCACCGCCATGTTTGAAGTCGCCTAGGAAGGTGATAAAGACGTAAATCTGATTTTCATGAAATTGTCATTCCAAGGGAAACATCTAGGATAAAAAGAATCCTATATCCTAAACCAGGACATGGTCTACTCGTGTGTAATTTTTTTTTAGATTCGGTCAGTCGTTTACGACATGAAAAGGTAACAAACAGATAGACAGACAGAGTTGCTTTCGCATTTATAATATTATAGTATAGATGTACGGATGCATAGCTTTCCCCTGCTTACATTTGAATAACAATAAGCAACTTTTCTCTATATTTTTTTTACTACACTAAAATTTTCCTTCCCGGCTCCGGTTGCATCAGCTCCCATGGAGGTCAAGCTTCACTACTGAGTCTCAGCATTCCTTAAGATGACCTTAGTTACATCCCTACTTTGAACGATGAATTCTGCAGCGTATACCGCTTTTATGTAATAACTTAATTACTTAGCAACGTGACTGCATTGTTCTAATAGTTAAGCTGCTTTTGAACGTGAGGTCCCAGGTTTAAAGACCTGGATTGGCCACTTCGGGCACTTGGACAGCTGTGGTTATTTAGATGTTGCTTTAGTTGCAGAATGCAGTTCTAGTTTGTAAAGATGTTCAGCCAGTGGCAATAAGCTTTCGCCATCTTTATCATTTCTGTCGGAATATGTCCACTGCCGGACAAAGGCCTTCCCACGCGTCACCACATTGTCTAACCAGTCCTGTAATTCTTTTATCCAACGGACTTCCTCTGGACTCAACAGCGCAGCAATGAGTGGTTATGTTTCTTGATACAGAGGATACGCTGAAATACTAACTTTCACTCTTTTACAAATATTGTAAAAACCAAAATCATAAGGTTCAGTGTAGGTAATACCTACAACATCCAACAAAAGTTAAGCCCCTGAATATATCAAAGTGATCCGGAATAGCGAGAAAATTTCTCCCGAATCAACTCGATCTCCTGCGACAAGATAAGTAGCTGCCACATTTTTTTCCTCCATTCGCAAATAGCTATGGAAATGTTTCCATTACCTACATCCTTTCTTTTAACATAATTTTTATTCAAGAATCCTCTTTTTTTATATACCAGCTACAGGATTTTAAACTCTTTTACTTAAAGAAAAGGTAGATTTTCCTTTAGATGGTATAAGTTAATCTGGACTCTGATATAAACAAAGGGGTTTCAAGTAAATTGAATAGATTTATTGAGATATAACTTTACCAGTTTTATTCAAGTAATAATTGAATCAATTTATCATTGAAATCTACTAAGATTTCTTGGACCTTCTGTTATCTTTCCATTATAAGTTTTGTTTTAATTATTTCTGGCGTAGTTAGTGAGTTTATTTTATTTATTTATTTATTTATTTAAACTTCATGTACAATAGTGGTACATAGGCGGACTTAATGCCACAAGGCATTCTCTACCAGTCAACCTTTATGTTTATGTTTATGTTTTAATTAACTTTATTTGTTATTCAATTTGTAGGTACGAGGTACCTATTGCTCGCTTAAAATAGAATCCATTCAAATACGTTTTTCAAGGTGTTCCTAGTAAAATGAAGCCTCGTTTAAATTAAATGTTTTGAGTCTAGTTAAGTGGCAAGTAAAGTAGACAGCACAAAATAATTATATACTAATCTTCTTGTACGAGTATGCGTACTGCGACCTCGTTCACATACCTCTGAAATTTTATTGTATAGCTCATTGTAAGGCACTTGGGCTGATTTTCAAGGATCGTTTACGTACTATACTAGAGACACAATGTCAAAGATTCTGCGTTGTTTTTACCCGACTGCCGAAGGAGGGTAATGTGTTTATCAGTCTATGTATGTATGTATGTATGTTTGTTACTATGTGGCGTTCTAGAGACCAAACGCGTGGGCCGATTTTGATGGTTCTTACTTCAATCGATTCGTCTTAACCCCGCGAGTGTCACTGGCTACATTAAAATTGGAAAATAGAAAAATGGCGGTTCTTGGGCGCCATGTTGTGGGGGGCCAAATTATTTTTTTCTCAAAATAAAGTTTTTTAAGAGGTGATTTCAAAAATCTGTTCACTCATATGTTTAAATGTATCTAAGTCGAAAAAAAAAAAAACTAACAAGTTATAAATAAAAGAAGTTAATTAAAAACATCAAAAAACCCAAAACTGAACTAAAAAGACGTAGACAAGGAGAAAATCATGCTGTGCAGTCGGAGGATAAGTTTGGTTTTGGGCAGCCAGCTCGCGAATACGTATCCCCCGACTGCACAGCATGATTTTCTCCTTGTTTACGTCTTTTTAGTTCGCTTTTCAAGCAGTCGGGTATTTTGATGTTTTTAATTAAAGTTTTCAATATTATTTACCTACATATTGGTCGCGACTTTTGATTGACGTGTAGGGAGGGACACTAATAATGTTTTTACCCAACTGCCGAAAAAGGGTAATGCGTTTATCAGTCTATGTATGTATGTATGTGTGTTTGTTCCTATGTGGCGTTCTAGAGACCAAACCCGTTGACCGATTTTGATGGTTCTTACATCAATCGATTCGTACTACATTAAAATGGGAAAATAGAAAAATGGCGAATGTTGGGCGCCATATTGTGGGACCCCAATTTCTTTTTTCATCCAATCCCATTGTGTGGGGTATCAAAATAGGGAGGGGGGATTTAAGAGGTGATTTCAAAAATATATAACACTTATATGTTTAAATGTACCTAATTCGAAAAAATAAAGTGCTGCTGTGCGGGCGGAGGATACATCTGGTTTTGTCTCGCGAATATGTATATCAGCTAGTACGTATAATATAATAAAATATCTTGACAAGACAGGAGTCAGATCTTCTGTGTAGTGAATACCCGTAGCGACTGTATTCTTCTAGTGAAATAGTTAATAGTGATAGATAATACATAGTAGACAATGATTATTATGTTCTCATAACAATTATTAGATGACTACACCTGTCGCATATTTTGATACACAAACACGTCCAATACTAATAACACGATAGAACAAAAGGTTTCAAATAGGCTGTCATTGTTTGAAAATCTCTTTGTCTCTCCATAATTATTAAAGCATTATATTTCTGAACTAGCTGCCACCCGCGGCTCCGCCCGCCTGGTTTTAGTACTTCTCCCAATATCTTTATAAAATACTAGCTTCTGTCAGCGGTTTCGCCCGCGTGAAAAGTGTTTTCTTATCACAAGGTAACATTATACCGAAATGAAAAGCCTATGTGCTATTCCAAACTATAATCTATCTCTGCGCCAAATTTCGTCCAGATCCGTTCAGCTGCTTTAGCGTGATTGAGTAACAAACATTCACACATCCATCCAAACTATCGCATTTATAATACTAGCTTCTCAAGCGGCTATGCCCGCGTAAAAAAAGTTTTCTTATCCCAAGAGATGTTCTCTTTATACCGAGTTGAAAAGCAGCTTATATGCTATTCCAGACTATAATCTATCTCTGTGCCTAATTTCATCCAAATCAGTTTAGTTGTTCTGGCGTAATTGAGTAACAAACATACATCCACACATACATATCCATCCAAACTTTCACATTTATAAGATTAGTAAGATGTAAGATGGCCTATGTGTTATTCTCATATCCGTTCTGTAGTTTTTGCGTGAAAGAGTAACATACATCCATCCATCCATCCTAATAACCTTTCACGTTTATAATATTAGTAAGAAGTAAGATAAATACCATCATGTAACTGTCCCACTGCAAAACAAAAGCATCTTCTCATACAGAGAAGGCACGTGTATTGATCACCACGCTTTTCCAAGATGGGTTGGCGATTTCAGACTTATATCAACTATAAATCCAGTTTTCTTCACGATGTTTTCCTTCACCGTTGCCAGTGACGTCCAAGATAAACTAAGAAAATACATCATCATCAACCTTTTTAATGTGCCCACTGCTGGGACACAGGCCACGCGGGCCCAGTGTGGATGTCACATGTCTTAAACTTTTTGGCTCTAGGACGTGCCGTTGCCTCACGATGTTTTTTTTGTCACGGTGAGAACAGTGGTGATAAAATAATTTGCGAAGTCCTGGGTTTGAACCCACGTCTTAGTACTGGGCCACCACTGCTCACCAGAAGGTACATATGAGTTTGGAAATGCCACATTGATACTTGCCCTTATTCGAAACCTTGACCAATAGCAAGAAAGGCAGGAACTTGGCCACTACGAACTTATGCCAAAAAAGTATCAAATGGCTATAAGTATGTTTGAGTAATTAGCATTGAAAGCTGCCTTGTAAGTAGTCCCATAAATTGTCAATTTATTTAACTTTAAATTAGATAAATCTCAGCTACAGAGGATCCCTAAAGAGATTAATTTGTCAACCCTAAAATGTTCCACAAAATCGATATTTTACCTAAATATGTCTTACTAAATCCTTGTAGCTTAACTTAAGACTGAGTGATGAATAACTACAGTCCAAGTTTAAATTAATTCGTATTTAAGAATTCGTGTATTCTTGGTACTTACAATGTACTTTGTAAAATTTAGGGCAAACTTAAAGCAAATTCGAGAGCTATGGGGCTCACCATAGACTATACAGATTTTCATTCATAAACTGTATAGGTTATTATTTATAGTTCTCTCCAAACTTCTTGTCCGCCCTGAAGTTGGCTTTCCGATGCGCAAGGCACGCGGTGCGGTGCTGTTTTTGTATGAGATTTATTACTGCGCAGTCACTTTAGCCAATTTCAGGGCGGCCAAGAAGTTTGGCAAGAACTATAACAAAAAATACTTAAATACATCGGAAAATTAATGAATTTATAGGTAGGAAAAATATATGTAAACTTATAAGATCAAAAATCGGCTAGATGCCATCATCATCAATAATCATAAAACTTGAGGACCTCTTGGTTCGTTCGTCGTTTAAAAACGTACTTTTTAGGGTTCCGTACCCAAGGGGTAAAAACGGGACCCTATTACTATGATTCCGCGGTCCGTCTGTCACCAGGCTGTATCTCATGAACCGTGATAGCTAGAGAGTTGAAATTTTCACCGATGATGTATTTCTGTTGCCGCTATAACAGCAAATACTAAAAACAGAATAAAATATTTTTTATTTATTTATTAACATATATACAATTGAATATTCTAAGAAAAACAAACCTATATACAAATACAAAAGGGAGACGGCAAAAAAGGCAAAAAAAAAAATATATATGTACATAATATAAATATTTAAGTGGGGCTCCCATACAACGCGAACCCTTCGTGCGCGAGTCCGACTCGCACTTGGCCGGTTTTTTATGTTTAACTAAGATTTAATCAAAGATAGAAAAATAATTACTTACTGCAAATTTGGCTCTTTGCTTGAAATCTCAAAATTAAGATATCAATTTAATTTTAGAACATTAAAAAAGGATTCAATTTAGCTTTTTGCAGTCTGTGGGGACGAGGGCTTCTAAATTGGTTTAATCCAGGGCTGAGTTTCATCAAACGCATATTTAATTATACGTAAAATTACTTTGTCAAAGGAATAATAAAATGTTCAGTTGATAAAATTACTCTGAGATTTTTTTAAACTGCTTGGTTTATGATTGTAACACACAACTCAAACATCCTCCTCAGGTTGAGGCAGAAAAGCACCCTGCAGGCCACCAACTTCCATGCCCTAACTGGAAATCTTTAAACCGACTCCGAAGCCAAGTGGATCGCTGCAGGCACAACTTAGTTAGATGGGATACTCCAAAGACCGGCAGTGCAATTGCGGAGTAACGTCCCAAACAATGTCTCACCTCCTATCGTGCTCTTTGTGCAACAAGACCTGCACCCTGAAGGACCTTTGTGAGGCAAATGAAAACGCTATTGCCGTGGCTGAATTCTGGTCAAAACGTATATAATTGAGTAATTATCGATTCCACGAAGAAGAAAGCAGCCGATCTATATAAAACACTGGTATCATGCGGCATCCAGTTAGACTTGAAGCCCAACCCAACACAGTTGAGCAAATTGGTCAGTATACCAATATAAATAAATATGCAGTTGACTAATTTACGTAATTTATAATTTTTCGTGAAAATACTACCACAGAAACTCAAAAAGCGATCTCGGTATGTTACTATTCATTTACATTTTCGATGCTGACCAATACACTTTAACAAGAGCAATCGCAATCACATCAGCTTTTTTTTAAAAGCCGATTGGCTGTACAGTTGCCTACACACTTTTAATCACAGTAATGCACAGTACAGTCGAGTACAACCGTTGAAATAATGAAATCGCTTTAAATTGAAAGCACTGGCGGGTTTTTCAACATCGAGTAATTACGTACAGACTGCATACCGATGACAGGGTGGTACTAGTGAGCGCAAAAGTGCTTCCCTATCCTTTTTCCGCGAGAATGAAAATGGACTAACGAACTCCGGGCGCTGATTTGTGTGGAGCTATTT
Organism: Anorthoa munda; assembly: GCA_945859665.1. NCBI lineage: Eukaryota > Metazoa > Arthropoda > Insecta > Lepidoptera > Noctuidae > Anorthoa > Anorthoa munda. The sequence continues at coordinate 55,801,792 of OX243894.1, read as the reverse complement.
TTAGATTTTTGAAAAAAGTGTGTTCTTATTTCTCGTTTTTTTTTTACGGTTTTATTCGGGATTTTTTCTTGTTTTTTGTTTTGGTTTCTGGGTTTGTTTTAAAAGTAAGAAGTTTTTGTGCCTGTTGTGAAAAATAGAAAACGCACAACATAATATGATAACTGCAGCAGCTGTAGCCAAGTTGACAATCTACAATCGATAACTCTAATAGAAAACGAATCAATGTATGGGAATGACACATCTGAACGTTAAGTCACGTGGTCAGACCAAACAAATGAAAGGGGTTAACGATTGTAGAAAGAGATTTGATACAAAACGTTTGTAACTTGGCTATAGGGGGCAAGTATTCCCATAAGGGATAAGTAGAGGTATACTTTCAATAATGGTGTACTATTATAGCTACAGTGCGTGCCACGAAAAATGAGACTTGACCGCGCCTCCCGCGCTCTGTCCGCCGCCCAGATGACGTCCGATTTTTCCCCGCACCTCATACCGCCAAAGAGACCTAAAATCGTCTACTGCGCAAGACAAACCAAATGGTGTGTCAAGTTTCATCTATCGTGGCACGCACTGTACAGTTCGTTACATCACACATTTCGCCACTTCAAGAACATAATATAAAAAATCGGCTAAGTGGGAGCGGACTCGCGCACCGAGGGTTCCGTACAAACCTCAGCTTAACGTTATTATAGTCCTGAGTATTTGATATGAATTTCAATTTAATACCTCTACGCGTTCATAAGGAAAGGGGTAGTAAGTTTAAAATTATTAAAATATTTTTATATGATGTAACTAAAAATTTACGGTTTTTGTAATTTTTCTTTATCTGTATAAATCTATAATATATCTATAATACGTTGCATCGTACCAAATTTCAAGATTCTGAGTTCACGGGAAGTACCTTGTAGGTTTTGATTGCCTGGCGAGTGTCGAAAATTTGCGGCATAAACGGCTGTATCTTTTGATTGCGTTGGCTGTTGATTTTTTCACAGCTTTAAGGGACAGTAGACCTAAGTATTTGATATAAATTTCAGCTTGATACCTCCACACGTTCCTGATAAAAAGGGTCTTGACAGACAGACAGACGGAAGGACGGACGGACATCAAAGTGATCCTATAAGGGTTCTGTTTTTCTTTTCGAGGTACGGAACCCTAAAAAAACATAAAAACGTATTTGACAACGTGTAGGTAATTAAATAGCATAGTAATTTAGCAAATACTTAACCGTCTAGTTTTATTTGCTTTATTTTGACATACCCTTGTAAATATAATTAGCCCATAAATTAACACATTATAATAGTAAAATAATATTACAATGTCGAATCAAAAACAGCAAAAAGCCCAATTAATTTAATTGATCACAAACATATTTAGGAACTCTCCGCATTTAATGTATATTTGTTTTAATTACATTTACTTGCTGAATGGCAAATTGTAGTATATTAACCTTATTTTATGTTCGCAATTTAGCTGTTACAAAGGCTATAAATAAACGATAATTTCTACTAAAGTATGTATAACGGATGTGTTACAATTTGAATGTGTAATGAACTGTTTAAAAATGCTTTTAAAGTACCAATTTATGTAAAGCGAAGCAGCAGATGAGAGCAGTGGTGGCCCAGTGGTATTGGCCGCGACTTACAAGTTGTAGGTCGTGGGTTCGAGCCCAGGCAGGCGCTTTACTTTGTGTAAATTATTTCATCACCACTGCTCTCAAAACGGTGAAGGAAAACATCGTGAGGAAACCGGCATGTCCTAGAACCAAAAATTCGAAGACATGTGACATCCACCAACCCGCACTGGGCCCGCGTGGTGGATTACGGCCCATTCCCTCTCACAGAGAGGAGGCCTGTGTCCCAGCAGTGGGAACATTAATAGGCTGATGATGTGATGTAAAGCGAAATACTTCACAGTATTTACTGATTATGTACAAAGAGCCAAATTGTAATAGGTACAGAGTTTTATAATGAAATACTGCTAGTCTTAGTTACAGTACAACAAGTAAGTTCTTATTTTACCAACATTTTCTATTAAGGCGCTATATACGCCCCAATGTTAACGCAGTACTGGCCGTGCGCCCGCTCGATGGCAAAATATCAATATTGAACGTCCTTTCGAACAGTTTTGTTTGCAAAATATTATTTGATTTACATATGCTATGTTAGTTATGAAGAAATTCCAGCCATCAATTTTTCTGTGTAAAAATATTTTTAAACATCCAAGTTGTTTTGGAGGAGTTTCCAAAAGTTGCGAAAAAATATGGTGTTGTTAATTATTTTTTAAAGCAAAACTATTAGTTACACGAAAAAACCTTGTGTTCAAAATTATGTACATGAATCAATGATAAATATATGTTATATAAATATAAACCTTTTAACCTAGCCGTTACTAAGGAGTATGCTTTAGAGAGATACCGTTTTACGGCACTAAAGTGTATGTACCGAATACATAAACAAACCAACATAGCAAAATAAGTAAACAAGACTCGGATCTTTTCATTTTCTTGTCAATTTACTCGAATTTGTTCCGACCAGTAGGTACCATGTAGCTACTTGGACAGCTCCATCAGTGCCTTCGTCTACATAATAATCTCGTCTATTTAATAATAGTTTAAGATATGTGTAACTAAAAGTCCATAATTTAACAGAAAACCATAATTCCATTAAGTTCAATAAAAAGCTAAGCACTTTAGTCATCAACTGTACCAGTCTAGTCCGTATACCCGCAGCACTTTCAATTTACTCATTGTCTTTGAAAACAATATGTTATGAAAGTTCCAAGTCTGTTATTTGTGGTACTTTTTTATTTATTTCGATCCCTGGGGGAATGTGATATCGGTTTACCAGCTTTGGTTTTAATTTCTTTGAAGTTCTGTGTTGTCTATGTTATAAAGCTTAACAGACAATCCATTCGAAAAAAATACAAAAAAAAGAAGTTTTTATTTTGATGGTTCATCCTTTAACGGGAACCATAAGAAACAAAAAAAACTTTGAATTTCAAATCATTGTGTTAAATGTACTACCTACTAGAGGAGATTCCTCAACTCAATTGTTTGTAAAACGCGTTAGAGCGCGCGCACTCCAACTCACTTAGTCAGTGACAAGCGCTCGCTGCAACGTGACACGTTTGAGTACTAAGTTTCGTTTCTTATAAAATGCCTTCGTGTGTATTGAGATACTGTTCAAACAACTTGAGCAATATAAGTAATTAGTAGTCAAGGAGTGAGTTTTCACCAGTAAGTTGAAAACATGCTTAATTAAATTATATTTTATCAATTTATTGTAACTCGTGACGTCGCGTCACGGCGGAGGGCGGCCACGTTTGTGTGAATGTCAAAGAGTAAGAAAAAGTTTCTTAATTTAAGAACCAGAGGCTTTAAACAATTGAACAATTGAATCTATTGGAAAAATGTCATAAATGTATGGAATTGCCAAGCGTTATCGAAATGTTACGTTGGCATTTCTACTAATAATATCGCTGGAAGGATAATTCTTGAGGCTCTTGATAAAGTATCTAGAGCCTAAAAGTAGGCCACTACGGAAATATTTAAACCATAGTTTGCTGTCACTGTCACACACAATGTTAATAAAAACCGGCCAAGTGCGAATCGGACTCGCGCACGAAGAGTTCCGTACCATTATCGCAAAAAAATCACGTTTGTTGTATGGGAGCCCCACTTAAATATTTATTTTATTCTGTTTTTAGTATTTGTTGTTATAGCGGCAACAGAAATACACCATCTGTGAAAATTTCAACTGTCTAACTATCACGGTTCATGAGATACAGCCTGGTGACAGACAGACAGACGGACCGCGAAGTCTCAGTAATAGGGTCCCGTTTTTACCCTTTGGGTACGGAACCCTAAAAAACGACCAATATTTAAATACCGAAGATTCTCACAGACATTGAACGAACTAATAGCTCAACAGATCGAACGCATTCCAAGTTTAAAACTTTTAACAGCAATGAACTTTTAGCAGCGTCAATATGGCAGCCATTTTCAAATGTTGGGAAAGTTGCTTTTCTTTTTTTTTCATGTTCACATCGGGATACTAATTTATCAAAATAATATTAACTTTTGAATTATTGATAGAAGTTTTATAGCTTTTTGCAATTCATAATTAATTGAAATGAAAACAAATAAGTAACGAAACGTTGATATTTTTTTCGTGTATCTTGAGTTCCCTCATAATAAAGATCGCGTAAGTGACAGATGTATACAAGTCATATACATCTGTCCCTTACACGCACTCAAAATAATCTTACTCTAAGAGCTTATGGTTACCCCCCAGTTCGATTGTACCATTTTCATCAGTATCATTTGTTTATAAGTATCTTCTTCATCATAGTCGGTTAACTATTTGAGATATCTTATACCCGTGACATACTTAGCATTAAGGAGTTCCAGTGGCCATCTGTGGTCTTCTTCAATAGTTCCACTTCACCAAATGATACTCTCTGAGCGCAGATGTTTGCATTGTTGATGAAAATACTAAAATTGCTGTATGTATGCCTATAATATTGGAGGAGTTCCCTCGATTTCTCCAGGATCCCATCATCAGATCCTAACCCAATAACAATGGGACCACCTGGGCAATATACCGTTTTAAACAAAAGAAGAATTATCCAAATCGGGTAACATACATTAAAAAAAAAGATTCCGACGAATTGATAATCTCCTCCTTTTTTTGAAATGTGTTAAAAAAAAAATTGTTCATATCGATAGATGTTTTAACCTCAAAGAAGATGCCAACATTGTCTCAGTTTTAGCAGTCAGTAGAAATACACATATCATTCTTTCCATTACACAAAAAATATGAAAAAGATAAGAATTGTCACCAACTCATATTATAATTGACGGATCATCCAATTTTACGCAAGGATTCAATCGATCAATCAATTAGTTTGCCGTTAGCGATGCTCCGACGAGCTGCATTTGATGCGCATGTCCAATATAACTAACTAGCTATAATGTATCTCCGTTTCAACTTCTCCGAGCAATCACAGCGATATAGATGTATCTACAGATAGGTAGGCTTGGTAACACCGTGCGAACTCGTTGGAGAAATTATAGAGAGTATCTACCTGCGACATATAGGAAGTTGTAATAAGAAATTACTGGGGTAATAGCGCTTTGAAATCCGGTTATAAACATACCGACATGCTGATTTTCTCAGGGAAGTGTACAGAGGGTTATGATGGCGGTAGGCTCCCATGTAATAGGGTGGGTTTATGTCCATTAATCAGGCACTAATTTTACTTTTAGCGCCTCAATAAGAACTCAAAGACCTGGAATGACGTTTTAGCTGAAATAATGCAGCTGAAATAATGGATGTGGATATTATGTTTTTCCTACTCCACTGCTCTTTTCTGATCAATTTCCTTTTTAACCCCCTTAAAAGAGGGGTGTTATAAGTTTGACGTGTGTTGCTGTGTATCTGTGTGTCTGTCTGTAGCATCATAGCGCCTAAAGGGATGAACCGATTTTGATTTAGACTTTTGTTTGAAAGGTGACTTTGTCGTGAGTGTTCTTAGCTATGTTTGGTGAAAATCAGTTAAGCCGTTCAAAAGTTATGGGCTGTTTTCTGTTTGAAACGGAGTATTTTCGGAAGATATCGTGTCATAATTACGTGTTTCGATAGATTGTCGATTGAAGCGTGTCTGCTACTAGGTATATTATATTATGTAGTTTAAAAAGCATGAAATTAAAATTAAGATCGGGGGTTTATTAAATTTGTAATTTTATCTTGTTAATTTTTAACTCTTTATTGTACACTAAATGACATTAGAGTAATCCTAAAGTTGACGTACTTACAATGAGGAGCTTAACTCAACGTAGAGTTTTCTACTAGGAAACCTTTCCTTGCGGAATCCAAGATAGTTAATTAGATTTTCAAGGACTCCTTGAGCTTCATTGTCTCGGCACTGTTCTGGTAATCGTCAATGTTTCGTTAATTTTGTGGTTTCGTCCTGGGTGACCACTGCAAATCAGCGCCGTGCTGTGAGTCCCCCACGGCACTACATTTTGCTAGTGGAAGCCTTCTTGTCACAGTTACGACATGCATCTGATTTTATTAGGGTTCCGTACCCAAAGGGTAAAAACGGGACCCTATTACTAAGACTCCGCGGTCCGTCTGTCTGACCGTCTGTCACCAGGCTATATCTCATGAACCGTGATAGCTAGACAATTGAAATTTTTTCACAGATGATGTATTTCTGTTGACGCTATAACAACAAATACATAGAAACGGCTGCACGGTTGGCGCAGTGGTTGAGCGATTGACTGCTGCGCTGCGTGTCGCGGGTTCGATTTCCGCACGAAACAAATATTTGTATGACCTACAGATAATTGTTCCGGCTCTGGGTGTTTGTGTATGTGAGTTTATATGTTTGTAAACGCACCCACGATACAGGAAGAAATTCCTAGTGTGGGGCAACGTTTTTTTTAAAAAAGAAAAAAAGAAAAAAGAAAAAAAGAAAAATACTAAAAACAGAATTAAATAAATATTTAAGTATTTGCGTTTTTTGCGATAATGGTACGGAACCTTTCGTGCGCGAGTCCGACTCGCACTTGGCAGGTTTTTTTTTATATCAATTGTACTACTCAAATTGGTTATTTTATTTTTATTCTTACTGTTATTTACGAACAAAAGTTAAGTACTACTAATCCTAACGTTAATTTAAGCAAAATTTTAATTTGTATGTCATTTTTGTGGCAAATAAACAATTTTTTAATTTTGTCTTTCTTTCTGTTGGTTCTTGTTTTCAGTATTTGGGAATAGCGAAAATAAAAGCAGAATGTGTAACCTCAAAATTTCAACTTCCTATAATTAAAATCGTACGTTATAGCTAAACGTTAATAAATATGCAATGCTGTTTTTACTCCGGCTGCCGAACGTTTTCGAGCCGGATTAGTGATACCGACACGTCTCGGTTTATCTACGACGGAGCTTTGAAAGCTTGGCAATCGCAGTGGAATATCTTTTAGAAAAATATCGATCGCTTTAGATTCTACTATACTATCATGTTTATCAAGGTTTTGGTAAAGAGCTACGTTAGTTCCTTCCTTAATTTACCATTTTCCAGTGCCTGTTTTACAGGAATGCGATCATCCTGATCAACCTAATCCTAATTTATCTGTAGTCGGCACTCGCATGACGTTCCTCTTCCAAACTTTTATTTTTACCGTCATCTCAATTATAGTCACCTTCTTTCTCGCCATATAATTTTTCATACAGTAAATCCACCCTTCTTCTTTACCCTTAAAACCACCCAAATCCATTCATATATATATAGGATATCCATCGAAGTTATAAAATTCAACCACTCAAAATAGAGCACAATAAAGCCATCATAACACCATCAAAACTTTCATAAAAATGACTACTATGAACCGTATCGATTCAAAATTGATTCATCTCATTGTCATGACGACGCGGTGCGTGCGTTTGCGCAACAAATCGGCGATACAATGGCGGACAAAGCCGAAGTCAGCCGAACACTTTCTCTAAATTGCTTCGGGTTCAACGCTCGAAGTTCCGCCGACGGAGATAAAGCACCCACACACTGGTGACAATAGAAGAATAGCTACTGGTAGTACTTGGCTACTTTCCCTATCATTACTTGTTGGTCCATGACCTCCAAATAAAAAGGTTATGATGTCTTCGAAGATAGATCTAAGGGCAATATATAATAATGTTTTGTGGGATCCAACGCCAAAAATATTAAAGTTTGATCCAAAACTGGCATAAATCGTTTTTACTGGCAATGTTTCTTCTCGCCAATGATCCTAATTTATTTAAATCGAATTGTATGATTATCTTCAACAAATCAACAATCTAAAGAGCGCTATGTTTATTTAATCAGGAACTGCTAAGAGTGACATACTCGTAGGTCATGGGAATGGTGGAAAATTTGCTTCCTTCAGAGTCTTTAAAATACCCTTGAAAATTTGGAAGACCTATATAGCTGCTCTTAATCAAAACCATTTGCAGGCACTTTTTTGATTTGTCCATGAGTTATTCAGTTAAAAATATGAAGCTGGTTGGAAACGCAACCATTTATAAATGTGGCTATCCATACAAAATAGAATATAACAAGGGATTGTCCAATACACCAAATAATAGAGATCGTCTGTGTCACGCTAGCAGGCACCTTAAGAAAGATCTAAGGTAATAAAGTATTTGCATTGTTAGAGCAATAGTGAATAAAAAGAAAATTGGAGCGGACATTATTTCCCACACTAAGAGTTTCAACATTCATTCTCGCATCTTGAGGCACTGGCCGTGACTTTGTATCATTCGGAGTAAAATTTAGAGGTTCTAAAACCGACGGCGATGGTCGAAATACAAAAATGTAAGGAATTGGTCACGTGACACTTCGGGAGCGGTTGCCAATCCCACGAATTTTTGACTTGTTCGAACCGCTATGGCGGCACTTTAAATAACTGTACATATTATAATTTAAAAAAAATATTTTGACTCACGTTCTGTGTTTATATTTGTTTGTTATTTATTTTTTCTTTTTTATTTTCTAAGGATTTTCCGTTACCGTGAGTGTAACCGTGGCATCAACAGTGGGTCTTATAAGAATACGTTATTTTCTTTTTTTGGAAATCGCTGCACATGCTGAGATAGGAGCCTTTTTGCTCTCGCACTGATTTTTATTATTGTATATTTTTTATTACAAGCTTTTAATTAACTTGCAATGTATGTACGTATGTTTGTATGTATGTATGTAAGTGTGTTTGGGTCAAATCTTGCAACTGAATTTTAAAGCAGTTATCCTCCACCGATTAAGATGAAATTTTGCATACACGTTTATTTTGGATGACAATACATGGTTAGATACGTGACGTCATTCTAAATCCAATATGACGGACGGCCCAAGATGGTGGACTAGTTATTTTTTGTGCACTGCCATGATATCGGTATCAAATGAAAGGGTTTGCTGAGAAGAATACGAAAAAAAAATGTATAATTTATTTTTTACTTATCTCTCGTGTCTCCAGTGCAGGTCACAAATAAATATAATAATAATAATATTTTTTCTTTCTCTCACAACCTAGCCTAGACAAGGTGTTTCATATTTCATCACCTCGTATTTCATCACCAATAACTATTGTCAAAAAACCAAAAACGATAAGGGATTGACGTGTAATTCTGAAATGTCGCGTGGTCAAACCCATACATGACTCTATTGACAATCGTTTTTACTGAGATTCCCATTTAGTCTGGAGTACAAGAAAATAATTCTTATATTACAAGTATTTCTGTGTCTCTAACTTTTCAAAACTTTACAACTTAACTCTACATGGCCACTAAAGTGGCTTGTGCGTTAGAAGGTAATTTTTGTAGGGCCATTATAATGACTTGAACGTTCAAGTAGATTGCGTATATAGTCTCCAATGTTAACGCGGTACTGGCCGTCGCCCGCTCGTTGCCAGAATATTTATATTGGACAGTTTTCAGACATAATAAAAAATATCGTGTTGTTAATTATTTTTTAAAGCATATTAGTCATACAAAAATACACGTTTCGCATGTACATGAATCAATAATAAATTATATCTTTTTAAACCTTTTAACCTAGCCGTTACTAAGGAGTGTGCTTTAGAAAGTAACCGCTTTACGGCACTGAAGCGCCTTAAACTAAACTATTGAACAGATTTTTATAAAATCCAGCACCACAGTTGCTTAGTTTCTCGGACATTGATTAAATTACGTATCAACGTCCTGCTTCACATCCCTAAAAATATAAAAAATTACGCGAGCTATTCAACTTTTTGCACCGGTTACCAGTTTTGAAGGCGATTCATGCTTATTTCGCGTAAAATAAGCATAAAAATTGTATATTGCTTATATGTGTATAATTACCGGTAAATTCGTTTCAGCATCATGCTATTCTATACGCGTTGAGATGAACCAAAAAACTTGTACTGACATCAATTCAGGTTTTAATCTGTAAAATTGCATTTTGTTACGATTTGTGTTTTTGTTTCAACATAGATTTGTCATTGGGTATCCAAAAGTCATGCAAAAAGTTATAGGATGTCAATAAGAATAATCTCGCAATTAAATGAAGAACCTAATATAATATTGGATTCACCATTTTTTTTTTACTTTTTGCCAAAGCCCTGTGAAAGGTACATTGCTGTTACGAGAGCCGCTTATTACCACTTTTTAGACCACATCACATCAAAATAATAAACTTTCGGTTTAATAACGAGCAGATTAGAATATTTCCATAACTGATCGATTGTTTTCTGAAAGCTCTATCAATTTCTATAACCATGTATTTCAGCTCCAAGTATTTCAGTACTGAGAGCATCAGAATTTCGTCTCAAATTCACACCATTTCACCAACACACACACATAGCACCTAACTATCAGAACAACATTATTCTCCACATATCAAATACTAAAACTACCCTCCACCCCCGTCTCTATTAACGAGAACGTGTATCAATACACAAAACATTCTCCATCTATCCCCGCTCAGCATTCAATGTCGTTCTAGGGAACGGTATGAATTCACAGAAACGCAAACAATACAGAAATAGTATTTATATTTGAAGTTTTGAAGGCAGTTCGGTAAAAGCTTGCTTTTGATAGAATGTGGGTAGTTGTGAAAGGAATATTAAAAAAAATTGGCGATTGATTGGTTTTTAAAATGTGGATGAACTTCTTGTGAAAGATTCGTTGAGATTCTAAAGACTTAAGGGCTTATTACACTACACGGTATTCAGGGCCCTGATTACCGGGTCACTAAATCATTCCGAAGCAATAAGGTCGATATTATGAGAACCTTAACTTCCTAACAGTTATTACACTACCCTAAATTAGAGTTTAGGGCCCTGAATACCGTGTAGTGTAATAAGCCCTTAAGTCTAACTGCATTCACATTCATTGATTACTGCTAAAATCATAACCCTTGCTTTTGGCTTCGCTGTAGTCGCGTAAAAAGGCTAGGCAAACAAACAACATAGTTGGGAAAATGCTAGGCAGATTCTGATGATGATTTATCAAATCTAAAGCGACGCTTGACACCAGTAAAGTTAAGTTAGATACTATAACTTCTTAAACTATCTCCCCGAAAACTTTCGCAAGTTTAAACACACGGTGTGTGTTTTAAGTTAATGTTAACCTGTTGACTTAACTCCATAATTTACCGGTTCCCTTTAATTAAGTGTTTCAAGTTGCGTAGGCGACAAATTGCCGCCTAGCGACGTGGCATATGTCGGTAAACTTTGAGATGGGGACAGACTTGTGACACCTCGTCTGTTTGTGACACGCTTGCTGCGAGTAGGCACCGCTATTTATAACATACCTAAGTAACTATGTTAGAACTGTGTATGAGGATAATTTAAAACTTTGGCAAATCCTGGGTTGAGTTCAGATTCGGTGGACGCTAGAAGGCGGTATTATTGCTTAAAGACTGCACTGAATAACACGAAAGGTTTTTTGAAGTTATAAATAAACCTACAAAGCTTAATGCTTGCTTGAATTTTAAAATGAAAAAAAAAAAACTTCATACTTTACAAGATAAAATTACAAATTTAAAAAAGCTACCGATTTTAATTTTTATTACATGCTTTTTAAACTACATATAATATACCTAGTAGCAGACACGCTACAATCGACAAATAATGACACGATATGTTACGAAAACATCCAGATTTAAAGAGTAAAATGCGAATAACGTTTGAACGGCTAAACCGATTATTCAAACATAGCTAAGAACACTCTCGACAAAATCACCTATCAAACAAAAAATAATAATCAAAATCGGTTCATCCGTTTAGGCACTATGAGGCCACAGACGGACACACAAATACACAGATACACAGCAACACACGTCAAAGTTATAAGACCCCTCTTTTTCCATCGGAATTAAAATTAGTATATCAAACAATTTGTCTGTAAAAAAAGATCCTGCCTCATGTTTTTCACAACCTATATACGAATACACTGTTTCACAGCTTATAGGAGGAATTATATTCCCAACTGTTTTTCTTTACTCAGTTTCTATAACAAACTAAATAAATCATCTCCTTGTAAAGAACAAAAAGCCGAGAGGTCCCTTTGTAAATAAAAAAAATATTTAATAATAACAAAAATCCCGACTGCTTAAAAAGCGAACTAAAAAGACGTAAACAAGCAGAAAATCATGCTGTGCAGTCGGAGGATACATCTGGTTTTGGTCAGCCAGCTCGCGAATATGTATCCTCCGACTGCATAGCATGATTTTGTTCTTGTTTACGTCTTTTAAGTTCGCTTTGGATATTTATTACTTTTAATTTTTTTTTTCTTCCATTCTCCTCTTTCAATCTTTGCCCCTAAAGCTTTCATTGTTGATGTCAGCAATACCTATGTCTTGGAGGATGACTAAGGTCGTCGTGAGTCATAAGCCGATTCCCGGCCACCGCAGGCGCGTGCTTGCGGACGGCGAGTAATGGGTAGCTCGCCGTCCGATAAGAACCAGGGTAGAGTCGACGGTGCGTAGTGTTCCATGCGCGTCACGAAGAGATGTCAGCAGAAACTGACGGGGTCCGCTAGGGCCGAAGCCTGTCTGGGTGGCGGATAAATTTGAAAGATATTTACCATTGCCCTTAGTCAGTAAAAATATGACTCGCCCTCCCGCTTCACTTAGAGTGGGAGAAGCCATTAGATGATTTACCAAACAAACAAAAATTAATTATGAATTAAGTATTATCCTGACTTGGCACATCCAACAATGAGAATAATTATGTATACGCGAGACTGGAGTGACCAGGTTGCTGATTTACTGTCACAATTTTGCTATCCTGGCTTTAAACAAGCTTCTATTAACTTTATGTTATGCAAGTTTTTTGTTATGTGTCCTGTGCGAAGAACAAGCTATTTTTTGTATCAATAGAAACATAAGGTCCCAATAATTATTCAGAAATGGGATGATAATTTTAAACTTTCATTAATTGGCTACCTATTTCGCCAGATCGCACGTTAATTGCGTTACCAATTGCTGTAATTAAGTAATTACGAATAAATTATTAGGATTCATTTGTCGTTAGGGATAAAAATAGCTTACAGGCTGTACTTACCCGTCTGTCCAAGAGGTTTGTGGAGTAAAATAAAACGTGTCCGTTCTTGGAGACGATCGAGATTGCTATATTTTGACATACCATTTGAAGTTGACAGATAACAGACAATGACACTACAAGCAGTTTGGCCAGACAACATAATATAATTAATCAAAATTGTTGGGGATGCCAACGCTGTCTACCTTATGGTATTAAAGGAAACTTTATTTCAAGAAAGTAGGCGGGACTCCGGAGTCACGGGTGGTCAGTTTGGGGGCGCTGACTGCTCCAGCCGGGCAAGCACAGCCTCTGTGATAGGCATAAGTCACGCGTTTTATCACGGTTTTTGCTCCCAAACTCTGATAAAAATGTGTGACTCAAGCCTGTCACAGTAGACTGTGCTCGCCCCGCAGGTAAGACGGTGGCACAGTGGTCACATGTTGCGTGAGTGCCGTGCTCTGCGAGGCTCGGGGTAGACGCTTCACAGTCTCCCCAGGGATGTGCCCTACCAGGCGTTGCACAGAGGGGGTTCCCGGGTGGTATTTTAAGAGCTCACGGGGCCCCTGCCATGTACTGATGGTGATCACCGGGGTGGTTTTAGTGAGGTAAAAATCCCACACCCCTTGGTTTTTCCCCAAAAGTGCTGGTGCTTCTCATGTGGTCGCATTAATTTGATCAAGATCAGGCGAGTAATTTTTAAATTATGTAATAATGCGTACTTTCATGGTAATTGGTCGTCCCAAAACAAAACACTACAGAGCGAAAAATAACTAGGAGTCGGTTTTTTTTTTATCTTAAAACAAGCACAGTTCCGGGATGGGCCACGAGAGCGAATTTGCGGGTATTAGCAAGTATTCAATAAAATCACCGACCAACCGGAAGACGCTTAGACCTCCCACTAGGTGCAAGATGACCTGGGGAGGGTGACAGGAGTTCGCGATGACCGCGGAACCGGTCAATGTGGCAACGCTTCGGGTCTATGTTCAGCAGTGGACGTCTTTCGGTTTAAATAATGATGATAATGATGGTAAATAAAATCACATAATGTTCTCTACTTCACCCCAACTCTTGAGCAAATAACCTAACAACTATCGCTAGCACAAAATTTTTATCAACAAATAGCTCCACTTCACCGAAATATTATCTGCAAAATCAAGTAAATAAATCGCGAAAATCCTATCAAAAGCAACTAAAAAGGTTCAACGAACTCGTCTCAAGATTTTCAGATCGCGAGTTTCCACAGACCACTGGAACACCTCAGCGGACAAAGTTTTGCGGACATTTAAACTAAGTGTGTCAGTGAGTGCAAATCTTAAAAATTTACAACTCTGACTACGGATAAATAAATAAAAAAAACGCTTTATTAATTTCACATAGACAGTACAATTGAAATTTAACAAATAAATTTAGATTATCATTAGGTAATTCATCAAAAAACATTATTAATTGTTAACAATACATAGATGAATCAATTAAAAATAACAAAGCCATGAAGTTATACATAAAAATAACATTACATTGATTAAAAAGATTGATTGATTGAATAAACAATTGATATATTTTTACCCGACTGCCGAAGGAGGGTAATGTGTTTATCAGTCTATGTATGTATGTAACTATGTAAGTATGTATGTATGTATGTTTGTTCCTATGTGGCGTTCCAGAGACCAAACGCGTTGGCCGATTTTGATGATTCATACGTCAATCGATTCGTCTTAAACCTTTTTTTTTTTTTTTTTTTTTTTTTTGGGTGGGAAATCATCCAATGACTTCTCCCACTCTGGGTTAAGCGGGAGGGCGTGTCAGACTTTTACTGACTAAAACCCACCCGTGTTCCTTCAGTTGCTTGAGCCAGGGCCGCGGTAACTCTTTTTCAAATTTATCCGCGACCCAGGCAGGCATCAGCCCTAGCGGACCCCGTCAATTTGCTGACATCTCTTTGAGGCGCGCGTGGAACACTACGCGCCGTCGACTCGGGCCTGGTCCTTATCGGACGGCGAGCTACCCATTACTCGCCGCCCGCAAGCCCGCGCCTACGGTGGCCGGGAATCTGCTTGTGACTCCCGACGCCCAGGGCGTCTCCTGCGGTGGTTTGGGGCATGAGGGCGCCTCCATTGCCTCTCCCTCACGCGTTCTGCCTCCTCCTTCGCGAGCATTACTGCTTCGCAGAAGGAGGTGATAGCTTCCCATTCCCTCTCGCTCCGTACCATGGCCTGAACCAGGGCTGGACGCGAGAGGTCGCCACCGCCGATCGCCTCCACGAGGACACGGCGTTGCTCCATCCAACCAGGACAGACCTCCACCGTATGTTCTACCGTGTCCTCCGGGCGATCCTCACAATGGTGACACCCGGGCGTTTCCTCCCACCTTATCCTGAACAGGAACCTCCCGAAGCAGCCGTGTCCGGTGAGGACCTGCGTCAGGCGGAAGGTGAGGACGCCGTGACGCCTCTCAAGCCACTCCTCAAAGAGGGGCATTATCGCCACAATTGTGGCGTGCCCAGCGCTGGGTTGCGACAGTCGCCCTCTCCATGTCGCCATGAGATCCTGCCGGAGCTCTGTCCGCCAAGCCGTGATTTGTCGCAGCAGCGGAGTTTCGCCCCGGCATTTCGCCTCCTCGCGCCATTCCCATATCTGCGCGAGGATTTTTGCCTCTAGATCCCATGGCGGCAATCCAGCAAGGAGGCTCGCCGCCTCGCCGGAGACCGTGCGGTATCCCCGGACCAGCCGGATGGCCATGACCCTTTGGGACGCTTCGTCTTAACCCTGCGAGTGTCACTGGCAACATTAAAATTGGAAAATAGAAAAATGGCGGATTTTGGGCGCTATATTGTGGGGGACAATTTATTTTTTTACTTCCAAACCCATCCTGTGGGGTATAAAAATAAAGTGTTTTAAGAGGTGATTTCAAAAATATAATACTTATATGTTTAAATGTACCGAAATCTAAAAAAAAAGACTAAAAAGTTATAAAAAAAAAGGAAATTAAAAGGTGAACTAAAAAGGCGTAAACAAGAAGAAAATCATGATGTGTAGTTGGAGGATACATCTGGTTTTGGTCAGCCAGTTCGCGAATATGTATCCTCCGACTGCACAGCATGATTTTCTTCTTGTTTACGCCTTTTTAGTTCACCTTTTAAGCAGTCGGGTCTTTTGATTTTTTAAATTTCCTTTTTTTTATAATAAACAATAATAATAATAAACATTTTTTTTTATTGATTAGAGATTTGATTAATTAGGTACCATTATAATAATTTTTTTTATAAGGTAAATGTAAATAAATGCCTTAATTAAATTAAATTACTTATGATAACATCATAGGATAACATCAAATTACTACAATCAATCTGCCCAACCTTTTCCTAATTATATTGGGGTTGGCTACCGGATTATGCTGAGTACCAGTGTTTTACATGGAGCGACTGCCTATCAGACCTCCACAAACCAGTAAGTGGGTAACACGGTACCCCTTGGCAAGACTGGTGTCAGATCTCAAGCTTCTGACTACCCGTAACGACTGTCAAAGAACTTCAAATGACAGCCGGGGCCAACGGCTGTCATTAGAAAATTTGCCGACCAACATCAAATTACTACAAATAATATCAATCTGACTCTGAATCATCTGAGATTTGCGTGGACCCCCTTCAGGTAAAAGCCTCCTACAAAGAAGTTACGAAAACGGATATGACAGCCAAAACATGTTCATAACTTGCATTAAATGGGTACAAATGAATCTACCTAGACTTTTTCAACTGGGGTCAGCTTCGAGTGAAACTGGTTGCAGCTGAAAACCAGTATTTTACATGTAGCCACGGCCTATCTGACCTTCAGAAACCAGTAACTGGTTAACACGATACCCTTTGGCAAGACTGATGCCAGATTTTCTGGCATCTAACTATCCGTAACGACTGTCAAATTCTACATTACTGACAGCCGGACCAACAGTTCCGCTCTTTCCAAGGCCCGGAGAAGTCATGGTAAGTCTGAGGCGGTTCTGTGCTCTATAGCTTACCTAGCGATCCCAAGAAACGATACGCATCCCCTAGAGTGGTAACAACGAACTCGATCAACAAAAGTCTTGTCAAATAAACAGTTGTTTATCTCCAGTTTGTGTCTCTAATCTGATAAGTATTGTTTTTGCTGGGTTATTGGAGGTTATTCGATGAAATTCTGGTTAAAGATAGTTTTCAATTATGTTATGAAATGGTTTCAAGAATAAACAGACATGCGATTGCAGCAATCCCGATAGATTGGCCGTCATTGATTGAAGAGTTCTGTTGTATATCTCCAAAGTTCTACATCAGATCTTCACCAAATTTAAATAGGGCCAATACGAGCACATATTCTTCCAAATAGAATTTTCATAATCGGTCCAAAATTGAAGGAGATATCGGCGAACATAAATAAAAAAAAGAAACATACAGTCGAACATAGAAACTTCTCCTTTTAACCTATCCATAGCTGGACGTGGACGCTGTTTTATTTTTCTCGTGCAGCTAAAGGGGCGCGAGAAAAGAAAATGTTGACCTAGCCCAACGAAAGGGGTATCGTTGTTTAGCTTGTTAAAAATTGTATTTTTTTTTACAAAAATATTGGATAACAAAGGAATGAGACGCCACCAAAGTCTTTTCAAAATTTCGTTCCTAAGAATTTTTTAATGCCCCATTGACAGAACTTTAAATTCTGTGATACGTAATGTTTATAATTACGTATATTTGACTATCAAATACCAATATATTGATAAATCAGTTTTTTTCTTTGAAGTTCCCTCATTTTTCCTATTACAACCAATTTAATTTTGCGGTCTGGTACGGAACCCTAAATGTACGAAGTCCGACTCGCACCTGGCCGACTTTTTTTTGAAGAAGTTCCCTTTATTTTCACTGAATATTTTTACTCATAATATTAATTTTCTTGTTTCAGATACGGAGAAACTGCTAACGCTGCTACAATAAACCCCGTTTATGACAAGTTAAAGGTAAATTAATAAACTGTTAAATTATTTTCATAGACTAGCGTGTAAAAATTAGCATAAGTAACAAGTTTTCAAACATAAGTATTGCTAAGGGCGAAAAATGGTCAACCGGGATTATTATTTTATTCTTGATTGGCTCGCGTTTGACCGAGCTATCACAACTGATGGTAAACGATGATGTGGCCGACGGTGGTACATCTTGCAATTGTTGGGACTTTCCTATTCCCCAAATTTAAATATAAAATAATACAGCATGATCTAATTACAATATTATGGAATATTGTAGAATATAAAAAAAAATGTTAGCAGTGCAAAACTTACATTGCAGAAGTTACGTATTGTACTGACAACGAATATGTAGGTCACGACGTCTCACGTGGCTTGGATGAACGGACTCCTCAGCACTGGACTCGAACTGACTCCCAGCTGCTCCACATCGGACCCGAACGACTTATCTCCCGGCACCCTGCATATCTTCTCATCATAAGGCTTGAGCATTCTCCCGGCACCCGGCAGCAACGATCCTTTTCTGTCTTCTTATTTAATGTTTTCACCCCTTCAAACTAATTCTTGGATTCTGTTTCTTCTATATTTTTTAAGAATCTTCTATGCTTTCCTTCTTCAAATTTTTCCGTCTTGATAAATTTCTATCAGTAAAATCTTTATGATTTCTTCAACTATTGACGTCTTCGCTTTTCACGTAAGTGGCAAAATTTTAATTGCTGGCTAAGGGTCGCCATGTATTAGAGTGATATCATCAAAATAAAAGAGAAGTGTTCAATTCAACGATTCATTATTACACGAATCGTTGAATTGAACACTACTGTGCCATAATTGGTGTGTGGCCATAGGTACAAATATAAAGTTGGGCGAGCTGCACACTACACCTAGAACACCTATTCACTCTTGACTTAAAGACCGCTTAGTTGTATGTATCAGGAAACGCAGACTCAGTCAGGAAATTCCACTTCATAGCTTTACGCATAATAAAGATATGCCCAAAATGTTTAGTACATACGGGTGGGACGTCCACCATGTATAGTCCTCGCCAAACTTCTTGGCCACCCTGAAGTTGGCTACAATAGCTGCGCAGTAGTAAATCTCATACAAAAACAGCACCGTTTCGTGCCTCGCGCATCCGGTAAACCAACTTCAGGGATGCCAAGAAGTTTGGCGAGGACTATACCGATGGCTCATCGCCACAAGTCTTGTAATCCAAGGATGGAAAGGTCTCGAATTTTCGCGGTAGTAGGTACATACTAGAACAATGCGCCCGTTTGAATGACAAAACGAAAATGATAAAATGGAGGAAAAGATGGTTTTGATATTAATAACAAACTGATATTACTGATTACAATAAATCGAGTAACTTATCAGCCGATATCGTATGCGGAATTTCAAGTGCATCATTCCTGTACATAATACATGCACATAATCCTACTTATGTATTAAATAGCCCACGTCTTGAAATGCGAGCGGGATCTGGGATTCTATTGCAACCGATGCAATAATGAAACGTGGTAAAGCTGCCGCGACGAGAGAATGTGACAAGGATACGTTTCAATGCAACAATGCGGATATGCATTAGTCTGTTACCAATTTACCATATGTTGCAAACATCGTAATTTTATAACCAATCTCACGAGATTATATGTAAACTCTCGATAAATCGTATCAGTACATTTAATTTCATTTCGCAATAAAACGCATCAAAAAGCTTCCAATTAACTCACTAGCCGAAAAATTGTGAGATTGAAACTTACGATGTTTGTAATAGTCCGGTGACACATCCCTAATACAATTTGTATGAAACGTGTTGTCGCATTGTCCCTTATCACCGGTCGGTGGGTGCCTTAACCCGTGGAGTTTCGTGTTTCAACAGTGCAGCACGTACATAATTATGCAGGTAATAACAATAAGCTGATATCAGGAATTTCATTAAAATGTCATGTAATATGAAGCGCCAACTATTGCATTTTGGGCTGACTCAGCCTAAAATGGAATAGTTGGCGGCTTACATTGCTTGCAGTTCAAATACATAATTTGGGATGGAGTAGTTAAGGCGCTATATACGCGCCAATGTTAACGCAGTACTGGCCGTGCGCCCGCTCGATGCCAAAATATCAATATTGAACCTCCTTTTGTAAAGCGAAATACTTCACAGAATCTATTACTGATTATGTACAAAGAGCCTAATTGTAATGGGTACAGATTTTTTTATGAAATGTTGCTAAAGTTTTAGTTACAGTTATAACAGGTAGGTTCTTATTTTACCAACATTTTCTATTAAGGCGCTATATACGCCCTAATGTTAAGGCAGTACTGGCCGTGCGCCCGCTCGATGCCAAAATATCAATATTGAACCTCCTTTTGAACAGTTTTGTTTGCAAAATATTATTTGATTTACATATGCTATTTTAGTTATGAAGAAATTCCAGCCATCAATTTTCTGTGTAAAAATAGTTTTAAACATCCAAGTCGTTTTGGAGGAGTTTCCAAAAGTTGCGAAAAAATATCGTGTTGTTAATTATTTTTTTAAAGCAAAACTATTAGTTACACGAAAAAACCTTGTATTTAAAATTATGTACATGAATCAATAATAAATATTTTTTTTTTTCAAACCTTTTAACCTAGCCGTTACTAAGGAGTATGTTTTAGAAAGTTACCGTTTTACGGCACTAAAGTGTATGTAGGCCCTTAATATTAAAAGCTGGTAACGCATTTATTAAATAATTAACTAAAGACTAGAATCTGCCAGCACCTTTGCCCGCATGAATGTCGATTAGCCCAAGGGAACATATTTCCAGGATAAAAAGTATCCTATCTATGTGCTATGCAGACTATAATCTATCTATGTGCCAAATTTCATCCAGAGTCACCCAGCCGTTCGAGCTCACAAACTTTCGCTTTTATAATATTAGAGTGATGTAATGTGATAGTGTGATATGGAATCGTTTTTTAGGGTTCCGTACTCAACGTAAAAACGGGACCCTATTACTAAGACTCCACTGTCCCTCTGTCTGTCTGTCTGTCACCAGGCTGTATCTCATCAACCGTGATAGCTAGACAGTTGAAATTTTCACACATGATGTATTTCTGTTGCCGCTATAACAACAAATAAACAGAATAAAATAAATATTTAAGTGGGGCTCCCATACAAAAAACTTGATATTTTGTCAGTTTATTGCGATAATGGTACGGAGCCCTTCGTGCGCGAGTCCGACTAGCACTTGACCGGTTTTCTTTTATTTCAGTCTTGCACTTTACAAAAAGGCAAATAAGACATTGTTAGCAGGTACTATGTGCCCACCCTTATTGTTGACAAATTAATAACTTCTTAGTTCTAGCTTCAGCCCTCGTCTGCCGTACAACAAACGGGTAAAAAGTATCCTTCGACCTTATACAGATCATGGTCTACCCGTGTGCCAAGTTCTTTTTATTCAAATCGGTCCAGCCTTTGAAGCCTGATTGAAAAACAAACACACAGACACATTTTATTCAAACTTTCGCATTTTTAATACGTATTAGCTTCTGCCAGCGGCATCGCCCGCGTGAATGTGAAAAAATATCCGAAGGAAACATATTCCCGGGATAAAAGGAATCCTCGGTGCTATTCCAGACTATAATCTATCTCTGAGCCAAATTTCATCCAGATCCGTCCAGCCGTTTGAGCGTGAAGAAGTAACAAACATTCAGACACACCCACACTCACAAACATTCGCCTTTATAAAAATAAATTTATAAAGGCGCCTTTTAAGAAATTAGGATAGGATAATATTCGATTATAATTTCCATAGATATAATGATAATTTCCGTAAGCATAAAATTACCGAATCACATCCGGAATCAATAAAAATAAACATCCGCACAAAAGAAAAGTTACTGTCCCAGTTTTGTAACATCCGAAAACTTTTCACCAAAGATTGCTACTCGTCACTTCCTTGACTAACAGGAAAAATCAGCCAAAATGGCATTGAAAGATTTAATGTTGACCTATCAAACGAAACTTGTGATCAGAGTTTTCTGCTCTGAGCAAAAATAATTTTGCGCCAAAAGCAATCTAAAGGAAAAGTTTTTCCGTTAACGGAGATCTATATAGGTTCGTCACGATCGGGATTCTGAAGGGACACATTCTTCATTCCGTAAATCCAGTGGACCTCTGATAAGGGTGGCAGTGGAGATGCGATTTTTAGTCGCATGCCGACAATGTCGTGTCTGGGATTTGCAGTGAGTATTTATTGCGTGAGTAAGTGAGAGAGGAGCTCGTGGCTAAATAATAACAGCCGCACGGGTCGATCTTCAAGGTTAAGCAACGCTTGACGAGGTCGGTCCGTTGATGGGTGACCATTTCAACATACCGAGTTTCCTCCGTGCCTCGGAAAGCAAGCTAAGCCGTTGGTCCCGGCTGTCATTTGAAGATCTTTGACAGTCGTTACGGATAGTCAGAAGCCTAAGATCTGACACCAGTCTTGCCAAGGGGTATCGTGTTACCCAGTTACTGGGTTGTGGAGGTCAGATAGGCAGTCGCTCCATGTAAAACACTGATACTCAGCTGAATCCGGTAAGACTGGAAGCCGACCCCAACAATAATTAGGGAAAAGGCTAGGCAGATGATTTTTATTTTATTTTACTAAGTATAAGTTTAATGTAAATGTAGGTATTGTGCACATAAATCTTCCAGAACAAGATCTCTAAATGATGGTAAAAACCGCATCAACATCGGTTGCGTATTTTAGAAGAACTACACTATCATACAGACAGATACGAAACAGATTTCATTTTATAATTTTATCGTGATTCGTTTTTAAATTTTAGTTGGCAGTATTATTCTAATTTGCGACTGTATAATAATATGAAGATCCTATCTTTATCTTAAAAATAAATTGGTTTGTTTATCTGCACCAGGTGCGCATATTAACAACCAATTTTATTGTAATTAAATTAGCTTTTGTGCGAAAGTGCGCTCTTAACGAGCTCAAAGCCATAAAATTCGT
The DNA here is from genome assembly GCA_945859665.1 of Anorthoa munda. Lineage (NCBI taxonomy): Eukaryota > Metazoa > Arthropoda > Insecta > Lepidoptera > Noctuidae > Anorthoa > Anorthoa munda. The sequence goes on along the minus strand of OX243894.1, from coordinate 55,778,764 downwards.
TGAAAAAAAATAACGTGCTCTTTATTAATCAAAAGCTTTTTTAAATTTTAAACAAAAAAGTGACCACATAAATTATTAAAAAGATGTTTCATTATTTATATTTTGCAGTTTATTGGCTACTAGCATATGTATGTTTGTGTCTACTTATGAAATTTGACACACATGTTTAGAACCCCACATAAAGTAACATATGTGAATTTTGTGCAATTCCAACAATGTTATACACATACGTATCGAATTGATTACCTTTTTTTTTGAGGTCGGTAAAAATCCATTTCAAAATGAACCTCTACTGTAATAAAGACCGCAGCTATCATCCTGGAAAAAGTAGATCAGTTTACCGTCAGCCCTTATTTGAGACAGACGGTTGAAAAGTAATCCTATCGTATCATTCGCAACAATAAAACTTATTTATAGAAAGCTTTATTAAGCCAACAAAATATTAAGGGATCACAGAAAATCAAACAACCCACCATTGGGCAATGTTGGCAGTCATTCTGTCTCATTTATTCCGGCTCAATAGAAAATTTATTAAGGTCTTTTTTAGAGCATTAAGAGAAGGATTCGTACGGTTTCTTTGGTTTTATTTTTACGTGTTTCATATAGATAAATGGAAATGAATCACACCAATATTATAACGGCGAAAGTTTGTGAGTGTGTATGTTTGTTTCTTCAACAACAACAGCGGAACGGATCTGGATGAAATTGGAACAGAGATAGTTCAAAGTCAGAAATACCACACAGGATAATTTTTATCCCGGCAAAAGATGGATGAAAGGAGATTGCATGTAGCAGAGATGAGAATGTTTAGATGGATGTGCGGCGTGGCGAGATTGGATAAAGTGAGAAATGAGTATATTAGAGGCAGTTTGCAAGTGGTGCCAGAAAAATTCAAGGGAAACCGTTTGTCCTGGTATGGTCATGTGATGAGGAGGGATGAAACGCATGTTACTACAAGAGTTATGAATATAAATGTGGATGGATGGAAGGCCAAAGAAAAGATGGATAGACTGTGTGAGGAGTGATATGAAAGAAAAGGGAGTCAGTAATAGCGTGACAAGGGACAGAAGGGTATGGAAGAAGAAATCGTGTTGTGCCGACCCCAAGTAACATGGGATAAGGGCAGGAAGATGATGATGATACTTTTTACCTCGGGAATTGGTTCCCTAGGGAAAATTTTCGTCCTTCACGCGGCCGAAGCCCCTGGCAGAAGCTAGTTTAGTTCATAAAACACAAAAATGAAACTTCTTCTGAGGCCATTGCCTATAGCTTTGCCCGTTATTGATGGGCTTTCACTTGACAACTATATCATCTGCTGATAAGAGATGAAACAGTCCATAATGGAACGCACTTGCCTCTCAGTAATTATTTACTCTCGACTTAAAAACCTCCCGGTTATAACTATCAGAAAACATATACACCAGCAGAGAATAACACTGCTTAGCTTTATGCACTATAAACATTCCCAAAACGTTTTATGCTTATGAGTGCCCGTCATGTAACGCTATATACAAGATAAAATTACAAATTTAAAAAACCCCCGATTTTAACTTTTATTTCATGCGTTTTTAAACTACATATAATATACCTAGTAGCAGACACGCTTCAATCGAAAATCTATCGAAACACGTAATAATGACACGATATCTTGTGAAAAATCCAGATTCAAAGAGTATAATACGAATAACAATTGAACTGTTAAACCGATATTATTCTATCATAGTTATGAACACTCTAGACAAAATCACCATGCAAACAAAAAAAACTAAATCAAAATCGGTTAATCCGTTTAGGCGCTATGATGCCACAGACAGACACACAGATACACAGCAACACACGTAAAACTTATAACACGCCTCTTTTTCCGTCGGGGGTTAAAAAGCATATTCTTCATCTATAAACAAATTTGCCTCAATAGGTATTTGCTAGCTGAAACCTCACATTCCGCTATCCCATTGTATAATCAAACTTTACCTCCATACATCACAAACTCCATTCAAAACTACCCACATAACACACAACAATGACCTCCCAATCAAATATTAATACTGCTATTATACGCTCGATGAGCCCGCATCCGCTGCAGCGCTGCTAAGCACTGCTATAAATACTGCTATAGAATCAATAAACTTTATAGCTTTAGCGAAGTTACGCTGAAATTGCTGAGTGGTCCTAAACATGAAAATGGCAGCACTTTGACTGCTTGTGAGTGAGAATTAAATGTCTGGAGTAATGTTTTACTACAGTCTTATTTATTACTTGGGTCATGACTATACCATAATATTATATGAGTTTCAGGTAAATTGTAGGATCATTATAAATAGCCAAGCACGTTGCTTTTAAGTCATACACGCTCTTCAGTAACCATCACATTTCACACTCAGTAAAAGGAAGATTTTATTTTTATTTTATGTCAGTCGACACATCTGCGCCGTTTCGATTATTCATTTGATTTGACTCTGTATTAATTGTACCCATAGATATATAAATAAGAGTATTTAATATTTCTATGATTGTACCATTTATTAGCGTAACACCTAAATCGAATGAAAGGCGGATAAATAAAAGGCAGACAAAAGCAGGTCGCGGATAAATTTGAACGAGTGTTACCGCGGCCCCGGCACAAACAACTGATGGAACTCGGGTCATCGGGTGGGTTTTAGACAGTAAAAGCCTGACATGCCCTCCCGCTTCACCCAGAGTGGGAGAAGTCATTGGATGATTTCAAACAACAAAAAAACGCATACATGAATAATAAAAAACCGGCCAAGTGCGAGACGGACTCGCGCACGAAGGGTTCCGTACCATTATCGCAAAAAAACTGCAAAATCATCACGTTTGTTGTATGGGAGCCCCACTTAAATATTTATTTTATTCTGTTTTTAGTATTTGTTGTTATAGCGGCAACAGAAATACATCATCTGTGAAAATTTCAACTGTCTAACTATCATGGTTCGTGAGATACAGCCTGGTGACAGACAGACAGACGGACCGCGAAGTCTCAGTAACAGGGTCCCGTTTTTACCCTTTGGGTACGGAACCCTAAAAACGCCAAAGAGCGACATACACGGCTCTTATTTGTGATGTTCTTCAGAAACAGTGGCGTAGCCTAGAGGCTATATACCTCGGCTCTCGTGCTTGAGATCATGGGTTCAAATCCGGTTAAGTATCAATGTGACTTTTTCAAATTCATATGTACTTTTTAAGTTTATTTTAGAACGGTGAAGGAAAACATCGTGAGGAAACCTGGACTTATAGTTAATATAAGTCTGAATCCCGCCTTGAGCAAACGTGGTGATTACTGCTCGTTCCTTCTCTTTATGAGAAGAGGCCTTTGCCCTGCAGTGGGACAGTTACAGGCTGGTATTATTATTATTGTTCAGAAAGGCTATGGTGCCAGCCATTCGGAGTCGTCGTCGCCCAGCCATTGGCGATGATCGAAATCCCTATAAGGGATTGATCACGTGCAATTTTGATCGTATTTGACAATCCCATTTTCTTTTTTAATTTTTCCGATCGCTATCACGACGCTTTCGCTGGAAGAGTACCACTTGTCTAGAGCCTCCTCTGGCGTTCTGTATGTATGTCTATGTTTCACCTCGCTCGAGCTTGTGGCTAAATAAAAACAGTCGCACTGGTCGATCATCAAGGTTAAGCAACGCTTGACGAGGTCGGTCCGTGGATGGGTGACCATTTCAACATACCGAGTTTTCTTCGTGCCTCGGAAAGCACATTAAGCCTTTGGTCCCGGCTGTAATTTGAAGTTCTTTGACAGTCGTTACGGGTAGTAAAAAGCTTGAGATCTGACACCAGTCTTGCCAAGGGGTACCGTGTTACACAGTTACTAGGTTGTGGAGGTCAGATAGGCAACACTGGTACTCAGCTGAATTTCAGAGTCAGCATTAGTTGGGAAAAGACTAGGCAGATTGATTGATGTCTATGTTTCACCAAAATGCACCATAGATACTACTGATTAACGAACTTTTCAAAAAACCACATGATATTGCCAACACCGCCAGAATACTAATACCACTATGAAACAGTGACCATTTATGAACTGTTATCGATCCATGTACCGGTCGCAATTACGCCGGCATCCCCACTGAATTTGGAATTATGGAATCATTGCACGTTTTGGCTGATAAAATGTTTTATTGGGAGAAAGAATATCGGAAGTCAACTCGACGTCGATTCAGTTAAAGGCTGTTCGTATTTTGTTGGAAAAATGTTGAAATGAAGTAATTCTATCATCTGCCGAGTGACACTGTTGGAGTTAGCCAACCAAATGCAGCTTCATACCAGTATTTTATATGGAGTGATTGCCCATTTGATCTTCACAATCCAGGGACTAGGTAACACCGATACCCTGGGGGTTGGCCTTGGCAATGTATGGATAACACCTGTACCCTACCCTGAGGTAGGTAATACTCCTTGGCAAGACTGGTTGTTCCGACCACCCTGGACGTTGGATGCAAACAGCTCAAAACTGTTTGGTGTTGTTTTATTACGGCAAGCCTTATCTGGCAGAATTCTATTTGAAAAATCGAATGTTAGTCACAATCCACTACTATATTCTATATCCCATCATTTTGCGACTTTCCAAAACATAAATTAAACTTCAACAAAATGGCTGACCCGCCAAAACTATCAACAACTTCTAAGATGCTTAATATCTTTAATACCAGCACCGATTATGCCAACGCCAGACATTACCATAGAGTACGGCATCGCCGCTCCGGCAGCGACTTGAGAAGGCATTAGTATACTTGCCCGCGCACAAGTTTCGGGTGACATAGCCATAGTCATTACCAAGTTTAGTAGTAGTAGTGCTCCTCCGAGGAAGAGTTACCACCATACTTATGTATGCCGCCAAGCGATGTTACTGTATTCCGGGTGTGACTGTGAAGGATATGGGTGCCGGTATAATTAAAGGATCATGAGACATGAGACAACAAAAATTTAACTCAACTAATCTGCGATGCATATATCAATTATATTATCAAGAACTGCCATACTTCATCACTCCGGCAGAGCATCTGCCCTCTGGACATGAACTGCAGTGACCAATCTGGAAATCCCTAAACCGAAACCGAAACCCGAAACCGCGCCCAGGTTGTTCGCTGTAGAAAAAACCTGGCCAAATGGAGTCTCATAGACCCATCTTAAATACAGTGCCAGTGTGGGGTCGCCTCGCAGGATATACCCTACCTCCTTGTTTGCCCTTCGTGCCCAGCCGCCTTCAGGATCTGAACGTGGCAAATGACAGAGCTGGTCAGAGAAAATTTGAGAATAATTGAGTGAAAAGAAGACGAAGAAGACCCTCATTACCGCCTTTGGACAGTCTCATCTTTCTTGTTTGCCAGTCAAGTCAATAACATAAATATTCAGAACTATCAGACGGTCACTGACTGACGCGTTCCGTTTACGGAAAGTTTTTATAATGCCGTCTTCACCACTGTCCGCAAAGATGTCTCTAAGCTCTGTGGTCATTACCATAACAATCTTGTTGACGAAGCTCTAGATAGCCGTGGCAAGGACTCCGTTATTTGTGGATACACCATTATCTTTTATATCTTTTAAACACTTCCCCAATGACGTCATGAATAACGTTACATGGGTTTAGTATCTACAGTCAATAAGAAGATACATACTATGACAACAGAGGTTACCTACTCAGGTACCAGAGTACTTATTGAAACAACGCAATGCCCGGACAATATTTAATTAAGACCGATTCTTTTCATAGTTATAACAAATTTGAAAGCCCGAACAAGATAGTTTTTAACAAAAATATTTCGTAAATATTATTTTCTCAGGTCAGTTTACAGGCATTTTAAACGAGTGAGTGTGCTTGCTAACTCTCCAAATAATTTAACTATGTAAAGGTTTTTTATAGTGTCCGACCAAAAGTTCGGTATCGGTTTAGTTTTGGTTTCGGCTACAAACCTGCCTAAACGACGACCGAAACCGAAACGGCATTCGGGCGTTCCCGCGCTGTGATCGGTCATGTTTGGCGCGTTAAATTCCATCCAAGCGAGTATTTCTTGCCAATATTTTTTCTTAAATGTGTGGTATGTTGATTATCAAACCAATAATTGAAAATGTCGAAGACTGCATAGGTGTTTTTTTTTTTATAATCTATAGGCTCGCGTTTGACCACTATCTCGCCTGATGTTAAGCGATGATGCGGTCTACGGTGAAGCACGCTTACCTAGAAGAAACCTATTCACTCTTGACTTAAAGACCCCAAGGTTTTGAAGGTGATTTAAAGATAATAAAATAAAGATGATCAGTCATCTTTATTTTATTATCTTTTTATCAGTTATTATAACGTTTTCTTTATTTTTCTCTCAAAACATGATCACTTGTTCACTCGTAAGATCACTTGTAAGGAAATTTCGATTTCGGTTTCGGCCGAAACTGAGACTGTTGCCGAAATTCGGTTTTTGTTTCGGTTTCGGTCATGAAAACCAGTTTCGGTCGGACACTAGTTCTTTATGACGTTACTGATTAAACCACATGAGCCACTACAGATCTGTAATTAACAAGATTCCCCTTGGTAAGACTCTCTCTGATTTTCTGGTTTCTGGCTGCACGCAACCGAATGCTAAAGATCTACAAGTGACAACATATAATATTCACAACGGATCTTTGTGTCTCTGGATTGGCTGTAGGACCCTGCTCAATAGCTATTTTTGTGTCAATGTTGAAGGTGAAGATAGCATTGTATTACTGTCCCTTTCACTCGCTTACGTTTGTCGCATCGTCCTATCTCGCTTACTCTATGCAGTATACTCGATGACAAACTGTTCCTTGCGCAATGGTTCGCAGAGCCAACTTCAGAGAAACAAAGATCCGTTGTGACCATTCTACCTACCTACTTATTACACATGTAAGTACTTATTAAACTACATCGTGTCGTTTCCGCTACACTCATGTAACCTTGATAATTTAATCAGGAACTCGAAGTCGAGACCCAAGTACTCAGGTATTCAAAGACGGTTGCACAAGTATTTGCATACTGCGTACTTAGACAAACAGTTGCAAGTACTAATTAATTGATTAGCAAAATAATCTGTGCAACGAGTTATGATAGGGTATAATACAATTCTAAAAGGATGTAAAGAGTGTTTTAGTAGATAGGTATCTATATATTATAAAATTATTTAAATATTATGTTATATTATTGATATTAATTTATTTTATATTAACTTTAAAACTTTCGCGTTTCATAATTTGTTTTTCAATCACGGGAATTTAACGCGATGATTTTGATTATTTATTTACATATTTCACCCGACGTTTCGGCCGTGTTGCAACGACCGTGGTCCCGGGTAAAAATAGGAAAATAAATAATCGAAATTATCGCGTTAAATTCCCGTAATATATTGTTTTTGTTTTATTTTATTGTTCAATTATTATAATTTTAATTTTTTTTAATTTTACTATTTGAAAATTATAATGTTTTTGTTGATTATTATGTTGTTAATGTTTTAATATTCTAATTTATTGAGGTTCTACTAATATTGTAGGGTGGTGCAAAGAATATATATAAAAAAAAAAAACAGTTAAATAGTTGACTCTTTGCACGTTTTGGGTCAAACTGGAAAAGTAAAGAGTAATTGTGATAAATAAATAAATACGAAACTGGCTCCACTTGGCCTATGTCCAGCAGTGGACGTCTTTTGGCTGAAATGATGATGATGATGAGGACATAATAAGTCAAGGCTTGGTTAAACATTCCCTATACTTACTTTGGTAAAATACATACTGAAGTATTAACTCATTTACTACTAGTTTCTTCTAGCGGCTTCGCTCGCGTTTAATGTGTTTTATTATCCCAAGGGAACCATTATATCAAGACGAAAAGCGTTTGCGCTATTCCAGATTATAATCTATATCTGTGCCAAATTTCATCTTGATCCGTTCAGCCGTCCTGGTGAGATTAAGTAACAAACATATAACCAAATCTATCTAACCAAACATTCGGTTTTGTAATACTAGCTGCCGCCCGCGGCTCCACACGCTTGGTATTAGTACTTCTCCCAATATCTTTATAAATTGTAGCTTATGTGTTATTCTGATGTATGAGCTAAATTTTTGTTAAATTTCATCAAAACACAACACATCCATCGTTCATCTTCACTCATCGTTTCATCTTTAGTGAAACACATCCATCCATCCATCCACCCTCACCATCTTTTACGTTTATAATAGTAGTAGGATTAGTAAGATAGCAAGACTAGACTACTCTTAAAATCTCTACTCTACTCTTGAAATGTTTGGCATATTTAGCATAATATTTCTTTTATTAGGTTTCTAATTAATATTTTTCTCTTAAAATAAGGCTATTTTATGAGTATATTAATTATGCCAAATTCCTGTTAAAAATATATATATATTAATAATAATATAATTATTTTTTTTTTTTTTTTTTAAATGTATTTTCTTTCTTTCTTTCTTTTTCTTTTCTGTTTTTGTAAAAGGGGTAGAGAGTAATATTCAAGTCACATTCCTTAATTATATAGTCTTCTCCTCAATTATATTAGAAAAGACTCCGCCAGATAAAAAAATATAATAGTACATTACTGCAGCGGCCAGCAAAATAAGTCCATCAATGCCTAGTTGTGGCCAAGGCTTGTATAGTACTTTTCTCAAATAATGCGCGGAAATTAAAACTAAGTAGTACCTAGAACTCATTTTGTCAAAATCAATGACGAACAACAATAATTGTTCCCGCGTTAAAGTGTTCCTTTGTTTTTTTTTCAATAAATAGCGTTCTATTTGCAAGCCAGTTCGAAATTTAAACAAAACCTTTGACAATTTACCTCCTTGGTTGCCATGTTTCGGAGTACAACATCGTTCCATTTTTAAACTACACGACAGATATGAGTTTACTATGGAATTTATTTGGCCGCTAGACACGACAGATATGGATTTTCATACAACTTTTGCCGGCCGCTGCGCGCATGTATTTGACCAGTACAGCAATTTCGATTTATCTCGAAGAAGTTTGTCAAAATAACGATCACATTTCCAAGCATGTTTGAGAAAAATTTTTTTTTTGTTATCTGGCGGTAACTTTAGTGAAACAAACCTTGATACTTTTACTTGAAAAAAAACAACAAAGATTTCAAATTCACTACTAAAATGCTAGGCTGAAATGAACCGTCTCAAAAATTCAGTCGCAAATAAACAACTTAACAGACAAAACAATTTTATTACCGAGATCTTATCAAGAAAATTAACAATTTGGAGAGAAAGAGCTCAAAAGGCGACGCGCGACGTAAAAATACAACATCAGCGTAAAGAGTAGCGAATTGATGAGTTACGGCCTCTGAGGGGTCGGACTTTAACTACGTGGATTTGACTATGGGAGTAACAGAAAAGCGTAAAAAGAAAGTAAACTTACTGCTAACACTGGGCACAAAAGTATAGTCAGAAAAAGAATAATTACGCGGTTGTAAATTGTAATACCATTTTATAAATGCTATATTTTAGAAAATCATTCTAGTCTATGATGAAGGCACGTCAGACCAGAATTAGCCACCTGCGAAAGACGAAATAGAGGATTTTGCCCAGCTGTGGGACACAATACATAATTTAAAAAAACTTTCATTCATCAGAAATATTCATTGCTTAACATGAGATTGTAGATAACGCTCCGTTAAACTGCAAATTGAAATTATCAAAGGAAAGGCAGGGCATTAAAAGTTTATAAGTCAAAAACACTCGCCATGGTTTATTTTTAACCGACTTACCAAAAAAGGAGGAGGTTCTATGTTCGACATAATATATTGCGTTGTATATTGCGTATTTTTTTTATGTATGTTCACCGATATCTCCGTCAATTGAGGACCGATTTTGAAAATTCTTTGAATGAGTATATTCCGAAATTGGTCCCATTTTAATTTGGTGAAGATCTGATGAAGAACTTCGGAGATATACAACAGAACTCTTCAATAAATAACGGCAAATCTCTCGGGTTTGCTGCAATCGCATGTCTGTATATTGTTTATACCATTTCATAACATAACATCACGCCAGTACGCTCGAAAGGGGTACGCAGATCTCTCATTTCACAGGTTATATTCAAGTTTCATGTTATTCGGGTAATCTATTCTGTCGTTATAGGTACTTACTTAACTACTTCCCTATTAGGTAGGTACAACTAAAAAGTGAAAAATGAAAAACCTTTTTACAAAAAAATACTACCGACTTCCAAATAAGAAAACTAGAAAGTGAAAAATAACTTTATTTTTGGAAGTCGGTGTCCATAACTTTAAAATTTGGTACCTACCAAAGACACCGACTTCCAAAAATAAATTATTTTTCACTTTCTAGTTTTCTTATTTGGAAGTCGGAAGTATTTTTTTGTAAAAAGGTTTTTTATCTATGACTCCTTATCATTCCAGCCGAAATACCTCCACTGCTAGACATTTATGTAGGCCTCCACCAAACGTCACCACATCGACCTCCACCAAAACCTCTTCTATACCGGTAACAAATTAAAAAATTAAAAAAAAGTTGCCAATGCCTATAATTAATGTTGCGTAACTCCGGCTATTAAAGAAGGCGGTATTACGTGTAATGTTTATCGCTTTAGGTAAAAGGGTAACAATTAAAATTTACATAATAGGTGTGGAGAGTGTGTTCATACATTACATTACATTTTATTTATTTTATTTATTTTTATTTTTATTTTATACAATAATTTTGCGTGAAAGTAGTTAATTTTAATGTTGATAAATTCCAACAATTTAAGCGAAGGAAAGTGATTGTAAAAAGTCAAATGAAAAATTTTGTTTGTGCATTGACCTATTCAGTCATAATAAAATGCTGAATCTCTCGAAAAGGTCTACTTTAAATCGTAGTCAACTAATATAATATCAAGGTCACCCGGTAGCTAGATGAGCAGGATCAGCAATAAAATTAATACATTACTGTTAATCTTCTTTGCATATAAAAAGTCGTGTTATTACACCATTTATAACTCGAGAACGGCTGGATCGATTTTAATGATATTTGATTTGTTGGATTTATCTCCGCCCCAAATATCAGAATAACTATTAAAATATCGGCAATATTAACGAAAAACAAAATTATGAAGAAAATTCATTTTCCCATACGTTTTGCGAACACAGTGCCATCTCTTATGCATGACGTAAACAAAACACAGACCAAAATGAACATAGATTTGTGTGCTGGTTCTGGTAATGCCAGTAGATGGCGTTGTCGATTATTCTGAAATTCAAAACAAAGTCGGGAAGGTTACACAATTTTCCCATACATTTGTTTGAGGTGGTACGAAGTTCGCTGGGACAGCTTGTTTATATTAAAGAACGGCACGTTAAGCCATTGTGCATTGGTCCCGACTGTCATTTGAAGATCTTTGACAGTATTCAGAAGCCATAAAAATCTGCCACTAGTCTTGCAAATAGGAATAGTAATACCCAGATACTGGGTTGTGGATGCCAATCACTTCAAATAAAATACCAACCCCAACATAGGTGGGAAAAGACAAGGCAAATTGATTCTTAATTTACATTAAAAAACTCTGCCATGATTAAACTCTTAAATTGTATTAACCTCACACCTAGTAAACAGCTAAGCAAGGTGAATATTCCTATTTATAAAACCCACCTTTCACAAAAGCACTTTCCACAAAAGTGTCACTTTCCTTCCATTCTTTCCGATCGCATCATAACATATTTTAGGGATGATCCCTACGAAAAACTCAGTTAAATGACTCACTTTAAAGAGACGGACAGAAACCAAATTACGTTCACTTCCAAAGCGTTAGCCCTACTTACAGACCTACTTATTATGTGGCCTTAAAGTTGGCGGTAAAGTCGGCCATAAATGATGCGATTGGTAACGCTTGCCATAACAGGTTAAAGAGAATATATGCCGCGCTAGCCGTTTTTGATCAGTTTTTAAGAGCTATCTACTCGTTATTTAAAAATAAATATCAATTAATAAAAATAAATTTCTACATAATATTGATTCCAAAATGGTAGTATATTTTTTTTCACCTACATAGGACCTATGGGAACTTGGATATTTATTTATATCACTGAGTGAGTAGGTTAAAAAATCACAGAGATATAGAAAGGACCCCGTTGTCAGAAAGAGATAAACATACTGTTGTTCAAACGTACGTTCGTGTCCTAGCCAGACGCAGGACGGACTGAGTTCACTCAAGCTGGTCAGCTTGTGTTTGTATTGCCGCGCAGACGTTGGTAACATATCTACCTCAGTATATATATATAACATCATTGGGCAAAACGAATTACTTACCAGTACCACCCTAATTTGAAAGTTATCAATAGAGCAGGGTGGCCCAGTGGTCGTGGCCCGACTTACGTGTCATAGGCCGTGGGTTTGAACCCAGGCAGGCGCTTTAATTTGTAAATTATTTCATCACCACTGCTCTAAAAACAGCGAAGGAAAACGTCGTGAGGTAACCGGCATATCCTGGAACCAAAAAATCAAATACATGTGACATCCACCAATCCGCACTGAGCCGGCGTGGTGGATTAAGGCCCAACCCTCTCTCACGGAGAAGAGATCTGTAGTGTCCCAGCAGTGGATCATCATCATCTTCCTGCCCCTATCCCATGTTTCTTGGGGTCGGCGCAACACGTTTGCTTCTTCCATACCGTCCTGTCCCCCGTCACGTTATTACTGACTCCTTTTCTTTCATATCACTCCTCACACAGTCCATCCACCTTTTCTTTGGCATTCCTCTCTCTCTCCATCCATCCACATTTATATTCATAACTCTTTTAGTAACATGCGTTTCATCCCTTCTCATCAAATGGCCATACCAGGATGAAAGGTTTCCTTTCAACTTTTCTGCCACTGGCGCCACTTTCAAACTGCCTCTAACATACTCATTGCTCACTTTATCCAATCTCGTCACGCCGCACATCCATCTCAACATTCTCATCTCTGCTACATGCAATCTCCTTTCATCCATCTTTTTCACAGCCCAACATTCCGATCCATACAGTATGATAGATCTAATCACGGACTTGTAGATTTTCCCCTTTAACTTGAGGGGCATCCGTGGGTCGCAAGTTGTTCCAGTGACCTGTCGCCATTTCATTCATCCTGAGTTGATCCGGTGCCCGGTGCGTTACGTCTCGATCTACCTCGCCATTCCCTTGGACAAGCGACCCTAGATACCGGAAGTCAGAGCATATTGGTATGGGCGTGGATGTGCATGATGATGTTAATAATAAAAAATCTGGTTTAAAAAAAAAAAGAGATTTGTTACTTTTTGGTGTACAACTAAAGTATGAATTCTATTCCATCGCTTGGGACTCACCTTTTTTTTTTTTTTTTTGGGGTGGGAAATCATCCAATGACTTCTCCCGCTCTGGGCGAAGCGGGAGGGCGTGTCAGACTTTTACTGACTAAAACCCACCCGTGTTCCTTCAGTTGCTTTTGCCAGGGCCACGGTAACTCTCTTTCAAATTTATCCGCGACCCAGGCATCGGCCCTATCGGACCCCGTCATTGTGCTGACATCTCTTTGAGGCGCGCGTGGAACACTACGCGCCGTAAACTCGGGCTTGGTCCTTATCGGACGGCGAGCTACCCATTACTTTCCGTCCGCAAGCCCGCGCCTACGGTGGCCGGGAATCGGCTTGCGACTCCCGACGCCCGGGTCGTCTCCTGCGGTGGTTAGGGGCATGAGGGCGCCTCCTTTGCGTCTCCCTCACGCGTTCCGCCTCCTCCTTTGCGAGCATAACTGCTTCGCAGAAGGAGGAGACAGCTTCCCATGCCCTCTCGCTCCGTACCATGGCCTGCACCAGGGCGGGACGCGAGAGGTCGCCACCGCCGATCGCCTCCATGAGGACACGGCGGTGTTCCGCCCAAGCGGAGCAGATCTCCACCGTATGCTCCACCGTGTCCTCAGGGCGGTCCACACAATGGTGACACCCGGGCGTTTCCTCCCGCCTTATCCTGAACAGGAACCTCCCGAAACAGCCGTGTCCGGTGAGGACCTGCGTCAGGCGGAAGGTGAGGACGCCGTGACGCCTCTCAAGCCACTCCTCAAAGAGGGGCCTTACCGCCGCAATTGTGGCGTGCCCATGCTTGGGACTCACCTAACGATAGACTCTTCTGTTGCCAACACCAGAGAAAACTTACAATAAATCATAGTATTTTTTACTTTTTGTATGCAAAATGAATCTAGAAATTCGCAAGAACGAGTGGCACGTAGTAGAATCTTTAGTTCCAACCTACTTAGCAATACCTACGTTGAAAATCATTAATTACTATCTCGGTTACTTTCATTCTTTCGACGCGGTGAGGCGTGAAAAACTTTTGCACCAATTTTTTTGTTGACGTGCCATCAAAAAACTTCTGAACTGTTCTTGTAGATTTTTTCAGCTAAGTAATAGATTTTGTCTTATTATTTTATTGTAATCATTTAACCGTAAAACTGTCTTGTTCGTCTAGCGGTTGCAAGTACTGAGCATGAACTTATATACCCTATTCGTTGGAATAAAACAAAAAATATAGCTTTTTTCATCAACATAAGTTTCATGTAGGGTTCTCATACAATACTTTCGAGATAACGGCGTTTTAGACGCGCGCGGGAATTTCGCGACATCGCGCCCGTCCGGGTTGGCCACAGATCTGTCAAAACGCGTAACAGATCAGTGATCTGTCACGGACGGCTGGATAAAAGGTACACAAACCATAGAAAAGGTTTTTACAGTGACTTCTTTGCTTTTACTAAAATCAAAAATATCATGAGTAGATGTTTATTTTATACAACAACCAAATACACACCAACAAATAGGTCAAATATTTGAATGATTATTTTCTCAATATTTTTCTTATGTGTGAACAAAAAAAAATGGTATTATTAAACCAAAACCAATAGCTGACATTTAAAAAAATCTTGAAAGCCTGGTGTTCAGATCTATTATGATAATAAATTCAAGAGTGCTACGAAAGTTTGCGCTAAACCATTTTGCCATTTCAATTATTATTTTTAATGAATTGTTGACTAGTTAAATTCAATCAATCATCAATTTTATTATAGGTTTTTATCTGTTTGTAATTTATCGTATGAGTTTATGAACTATGTCTATGGACTATATTTGTCTGAAATAAATGAATTAAATTTACAAATGCGAAGACTATTATCTACTTATTGCCTTTCAGTTAAATATTGACTTAAGACTAAAAAAACCGACAACATGAGTCGAACACCATAAAAGGAAAAAAAAACATACTTAAGCCTTAAGCCTAATTAATGGCGACCCCAAACCCGCTGTTTCCCTGGCCCATACCCTTAAGGCCAAGTAGATAATAGTTTCATTTGTATTCGGCGCGAGAAAACCCCGGGATCCCGGGATCCAAGGAACCGGCTTGATCCCGGAAAATGACCGATGTCTCGGAGATAACCGAGTACCTTCCACCTACCATCGTAAACTCAGTAAATGACTCACTCACTCACTCTCACTTATCCATTGGAATTGGGATTCTGAATTACTTATCTTAATTAAGTTTTTATGAGATTACTTAAAAGCAGTCACATAGAAAAAATACATTATAGCATTTAAGTGACTCGTAAACTTTATCAGTATTTATGGTTGGCTACAATCCTGATGCTGCTTAATTTCATAGGCAACATTCACTACATTCATTCAAGTCAGGGAATAGTATCATTCAAGTCGTCTTCGTACAGTTCGAGAATATGACCTTAAGATGAATGAAAATATTTGATAAGCTGCTCCCACACTGCTGTTCAAAATGTTTACAAACATTAACATTTTCTAAACAAACATTTGATCACAATGTTAAGAAAATGTTTTCATGTAAGGTAATGTTAGTAAACACAAAATTGTTAGTTAACAAATTGTATCAAGTGCTTGCATCCAGTTAGAGCGCTTTTTCTTTTGTAAACATTTTTCATCAGTGTAAGAGCACTCAAAACATCTAACAATTCCTGACAGAATGTAACAATCCCTAACATTGGTTAGGAAATCTAATGTGTTAGCTAATGTTTGTAAACATTTTTAACAGCAGTGTGGGAGCAATAATACCAGTCATGCCAAGAGGTATCGTGTTACCCAGTTACTGGGGTGTGGAGGTCAGATAGGCAGTCGCTCCATGTAAAATACTGGTATTAAATTGCATTCAGTTAGCAGCAAAGTAACATTTTATCAATAACAACTGTCAAGCATCGGTTTGTGAGTCACATACAATTTGGACTTATCGACAATTGGTATCGGTTGTAGAATCACTTTGTCTAGGCCCTAAGGTCTTCTTCTACATAAGCTTGATATTAATGGGAATATAAATTATCTACTTAAGCCATTTACTCACTTATAATATATACAATTGAATATTCTAAAACATGAGAATAATAACAAAACAAAACTATATACAAAGGGGAGAGGGAAAATGGCTCATACCGCATCAAAAAATTCATCCACTTCGATGTCAATGGAAAACGCTGGCAGCAATGTCACGTTGAATGGCAATACTGATTCTCTGGCCGAAGATAAGGCCAGCCTTCTGTTCATTACTAGGTTAGTGACCAAAAAACAAAAAAAAACACATCTATACTTCTTTATCTATACTAATAGTATAAAAAGGAAAGATTTGTATTTTTGTATGTAACAAATAAACTACCTACTGGACCGATTTCAAAAATTCTTTCACCGTTGGGAAGGTACACTATTTCCGGGTGACATAGGCTACTTTTTATCCCTGTATTCCCACGGCAACGGGAACTACGCGGGTGAAACCGCGAGGCGTCCGTAAGTCACACTGCACACTAATATATATATATATATATATATATAATCACTAATATTATAAAGACGAAAATTTAAGAGTGTGTTTGTATGTTTGTTACTTCTTCACGCTCAAACGGCTGGACGAATCTGGATGAAAGCACAGAGATAGATTATAGTCAGGAATAGCACATAGGATGCTTTTAATCCCGGGAATATGTTCCCTCAGGATAATTTACGACTTCAACGCGGGCGAAGCCGCTGGCAAGCTAGTAATATACTTACTTAAGTAGGCTTAATTAATTATTATGCTGAATAAGACATTCTGAAACCTGAATAAAACAGACCTAAAAAATAATATTTTACTAAAATCGAAATCACTAGTCTCCAGAAAAAAAAGCAGAACTTAATTAAATCTAAGCTCAGGTCAAGGTTCAAGGTCTCGTATTTTCAAACCTAAGATTCCCTCTAAAAACACGTCATGATGGGCCATCTCTTTCACAAATCCGCAGTAAGCCTAAAAGCCAAGAGTGGTTATAAAAACGACATTACATATGTTTCAGCTTTTCAGAATTAATTTCAGTTTTTGTAAAAGTTTTTCATGTTTTTAAACTGTCATGGTCACTAACACTAACATTAACATTAGAAACGGGATATTTACCATGTTTACTGTTTTTTGCGAGTTCCCGATATTTCGGTGCTGTTGCAAGCACACATGGCACAGTAAACATAGTAAATATCCCGTTTCTAATGTTAATGTTAGTTTTTAGGGTTCCGTACCCAAAGGGTAAAAACGGGACCCTATTACTAAGACTTCGCGATCCGTCTGTCTGTCTGTCTGTCCGTCTGTCACCAGGCTGTATCTCATGAACCGCGAAATATTCACAGATGATTTATTTCTGTTACCGCTATAACAACAAATACTAAAAACAGAATAAAACTAAATATTTAAGTGGGACTCCCATACAACAAACGTGATATTTTTGCCGTTTTTTGCGATAATGGTACGGAACGGAACCCTTCGTGCGCGAGTCCGACTCGCACCTGGCCGGTTTTTACATACGTTAATAGACAGTGTCCCGAAGCAGTGGAACTTTTTATTAAGCAGAATTTGCATCGGACCTTAATTTCGCCATTTTTATGAGAAATATAAAAGGGTCTGGTCATAACTGGACTTTTGTTAGCGTCGCTAGACCGTTTATGTGGTCTTAATTTAGAAATTATTGCGAGTGGAATAATCTTGTTTGTTATTGTGGAAAAGAATGCTGGGTTTTGTCATTTTTGTACAAAATTAAAGCGACAACAGCCGCCAGCGACCTTGATGGCATAAAACGGGCTTAATATCCGCGCCGCGCGACCCAAACAAAGTTAGTCGAAAGTACAGCTATGAGTATTATTCTTTGACTTTACAAAACAAAAATCCTTATATTGAAATACTGCCCGCGTGAAAGTCGAAAATTACCATGTAATACCATATACCATATATGCATATTACCATATGTGCTATTTCGTACTATAATGTATCATTGTGCCAAATTTCATCCAGATCCGTCAAGACATTTGAGCGTGAAGAAGTAACAAACATACACACAAACACACTCACAAACTTTCGCCTTTAAAAATAATATTTATTCACAGAAATTTTGTACATATTAAACAAATGAAGTACTTAAACTTAATATAAATTACATAAAATATTAACATTTGAGGCCAAACTAGGCATAGCCTGTATTTCCGCCTTCAACGCCGATCCCCTCGAATTAGAGATTATTATTATTCGTTTATTCATTTTTTTTCTTATTATTTTACATTTATAAATATTTTTACAAAACACATACTTACTAAAAAGAAAAACATTTAAAAATATAAAAAATAGAGGCCCACCGGTATCGGGAACAGGGTCCAAGCTAGCGGCGGTCAGGGCTCCAGAGAGAGGAACCTCCTAACAATACGAGCCGTGTCCAGCAGTACTGCTTTCTGGATCAGGCCCTTGACCCAGCCGCCTAACGAGAGCCTCCTAAGGTGTTGGTCGAGGCTCGTGGCTATTAAGCCATTGGCTGACACGACTATCGGTACAATGATCGCTGTGTCCACATCCCATATGTCGGCATTATTATTATTTATTTATTTAAAGAAACATAGACATAATTTAAAAAATCTTTTAACAGGCGAATTGGAGATTATAGTTATTTGTTAAGTTCTACATAGAATTATGAATTATAAAGATCCCATTTTAAACAAACATATCCAATATAAATGTAGAAATGGAAAAAAAATATAGAAACCTTTTGCCTTTATAACATTAGTGTCATATTAGTGTGATAGATAGCAAATTTTCTTTGAGATGGTGAACATATTTTCATTTTTTGTTTTATCTATTATAGGCTCGCGCTTGACCACTATCTCACCTGATGGTAAGCGATGATGTGGTCTACGATGGAGATGCCTAGTAGTAACCTATTCACTCTTGACTTAAAGACCCCTAGATTGTAGCTATCGGGAAACACAGACTGCGGCAGGGAATTCCACTCCTTACCTGTACGCATAATAAAAGTGTTCTAGTATAATCAAAACGTTTAGTGCGTATGGGTGGGATGTCCACCATGTACCGATTGCGCATCGCCATACGTCTGGTAATCCGATGATGAAACGGGCTGGGCGGAATTAGATCATGCAACATTTCATATAAATACGCACTGTTTGTTGTCTGTATCCCACAAAGCGTTGAGTCTTACGACGATTCCGAGGTCTTTAACTAAGCCACTTAACCGTAAATTCCCTCTACCAAGTTAGTCCTTTATCGAATAACAATAGTACGAACGTCATCTATTACAAGAGTTTCATTCGCAGCTCAAACCGGGCTTATTGATCTGTCCTCATAAACCCCCAGATTTATCAGGGTCTCACAATAAAGAACTAAGCTTTTTCTCGTCTGGCACTTTCAGATTATTATTATTGTTTGGAAAAATTGAGGGTCCGTTCAAATCATACGTTATTTTGCTACTGAAAGAAATTGACGTAGGTTTTTTGGTATGAAATTGGATCGTGACTGCGGCATTATTAACTTTTAATGTAGAAGTATTTCTTTGCTATTTGTTTTGTCATTTGTAGTTCAATGCTGAATATTTATCTTTTCTTCTCCCTTTTTTCCATTATTTGGGGTTGGATCTCCTCACTTTCCTGTGCCAAGTTGTTCTGTCTTGAGTTGTCTGTTCGGGCAAATGGATTTGCTTAAGGTCTCTTTCTATATTGGATCACCAGGTCATTGGCGGATGGCCTCTACCTTTCTTTTGTTCTGGAAGGCGCAGAGCAATTTATACCACATGGTCCTCGCTACGTCTTTTGACGTGCCCATACCAACGGAGGCGGTTATTGGTAATTTCCACGGTGATCGGTGCGACTTTGAAACTTCCACGAGTGAAAATGTATATATTTCTTTTAAAAAAGGGCAGTGAGGGAATAGTAGAAATCAGCTCTTTTAAAAAGCTTAAGGTTTTGGTATCTCCGTAATTAGTTAAGCGTTTAGTACCTGGGTGATCGAGTTCTGCTCGGATGAAAATACATAAAACGACGTTTTCTAAAAATTAAACCTAGCTAGATCGATTTATCGCCCCCGAAACCCTCTGCAACTAAATTTCATAAAAATCGTTGGATCCGTTTCCGAGATTCAGATTATATATAATACAAGAATTGCTCGTTTATAGGTATTATTATTAGATAAGCACGACTCTATGACAAATAAATATGTTTTCTATCTTTCTCTATCGTAACGTAACCATATTATTATGTTTGTTTTCATTTTGTTTTATTTTTTTATTTATGACGGGTTTGCTCTTGACTCTAGTCTAGGTCAGAGGTGACTGAGACAGAGTCGACGATGGAGTGAGCTTACCCAGAAGAAACCTGTTCACTCTAACTTTGAAGAGATTTGGGTTTCATTGCGGCTTAATCAACACACATTTAGGCACAGTTATTTGATCCGTAGTTAAGTCAACCAATGGTTTCCGTATGCTAACTAACGATATCAAATTTCGGTAAAATGCTTTTTTAATCAATTATTAGCTTCACAAATGGTTAAATAAGTTGGAGAGTTAATTATTTGACCATTTGTTGGACTAATAATTGACGAATAAACGCGTTTTAACGAAAATTTAAACCAATGGTTAGCATATTTAACTAGAGGGCCTTACTACACCTTATTCAAAGAAGCAAAATAAATAAACAAACTCACCCTACAGTTATTCCTGTAACAGTTAATGCGTTTGACAGCTCTCACAAAAGTGGGTAGTTGTTTATTTTTTACTTCCCTGTATAAAGTACCTTCTATAGATTCTTACTATCTTTTGCAAGCGGCTTCGCCTGTGTGGAAGTCGAAAATTATCCCACAGTGGAACTAATAACTACCAGGTAATAATGTCTTAATCTAGATCATGGTCTACCGTGGCTAAATAATAACAGCCGCACGGGTCGATCTTCAAGGTTAAGCAACGCTTGATGAGGTCGGTCCGTGGATGGGTGACCATTTCAACGTACCGAGTTTCCTCCGTGCCTCGGAAAGCACGTTAAGCCGTTGATCCCGGCTGTCATTTGAAGATCTTTGACAGTCGTTACGGGTAGTCAGAAGCCTGAGATCTGACACCAGTCTTGCCAAGGGGTTACCCAGTTACTGGGTTGTGGAGGTCAGATAGGCAGTCGCTCCATGTAAACCACTGGTACTCAGCTGAATCCGGTAAGACTGGAAGCCGACCCCAACAATAATTGGGAAAAAGGCTAGGCTGGGGGATGGGATAGGATGATGATTATGGTGATCAAAAGTATCCTGTGACACTTTTAGGAATTGTAGTGTATGTAGATATCAGTTGATATCAATAGATCGCGCTACAAGCCGATAACAGTATTGTAATGTTGCCTCGTGCGCATACGCCGCTCGGTTATAAATACCGGTCCGAGTGGTGGTGCGATCAGTTTTGCCTAGCTGGAGGCTATATAGCTTAGTCTCCTTAGGAAAGCCGGGTTAAGTAGTTGTCAGTCATTATGACCGAACTATGAGACGCCCCAAAGAAAAAAAAAAAAAAAAAACAATGGTGCGATCAGTCGTTATCGTATTGACGGCCTGTGCGGCTGTGCGCTGGCGAGTCAACTATTAATATAGATAAATGTGCATATTTTACAGGAATTAAAGAATTTATTTGAGGTCGGTCATGAGGTTTGGGTCCTGTGAGAGGCCTGACCTGGTGAAGGTTACGGGAATCCACTGGATGTGAGACGTATAGGACTGGTCGATGTGACGACACTTATCGGGCCGGCGTATGTTCAGCAGCGTCTATCGACAGTTGCATCAGCAGATGGATCACCACGAGCCGACGACTCGTCTGTAGGTCGTTCAGTCTGTGTTAATTGTTGACAGACGCAACTCGCACGCACGCAACATTAAAAAAATTAATGTTGAGACCGTACCTGCCGCAGTTACTTTTAACTTGGTGTGGATACTTGTGTGTGCCTCGCAGTAAAGTTATTAAATAAATAGAAAAGGAGAGGGTGGTGGATGCTGGCCATACATAGAAACAGATCAGAACAGAGCATCGTCAGACTTCTGGGCAGACGGCGCCGGCGCTCGCACTAAAACCCTTTGTTGCGTCATGCGTGCCACAAAAACTGACAACCAACGGATTGGTGGCAGACGCATCTGCCGACGTTAAATACCTACCACAGAAGATCAAATTTCCCTTTCTACCCGGACGCATTCGCAAATCACATCTGCTAATGAATCTGTCGACGTTTAGAGGAGGGTTTATATTAGTATAGTCAGTGGAGTCTCATCCCATACAAAGAAACCGTGCCTTTGTGCTGTACTGATTATACTGATTATTTTTTGTACATCGATCACGTTCGTTTCCATTTCACGGATACAGATGGTGATCTATCGCCTTGAAAAACGCTAGTTACATCGGCATGGTTTCTTTGTATGGGATGAGACATCTGTATGCTAGTATTATATTATCTGTGGTGTAGTCAAACTTTGCGTCTATAATATTTGTGTCGGTAGATAAGTAGAACTTCCCTAAATAAAATACCATCTCCATTTCCCCATAACAGTTTCCGAGATTTCCTGAAAGTTTCACGTCTACTGAAAGAGTATCTCACCAATTTTATGAAGGGTGAACATGTCGAATAAAATTTTATTTTCTGTTCATCGCATCGGTTTTATTGAGTTGAATATGTGAACCCTTTTTTGTTGTGGCGTTACTATTGAGTTTAGAATAAAATTGTGCGTTATCGTGATTGAGTTTGGGAAGGGTTCTGTATAAAAAGGAGTCTATTATTGTCGATGGTTATCGCATTTAGAATTGCAGGTTGAAATTGCTTGTAGGTGTTTTGTATTTGTCAAGTGATCTTGGATGATATTTAGGGAGTAGAAAGTCCACGGAAATGCTAGCTACTTTATACCGACTTCAAAAAAAAAGGAGGGAATCAATTCAACACGTATGTATGTAATATTGTTGGAATTGCACAGTATTCACATATGTTACTCTGTATATGCTTCTAAACACGTGTGCCAAATTTCATAAGTGTATGTATGTATGTTTCTATGTATGTCTGTATGTTTGTCCATGCATATCTCCTAAACTAGTTATCGGCTCTTGATCTTTTTTTTATTGGATTGGGTATCTCTCAACTTAGGTAACAGTACAAGTTTCATCAAAATTGGTTTAATAGTTTCAAGATATAGAACATACAACTGAACTCCTTAGTGACAATAGGTAAATTATGTTATTACTAGCTTTTCTGCCAGCGGCTTCGCCCGCGTGATAGTCGAAAATTATCCCAAGGAAACATAATCCCGGGATAAAAAGTATCCTATGTGCTATTCCTGACTATAATCTATATCTGTGCCAAATTTCATCCAGATCCGTTCAGTAGTTTTTGCGTGAAAGAGTAACAAACATACATACATCCATCCTCACAAACTTTCGCATGTATAATATTAGTAGGATGGGTATTTTGCCAATCCTGTAGGTACCGTCTACTAAAAAAGGAGAAATGTAAATATTTCACAAAAAAATTAACAGACTTTTTAGTGTTTTGCTTTAGAAGTCGGTTTATTTTTTGTGAAAAAGTTTTTATTTAGTTTTTGAGATATAAAAACTGGCAAGGAGGAACCTATTCAAATACGTGAAACGATTGCCTATCTGCCCTAAAGAAAATGAGTTGGTACCATACTTACGTACATGGGTACCTGTGATTAATTCTGGTACATAATCATTTGTTTTTATTTCTTACACACTAGTAAGTGCTTTGGTATATTTCATAGAAAAGCAGGCAAAACACGTTATTTTTAAACGGATACAACAAAGCTGGATTAGTCCCTTAAGCCTCTTACGGGACATACCTATCTGGTTTCGATATTTTTCAATAAATACAAAAGCACGTTTAGTAAACGTATTGGATTACTGATAAAATATGTAGTTAATAAATAAAGAAAATAAGTATTAAGGAAAAAAGAAAATAATAAAGAAAAAACTAATTGAAATAAAGAATTTGACTTTTACTTAACGTACCCTGTATAAAACGATATAAATAATAGGTAAAAAACCGGTCAAGTGCGAGTCGCACTCGCGCACGCAGGGTTCCGTAACATTATCGAAAAAAACGGCAAATATATCACGTTTGTTGTATGGAAGCCTATATTTATTTTATTCTGTTTTTAGTATTTGTTGTTATAGCAGCAACAGAAATACATCATCTGTAAATATTTCAACTGCCTAGCTATCACGGTTCATGAGATACAGTCTGTCTCATCATTATCTAGCCCTGTATGGAAGCAAAAAAGTAAAAAAAACATTACCTGAATGTTATGAGCTTCGAAAGTTCCATATTTTAACACTAATTTAAACGCATCTTTGGGCGCAAATAAGTACCATAAGAAGAAGGAAAATTGAAAAACAGCCTCCATACAGGGGTAGATTAGTAGTTCAAAAATGCAAATAATTTTATTTTGAACAGATACGTTTAGTCGTTTTTTCATGATATCCAGACACCCAAAGGTCTGTTTATGAAATTTCGCGCTCACGTTTTCGTTCTAAATCATCATCCATGTCGCTACAAATTTGCAAAAGTGTGTTTTCGTACGCGAACTAGCTTCTTACTGCTCATAACAACATCTATCTGTTCCGCACGTGTTGTCGGTTGATATAGCATGCATTTTAACCCCGCGCACAAAATAGTTCGTGCCTAAGACTAGTGTACCCTTAAACGTTGTTATAACACGCACGGAAGCAAAGTTTGAATTAAAATAATTTCGAATGCCGTAGAAGTGCGATTAAATATAAAATCAGTTAACCGCAGCTTTTTTTTTCAAAAAAAAAAAGGATTTTAACTATGTTAGTAAGTGTAGTAAGTTACATACTTAGTAAAGCGAGGTTGTCTGTCTTTCGGTATTCTGAGTTTTTAACGGTTGTTTTTTGATTTACGAACGAATATTCGGGACCAATGGGGGCTACCGTGTATGAATTCGCCGCTAGAGGCGCTGGTGTGACGTGAGGTCTCCGATTGTCAAATATCATATTTTGCGAACTGACCAACCATCGCGAACGGAACGGTGCTAAACGAACCCCGCGTCCCGTTTGGTAGCCAAAGAGACTATTAACTCTTGCCAAGTTACGTGCCGACAACTATACCTACCAACCAAGACTAGAGCCGGCTAGTCTGAAATCCGACCCAAAAATTGTTGGGAACAGGCTACGCACAAAAAACCCTGTATAACGGTATCAGTCGCTTTTCATGTTTTCCACGAAAAGGACGAGTGACTGTTTGAAGGAATTAAATTAATGTTTTACGGGTATTTCCGTACCTTTGTTACCAGTTTCCTAGAAAGGTATAACATGTAAAGTAGGATTTTGTTATCAAAAGGAAGTGGGGTTTCATTGTGTCTCGGGTGCTAAACCATGACCTTGGACTCGTCACTATGGGAACCGGCTTCATTAAGGTTACACTAGTCGATCATTCTTCCATACAAACGTAGGCTGGCGATTACTCAACTGTTTGACGATGTCGTTCAAAATAAAAAAAATATATCAATTTGTCTCATCATTATCTAGCCATGTATGGAAAAAAAAACAGTAAAAAAAAAGGTGTTTGAAAGTTATGAGCGTCGAAAGTTCCATATTTGGATACTAATTTTAACGCGTTTTTGGGCGGAATTAATTACCATAAGAAGAAGGAAAATTGCAAAACAACCACCATACAGAGCCACCACCATACCACACATGGCCACACACACACACATACACCTGGGCCATGCACATGCATGGCCTGGGCATGTACATGGGCGTTTACCATTCTACTAATCTATCCCTGTATGGTGATTGTTTTGCAACAATGCAAATAATTTTATTTTGAATATATACATTTAGTAGTTTTTCATGATATCTAGACTCCCATAGACCTGTTTAAAAAATTTCGCGCGCTCCTTTTCGTTCTAAGTCATCATCCATTTCTCTACAAACTTGCAAAAGTGCTAATTCGTACGCGAGCTAGCTTCTTACTGCTCATCACGGCATTTATCTCTTTTACACGTGTTGTCGGATAAAATCAATCCCGCGAACAAAATAGTTCGTGCCGTCGACTAGGGGAACCTTAAGTTAGCTACTTCTCATTGTTATAAGAGCTCTGAATTTGGAAACTATTCGGTTATTATCGGCAAATAAGCCGAGGAAACTTTGCCTGAATGAGCAGTGGTGGCCAAGTGGTAACGGTAAAACATACGTATTGTAGGTCGTGGATTTGAGGAACCCAGGCAGGTGCTTTACTTTGTGTAAATTATTTTATCACCATTGCTCTAAAAACGGTGAAAGAAAACATCGTGGGGAAACCAGCTTATCCTAGAACCAAAAATTCGAAGACATGTTACATCCACCAATCCGCACTGGGCTCGCGTCGTGGATTAAGGCCCATTCCCTCTCTCACAGAAAAGATGCTTGTGTCCCAGCAGTGGGAACATTAAAAGGCTGATCATGTTGATGAGCTCTGCCTATTTAAAAATAGAACAAGAAAGATCTCCATTTACTTTATTATTCGAAATTATATCAGGTGATATAATTTCGAATATCTATACATACAAATAAATAAAATTGAAGTGTCTGTATGTATTACATACATATATACAAATAAATAAAATTCAAGTGTCTGTATGTAATATCAAAATAACAACGTTTTATTGAATGCACGTGACGGTATACGGTACTAACAACAAATAAGCAATTTTTAAGATTTTTGTCTGTCTGTCTGTTTGTTCCGGGTAATCTCCGAAACGGCTGGACCGATTTTGACGGGACTTTCACTGGTAGATAGCTGATGTAATAACGAGTAACATAGGCTACGGCTATTGATCACGAGAAAATTCATAGTTCCGACGGGAAACTAAAAAAATAAAAATATATTTTTTATGAGTTTGACGCGGACGAAGTTGCGGGCAACAGCTAGTATATACATAAAAGTAAAGTTTGTATTGCATATAAGTCTTAGGATCATATTCTAAATTAATTTGAAGGTACTTGACTCAGTGAACATGTTATCAGAAAAAAACTCCCAATTAATGTCACGAAAAAACAAGCTGTAACTGTCATTCTGATGATTCGAGGTGGGATTGAATTGGAGGAGATGACTTGGAATAGAGATTTTCTTTTTCCATTCTCCTCTGTCAACTGTCACGTTATAATTTACACCCTTTTCTTACAAATCAGCTATTCCACTATGGTCACTAAAACAATCAGTTTTAAAAGAACACGGTCTTACTAAAATTGCGAACTTTTAGCTTTGAAGATATATGACGGTAATATGTTAGAGAGAATGTTTTTCCGGTACATTTTCTTTGCTCCGTAAAGGGACATCCAATTTGAAGACTGAATATATCAAGCTACCGAATTAATGGTTTGTCGTCTAAACTTCGTTTTATTTCGTTATTAGGTTTTAAATTCCTTTATCTACGCTCACAACGTAATGTTCCAAATATGAATTCTAAAAATATTGTATAGACATAAAATTTAAAAAAGAACCATTATAGTGCAACATTTTCCTTCGATTTTCAAACAAGTGACAATCTTAATTGCCCGCCATACCACATTTTTTTTCCGTTTCTACTTTTGTTTTATTTCAACTATATGAGTGAAGATAAAATAGTGTATAATTAGGTATTAAAACACTCGTGTGATAAACCCACGCTCGTGTTTTAATAACCCCTTCGTTGCATAAACTACTATTTCACGGTTGAATTTTTACGTAATTTTCTCAAGGACAGCTGATGTGTAGTTGGAATTGATTTTTGGCAATTTAAAGACAATTTAAGTAGCAATATTTTAACAGGGCTAGCTAAATCTCTTCAAACTATGCAGAGGGAAATTCCGCCGACAAACTGTTACACTACTATGCAGTTTGGTGGGTATAATTAAATGTGTAAAATTGTTTGATCAAAAATAAAAGATTTATATAAAAACAAAAAAAAAATTTTAGCTCTTCGATTCTGTGGGATATATTATTTGTAACACATAATCACTGACAATGCTTTCATTATGAAAATTCAACAACAACGTCATTTACATTGTGAAGCTGGCGAATATTTTCAAACAAGTGAAATCATCTTACCGATTGTGATTCACGCAATTCGGTTGCTGGAACTTTAAAATGGTGATAATTGAAATAATAATAACTTGCCTGTAAGTAATACTACATATAATTTAGTTATCTTCCACTAACTTTAGTAACACAAAAATATTCAAACTTAAAACCATACAGAGCCACAAAATAAAATATAATTCATAAACGAACTGAAACGGGGACACGTACAATTTATTGCGACGTATAAAGTTGTGTTTTAAACATGTTAAAATGTATTACATACAATAAACATAATGTACGGTCGTGTCCTTAGGTATTGTGTGGTGAGTTATGAGTCGTGAGAAGTCCGAATATAAATGATATAGTATTTTGATATTAAAACTGACATAGTATTTTTCTAACTGTGTATGTATTTGAAGGACTGTAGCATTGCTTTTTTTCTACGATTGTATTTGTATTTTACTTTGACATAACATGGCCAAAGGCCAATTATATTAGTTAAAAACATGTATTAAAACAAACATAACTGGCTATCCACCTGCCTACCACCTACGTATCTACCCTACCTACCTTCCCACTTACCTTCCCACCTACCTTACCTACCTATCCTATCCTACCCTGTATACCCTACCCTACCTACTTACCCACCTACCCCACCTATCTACCAATCTGTTAAACTATTTATTTGAATAAGAATTAATACCATACTACAATACGAATGTTACCAGATTTTGTTTCTACCGGCGCGGCGATCTAATTATATTTTAGAACACAAAAGCTGTTAGATAGTGAGATATATTCTCCCGCAGTTTTTTTATGTAGGTAAGGTACAGACAAAATCTTCCATTCGTCTGCAAACACATCACAATTGGATTTAGCATCCAAGAGAGCGTTGAGTTATCAAATTATTTGTCTGACAAATGGTTAGACCATTTTCTGGAACGAAAATTATCGCAGAATATATTAACTTGTTTAGTTTTTTTTTTATGCGTCGACACATTCTCCTTAGAAACCGGGTGTTAGTAATAATTTAACATTTATTTATGTACTGTATTTTGTAGAAGAAGGATTGCCACAGGCAAACTGGAACAAGTCAAGATTACTTCGAAGATTATGAAGCTGGAAAACCATCATCATCTTCCTGTCATTTAGGGAATCACACTAATAGTTTAAAGGCGAAAGTTTGTTAGTGAGTGTGTGTGTGTGTGTGTTTGTATGTTTTTTACTACTTCATGGTCAGACGGCTCGACGGATCTGGATGAAATTTGGCACAGAGATAGATTAAAGTCAGGAATAGTACATAGGATATAGTTGTTCTATTTCACGTGGCTTTTATGACGTCGAAATAAGAGTCATTTTGCTACGATTCATCCTTCTTCGTGAGATAGAACAACTATACCGGGAAACATTTTTATCCCGGGAATATGTTTCCTCAGGATAATTTTCGACTTTCACGCGGGCAAAGCCGCTGGCAGAAGCTAGTACCATATAACTTGGGGTCGGCTTAACATAATTCATTCTTTCTCTAGCTTTTACCCTCGGCTCCGCCCACGTGAACGTCAGACATTATCCCAAAGAAACAATATACCGGGATGAAAAACATTCTACACCTTAATCCAGGATTTGGTCTAGCCATATGCCAATTTTTATCCAATTCTGTTCAGCCGTTAAAGCGTCAAAGTGTAGCAAACAAACTCACGTTCGCATTAGATAATAACTAGCTGAGGTCCGCGGCCGTCCGTACGTTGTTAGTACTTCTCCCAATATCTTTATAAATTATAGCTTAGGTGTTATTCTGATGTATAAGCAATATTTCTGCAAAGTTTCTTCAAAATCCGGTCAGTAGTTTTTGTGTGAAAGAGTAAGAAACGTCTTTCTATCCCATCCTCACAAACTCAAGTTTAAATGTACTTAAGATATTAAGTTAATAAGATTCATAATACAGTTTCCATAGCAACCTCAAATATATCCATCCTCTATAAAATACCCTCCTTTCATCGTTTGTTGTACTAAAAATACACCAGTAGATGTGCTACAAAACTCTTTGCATTAGAATCATTTTCTTTATTTTTTATCGTAGACGGAGTTCCCTCGGCAGGAAATATGTGCATGAAGAAAAAGATTATCCTTGTACCTACGTGGAAAAATGGAAACGGAAGAAAATAATATAACTTTCTTTATAAACAAAAATACTGTCTTGGCTGAATTACTTAGAGGGTTTTTACCGCTGGTTTGTGGGTCTATTTTAAAAACATAGCAACTCTGTTTCTTTTCTTGAATGAAGGGATACAAAATGATCGATTATAGGAGTGCCTTAATCGCTAGGTAAGCTATGTAAAATTTAATTAATATTTTATTTTAAGTTTAGGAGTGCATAACTTAATAAGTTTAACATTGTATATAATTTACTAGCTGTGCCCCGCGGCTTCGCTCACGTGGGCCACCCCACAGGACCCGTTTTCGGGATAAAAAAATAGCCTATGTTACTCAGGAATAACGTAGCTTTCTATTGGTGAAAGAATTTTTTAAATCGGTCCAGTAGTTTCGGAGCCTATTCGGTACAAACAAACAAACAAACAAAAAAATCTTTCCTCTCTATAATATTATATTATTATAGTATAGATAATGTATGTAATAATTGATGATTGGAAATAAATGTTTATTTTTTTAAGATTCTCGGGCTAAGGCGGGAGGGCGTGTCAGACTTTTACTGACTAAAACCCACCCGTGTTCCTTCCGTTGCTTGAGCCAGGGCCGCGGTAACTCTTTTTCAAATTTATCCCCGACCCAGACAGGCATCGGCCCTCGCGGACCCCTTTCAGTTCTGCTGCCATCCCTTTGAGGCGCGCGTGAATCACAATGCACCGTCGACTCGGGCCTGGTCCTTATCGGATGGCGAGCTTCCCATTACTCGCCATCCGCCTACGGTGGCGGGGAATCGGCTTGCGACTCCCGACAGAGCGTCTCCTGCGGTGGCTAGGGGCATGAGGACGCTTGAGGGAGACGCAACGGCCACCCCCCTCGGTGGCCGTTGACTGCACCGAGGGGGGTGGCCGTTGCGTCTCCCTCACGCGTTCCGTCTCCTCCTTCGCGAGCATTACTGCTTCGCAAAAGGAGGAGACAGCTTCTCATACCCTCTCGCTCCGTAACATGGCCTGAACCAGGGCTGGACGAGAGGGGCAACCCCCGATCGCTTCCACGAGGACAAGGCGGTGCCCAGCCCAAGTGGGGCAGATCTCCTCCGTATGCTCCAACGTGTCCTCCGGGTGATCCACACATTGGTGACACCCAGGCGTTTCCTCCCGCCTAATCCTGAACAGGAACCTCCCAAAACAGCCGTGTTCGGTGAGGACCTGCGTCAGGCGGAAGTTTAGGACACCGTGGCGCCTCTTAAGCCACTCCTCAAAGAGGGGCCTTATCGCCGCAATTGTGGCGTGCCCAGAAGTCCTAGGTTTCCGGACCTTTGAAAGGTGCACCAGGGGCTGAAACCAACAGAGGCCTTGTTAGACAAGTAGGATGAATGTGACACCAACCGGCAATTATCCCTGTACGCACTCGTAAGCACCCAAGGACAATTCCCAGCTGGTGCAGGACCATTGCAGAATATGGAGAAAAAATGTATTGGGCTATGGGTTTGGTAGGTTTAGTGGATCGATTACCTAAAACTATAGGAGGACTACTGGCCCCTGCCTGACCACTGTTGAACTACACGGTTATAAAATGGCAGGGGGAGACAGGCACACTCAATTAATGGGCAAATAAAGGATCAAAGGATATTTAGTGACGTAGCGCCAAGGGGGCAACATATTTACAATATAAATCGCTAAGTTTGTTGTTATTAGAATAGAATAGAATAGAATAGAAAACATTTATTAGGCAGATGCTTCTGGCGATCCTCTTTATTAAATGACGTAGCCATAAAATTAAATCACGCCTGTTGAAGGGTTATTTCCACATTTTACAAATTCCACAACTTATGTGCAAGTGCCAATAAGCAACGGGGGTCACATGAAATACAAAATCTGTTAGTCATAATTTAATATTTAATTTATTTATTTGTAAAACATGAGTGTAAATATGTACATACTTAAACACTAAACAAAAGCTAACAATACTAACACTAAACCTAACTATTTACATTATATACAAGAGAAAGGTACACTTAGGCGTCGAAGTACTCCTCCCATCGATGTCAACCGGGAACGAGCCCAGAAGATGGCAGCATTGGCACGTTGAATGGCAATGCTGGTTCTTTGCGCATAAAACGAGCCAGCTCTCTGGTCACGAACAGTTTCGATCAGTCGGCGAGAGATCTCCTTAATAAGGAGACGTGCACTTGGGTCCATGACCCAAGCGTTTCAACCCCAAACGGCTTAAAACTGTAATTACCAATTTATTATTGGTTTGCTTACACCAACGATCGAAAAAAGCAAAATAAGCAGGATAAGAGCAATATAATTCTTCCCTTCTTAGTCGGGCACTCTTGGCAGAGTGGTCATGGCCATTGGTACGCCCTGATGCATGATGGCTCTTGCCATGCGTCGCCATTCGGCTCTATTGGACGTAATGTGGGAACAGTCGGTCATCATAGCTTTGGTAATGTTTTTAATAAGATCTGCCCATCAGGTCGGAGAGCGACCCCGGGATCTCTTGCCCTCCATTCTGCCTTGGATTACAAGATGCTCCATTGAGCCTTCATTGTGAGTTATATGCCAAAAGAACTTTAGTACTCGTATTTGAACAGTCGACGAGAATCTCTCTTTGATGTGAAGTTCTTTTAGGATCGATACATTGGTGCGGTAAGCAGTCCACGGAATCCGCAGCAGACGTCTCCAGCACCATATCATGACTTGTTTAAACAATATTGTACTGTTACACTAAAGACAGTAATTAAATCCTTCACCCAACCTTTAAACCATTTCTTAGAACTTTGCTGAAGAAATTATCTTCAACAACATCAAAGTTAATATCACTCGACATCTACTATTTTAACGAGCTACTAACGGACAAGCGACACTATATATTAAACAATAGTTTATGACGATCAGTTTGATATAAATCTTAATTAGGAAGCAAGTACTATACTACCTACCATAGAGTACAGAAACGTCTCGGTAGTCACTGCTAGATACGGCATTGTCAACGATTTCCATTCAAAACAAGCGCACCAGTGAATGTCACCGATTACTCGTAGAAACTGACGGCTTTGATAGTTTTTACTACTCCTGCGACTGCTGAAACTTACCCCTAACTTACTCCATCATACTAATATAGTTCTAAGACGCATCACATCACACATCACATCATCAGCCTATTAATGTTCCCACTGCTGGGACACAGGTCTCCTTTCTGTGAGAGGGAATGGGCCGTTATCCACCACGCGGGCCCAGTGCGGGTTTGTGGATGTCACATGTCTTCGAATTTTTGGTTCTTAGGCGCATATTATTCCAAATTAGATTGAAAGACGTCATTTCATCCACTCTACTTAACTTCGACCTAGCCTCCTTCAATCAAATTGACATTATCTAAACTTTGTTGATTAATGACATTTATCGCGGTATTTTTTTGCTTCTCATGGTGACTGAGTCCAATGGAGTGGTGAAAGTTTCCTTCAAAATAACTTAGAACATAGTTATCACGTCACATCTGCGCAACTTATATTATGCGTAGTTGCTCCCGGCGCCATCTTGGTGATTCCACGCTCTGTGTTGCCTACCTATAAAATAAATCCAGTTCTGTGCAGTAAGTCAGCACTTTCTCTCGAGAGTGATCAGCGCGGCACAGTGAGGAAGTGAAATTACGAGCGCTGTCCGGACAGGATATTGTACCGCTATTATCGGTGGGGTTGCCATGCTTTGGGCTAAAGGGAGATATGTCCTGGGTTTAATAAACAAGTCTTTATGGGTTACATAAAGCTCCATCGCGATGTCAAAAATTATGAAAAGAAATGTCACTTTGTATGGAAGTCGATTCTTCGTAGAGACAGAAGTGGTCATGCTACATTAGAAAGAAAGAAAAAGAGTTTTAAATTCGCCACAAAAACGACATACAAAATTATCGATATCTTAAATTAAACCCTTAGCGGTATCTAGTATTAGTAAGTACTTAAATTATGCTAGTAAAGAAAAGCAAGATAAAAATAAAATACCAAATTTGAGTACAGTACAAGGATGATGAGTAAGTACAAGCAGATGCATATCGTGACTGTGACAAGAAGGCTTCCACTCAGCATATTGCTGTGCTGTGGGAAATCACAGCATGGCGCTGATTTTCAGTGGTCGCCTAGGACGTGACGTACGGAAACCAAAGCCTGTTGGGTCTACCATAATACAAAAATATAAAACAAATAAAGAAAGATAATATAATCTACTATGTAAATAATATATGTTGCTACTAAAACGAAAGTTGACTCACATTGACTTTGTCTAATGTGAAAATCTGCTCAAGGGCTTATTACACTACACGGTATTCAGGGCCCTGAATACCGTGTAGTCTAATAAGCCCTTAAGTACCTCTTAGCCCACCTACAGTCTACCTACAGTTTAATTTACAGGTTGTTTATAATGACTGTAGTAGTGGTAGGGACTCCATTTTGCGCATTATCACCTACATTGCCGTTCGGTCCGTTGTGCGTGGGTTTCATGACTAACATAGCCCGCATCCCCGGCCTAGTTCACTCCCAAAAGCACATAAACTTTTATAAAGTCTATTTAAAAAAAATGGCGTTGTTTTAGGCGTCAGTCTTCTTTATGAAGCAGAAAATAGTTATTTATGCGTCAAGTGCGGAAGGTACGAGTCGGAAATCATCTTACGTACGTGTATCATACAACATTTTACTATGCATTGTGCGAGGAAATAAAAAATATATCTGAACCAAGCAAAAATTAATAAAATGGCGGGCTTATTCAAGCGCGCGCAGCATAACCACAGATTAACTAAAAGTCCCTCGGGCATATCTACTGCGCATGTGCAAATAGCTATCACGTCGTATAGCAAAAAGGCATGAGTAAAATATACGTTCTGCCAAACATATTTAATTAATATAAATAAAATTAATAATTTATTGATCAAAATCTAAATCTAGAGTAATTAAAACGCGTTTAACGAAGTATTAGTTTTATTTTACCTTTTATTTGAATGATAATCAGTACTTAACTAATTTTTAAAACTTTACTCAAACAATAAAAACTCTATGCGTCGGGCTGACGTTGGAATTAAAATTAAAAAAAAAACAGAAAAGTAAAAAGCACTAGTGAAAAAAGTGACACTTTCCGCACAATTTGGCTACTTGGAAAACGCTCTTTTCGAGGACATGCATTGTAAAAATATTATTTAATCAGTTTTAAATGTTTGGGTCTTCTCAAAAAGAAAATTTACTCATACATCGCCTACCAAATTCTCGCAAATAAACTCAAGCCACTACATTTTACAGGTCATGTCCGAGCAATGATCTGAAATGATGGCAAGCCTTAATATTATATATGTTATATAGACCATTTTTTTAATAATTTGTTCTAAGAAAATTTTGAGTTTTATTCGTATTACATAGTGTAATTAATTTGTAAAGTTATGTCTAACACGGACAAAAACACGACAATCGCACCAAAACCGCTTAGCGTATTTTAATGAAATCGATACCATCTCAAAGACAATTTAATTATAAAAACATTTTGATCTGAAGCTTTTTTATAAAGTCATAGAATTATAAGGAAAATACAAAGAACTACTAAATTTTGGGTCGCGCGGGTTGTTTCCTCAAGGACGTTGGCGTTAGTCGTCGTCTTAACACAGTACTATGTTATACTATGAAAGTATACTTTGGTGAAAATTAATAAATTTTGGGGTTGTAATATGAGTTACACAAGGCAGTCGTGAAATGTTTACTGATTTACACCAAATTAAAGAGATACTCCAACACAATTATAATACACACAGCCGAAGTGTATAACTCTTTGGCAGCGTCTGTGTTCCTTAGCACCAGATAGGTATATAACCTCTTAAGGTTCAAAGAGTGGGCAAGCATCTTACGGGCTTGCTGATACCATCGTATACCATATGCATAGCTTTCCATCAAGAGAACGAAGAAAAATTGGAGAGAAATTTGAACAAGATAAAATTACAAATGTTATTAAATTTTGTTGTTTCCAATTCAAATTGTCCTGTTTTTTTTTTTAATCCTTATTAAACTACATATAATATATCTAGTAGCAGACACGCTTCAATCGACAATCTATCGAAACACGTAATAATTACACGATATCTTGCGAAAAAAACCAGATTCAAAGAGTAAAATGCGAATAGCTTTTGAACGGCTAAACCGATTTTATTTAAACATAGCTAAGAACACTCTCGACAAAATCACCTTTCAAACAAAAAAAAAACTAAATCTGTTCATCCGTTTAGGCGCTATGATGCCACAGACAACACACAGATACACAGCAGCACACGTCAAACTTATAACACCCCTCTTTTTCCGTCGGAGGTTAAAAAAAAATGTACATAACTATAAAAAAGTTATTCTCCATTTTAAACAACACATCAAGTATTCCCAAAACCATTAAATTATTTAACTCATCCTGTCGAAAACTTACAATTAATTATAAAATCACTGATATGAATAACAAAGGAGAAAATATAAACAGGAAGCAATCAGTAATTTTATTAATATCAGTAAACAGTTTACAGGAAAATATTCGGGCTCGGAAATCTCTGATGAATTTATTGATTCACGTCAATTTTTGCTGAGTTGCTACGGATATTAAAGGCTTTTATTTTAGTGATGGACTGGTTGTTGATTCTGCCGAAAACGAGTTCGACTAAAAGTCAATTTAAAGCCGAAATATTATAGAACAAAAAAAAAAATCGTTTGTTGTTTTTGGGACTCTAGACAAAGTTACATTCTATCAGCGATAACGACGAAGTCTTGCTGGTCTCCTATCTTCATATAGAAACCCCGAACTAAAGTAGGCCAGCTCAAGGTCAAAGTGTCACCAATTAAGTGCAGTCGTACGGGGGCTACGGTATTTGCTTTTAAAAAGTCTCACTAGCTGATCTCACCTCTCAAGGAGTTGTCTACTAAAGTCTTCATAGCAAATCTCGACTAATTAATAACTGTTCATACACTGATAATCCACTTCTAATTGTCTATTAATCACTAAACTATCAACATCCATCACCATATTGTAAATCGTAGTCATTATCCCTAAAGTGTTGGCTCTGTTTCGGCCTCTTGGCTTTCGGCCAAAGGCTGGAAAAAATACTGGCCGTACGGGACTACGGCCGGCTGTCGGTTGTTTTTAAAAAGTTCGAACGTTCTTGTCCTGATTTGTTGTTGTTTTAATTGTTTTGTTTGGTTCGTTTGTAAATTGTTTTTTGATTTGGGATTTCAGTCGTAACAGATTTTTTCACGGCTGTTTTTCAATAGTCACATAATTTTAGTTCTGAGATAGGCATAAAATGCCGGTTTGACAGCTTTTGTACAGAAAATATGTCAAATACCCTTCTAGTCTTCTGTTAAAATTATCTGACTTTTTAAAAATTAGCTCTTAATTTTAAATTACCTATCTACTACAATATATACAAGGTATGGTTAAATAAGATAGTATATGGATTCAGATTGATTCTGATCTTTAAGTTTTTAACTTACTTTTACACGAAGGCTCATCTGTTACACACACTGATCTTGATCAAAGACAGATCATGGTAGCTCGATAACTCTAAAGTTATAGTTAACATCAACATCACAGAAAACCAACAACTTAATACACAAACAAACCCTCAGGCACCACTATTAAAAAAAAAAATCCTTACTCAAACAAAACAAACTATTTCTCTATCTTCAATTAAATCAAAAATAGAACAAAACGCAGTACTCCGTACATTACTTTAGTACTCAGCAGTAATTAAAAGTTGTGTTGCCAGCTCACTGCAAATGTAGCGTCTTCGTATTTCTGTTGGTAACACCGAGTCTGGTAGGCTACGTAGTTATCTCTGAGAATATCGTAGTGCTTATCCGGTGGAAAAATGTGGCTTAATTTTTGTTTATTTATTTATGTACACTTATTTGTGTTTGTTTGTGTTTAATAATAATGTTGGTTTTGGTTGGTTATTCTGTAAATATTAATAAGGTTGTAAATAATTATGCCTAGCCCGTTCCATTGTCGGACTACAAGACGTACGGCTATGCTCCATCGGTATATGGTGATCCCACCCATACGCACTAAACGTTTTGGGAATAATTTAATTGTGCGTACAGCTAAAAAACGTCTTGAAAGACCACACCGGGACCCTCTCTGTGCAACGCCTGTTAAGGTACATCCCTGGAAAGGCTGAAAGAAGCTCCCTCGTCTCGCTCTGCACGGCAGCTCGTGATCACTGTGTTGATGGGTGGACAGAGTCCCCAATCTGACCACCCACGATCCCGGAGTCCCGCCTGCTTTGCAAGAGAGTTTTCGGCGTTTAGGCATCGAGGCTGTTGCCTCCCCGGGGCCTTCTTCTTCTTTTCTTCTGATAGCTACCTATCTCTAAATTTTATAAAACAAAGTCGCTGAATACGCAATGTATTTTAATACGCATGTCACCAATAGAAAGAGTGTTAAACGATGTCTCATGTGAAGCCATCCACCCCGATTACTAGTCTTTTTTAGGGTTCCGTAGCCAAATGGCAAAAACGGAACCCTTATGGATTCGTCATGTCTGTCTGTCTGTCTATCTGTCTGTCTGTCTGTCTGTCTGTCCGTCCTTATGTCACAGCCACTTTTTTCCAAAACTATAAGAGCTATGCTGTTGAAACTTGGTAAATAGATGTATTCTGTGAACCGCATTAAGATTTTTACACAAAAAAAAAGAAAAAAAGCAATAAATTTTGGGGTTCCCCATACTTAGAACTTAAACTCAAATTTATTTTTTCATCATTCCCATACGTGTGGGGTATGTATGGATAGGTCTTCAAAAATGATATTGAGGTTTCTAATATAATTTTTTTCTAACCTGAATAGTTTGCGCGAGAGACACTTCCAAAAGTGGTAAAATGTGCCCCCCCCCCCTGTAACTTCTAAAATAAGAGAATGATAAAACTTAAAAAAATATATGATGTACACATGTATGATTTTCCATGTAAACTTCCACGGAAAATTAATTTGAACGAGATCTAGTAAGTAGTTTTTTTTTAATACGTCGTAGATGGTAAACCGCAATTTACCAAGTACCCTTCGTGCGCGAGTCCGATTCGCAATTGAGATGGGTTTGCTCTTGACTCTAGTCTAGGTCAGAGGTGACAGTGACAAAGTCGATGATGGAGTGAGCTTACCCAGACGAAGCCTGTTCACTCTAACTTTGAAGACATTATAAAATAGCTATGAAGATGCGTAAGCAAAGGAAATGAGGTTTGATGTGGACGCATCTTCTTTCATAAGCGTTGTTTGCTGTGGTTGGGTTTTATCAAAGTATTCTTACAGAGATATTAGTATTATAGTTGCAGTAACATTAAAAATTCCAACTAGACGTGATAAATTACGTTAAATGAACAGCTTTACATTTATTGCTAAGTATTAAAATAATTTAACTTAGAAATTCATATATATTTCTGAGATGAAACTTAAATTAAAAAAATTATAATATTTTAAAATCCGAACCTATTAAATCACAGTCTCAAGTAAAAGATAGTTCATTTTGTAGATGAAAAATTACTAATGATTAAAATGCCATTTTTTTCTACTATATTTGGCATCGCTCCCACTGTGCACCGGATGTAAGCAGTACATTTCAGCTCTGTTGTATTCAGTTCAATGTCCAAGTCGTGTTTTTAGTCAATGGAACAGTTATTTATGTATTTCGCATTTTAAGTGATCGGAATAGTTTAAGCTTAAGGCTTTAATGGTAATTTAAACAATCGCCCACAAGTTTGGCGACTTGAGGAATTAATATTTTATTTAGTGTTGCTAAAAGCGGTCATTTTGTGAATGTTAACTTTGAACTTACCGATTTCTTTTTTGGGAAACGATGAATAGGCATGGAACATCTCCACTGGAAATAAAATACAAAAAAAAAGTTAATTAAAAAAATCAAAAAACCCGTCTGCTTAAAAAGCAAACTAAAAAGACGTAAACAAGAAGAAAATCATGCTGTGCATACATTACATACATTTTCGCGAGCTGGCGGACCAAAACCAGATGTATCCTCCGACTGCACAGCATGATTTTCTTCTTGTTTACGTCTTTTTAGTTTGCTTTAAAATAATTTTTCCCCCCCACAAAATGGCGCACAAAATCCGCCATTTATGTTTTCTCCAATTTTAATGTAGCCAGTGACACTCGCAGGAATAAGACGAATCGATTGACGTAAGAATCATCAAAATCGGCTAACGCGTTTGGTCTCTAGAACGCCACATAGGAACAAACTTACATACATACATACAAACATAGACTGATTAACACATTACCCTCCTTCGGCAGTCGGGTAAAAAGAACTGGCATGTTAAAATTCTTCGAATTGTAACCGGCCATGTTTTTTCTATGGGTATCAGTAAAAATATTTGCCAAGCTATGATTATAGGAGGGTCCTTAACTCTCTGTACCCTCATTAAAATCACCTTCCAAAACCCAATACATAAATGTTCAAAGGAAATTGATATCAGAGAGGCTTTTACCTTAGTGTTGACCAAATTATCGGTTTTCAGATACCAGATAAACCTTTATTATTAATTATTATTAAATTAATACTCCATCACCAATATTTCATCACTAGCTTATGCCAGCGGCTTCACCCGCGTGAATGTCGAAAATTATCCCAAGGCAAAATATTCCCGGGATAAAAAGTATCCTATGTGCTATTCCAGACTATATTCTATCTCTGTGCCAAATTTCATTCAGATCCGTCTAGCCGTTTGAGCTTGAAGAAGTAACAAACATACAAACACACACACTCACAAACTTTCGCCTTTATAATATTAGGATAATTAGACTGACTCATTGGTCTAGTGATCGCAAGAGCCACTACTAAGCATGAGGTTCTGGGTTCGCTTCCCGTGTCTAAATATGTACCTGTATATTTTTTCAAACTTTTTAATCTAGCAGTTACTAAGGAGTACGCTTTAGAAAGTAACCGTTTTACGGCACTAAAGCGGTAGAAGGCACTTAAACATAACTGGTGAAATGTGGAAGTTTACTTCTACCTAAACTTTCAGGGAATAGTATACGCTATAATCACAGAACAGAGAAGCTGTTCTGTGGCTATAATCACCGGAAAACACTCATCCTCGCAGTGTTCCACGCTTAATTTGTAGTTTACGTCGACGCCAATGATCATTAATTTTATACGTGTTTGGTCCACTGGGCAACTGTGCCAGTGCTTGGACAGATTTTGCCCCGTGAGGCTCCGGACAGGGTGATGAGCTTACGCGGGTTGCCGCTGTAGTAATAACCTGGCCAAATGGAGTATCATAGACCCATACACAAGGCCAGTGTTGAGCCCCTCGTAGGACAAACCTGTCTCGTTTCCTTGCCTTGCCTTCAACCTAACTTCGAAGAACTGAACGTGGCAAATGATGGAGCTGTCCAAGTAGCCATACACTTGTCCGTTGTATATATATATATTTTTATGCTTGGTATCCTGATGGATACCTAACTTCTGGGGAAACAGAGGCTTATGTCGGACTCCTACGACTAAAACCCCACAGTTCTACCGCTACCATGAGTCAAGGCTTTTTTTTTAATTTCGTTTGTAGAAATTCTCATGCATACTACGCTACCACGGGGAGATAGCGCAATTATGTGCGAACACGGGCACGCGGTACTTACACCGCCGCGGCTGTCCGTCACCGGACCCTCCTCTGGGGTGTACTCCCCATCACCGGCGCAACAGAACACATTGCACGCCGTGACCGCCCTAGGGGCCAAATCAGCACAGGGGACAATCCCGTGTATGGCACCCTTGGTCCCCCTGTGACGGGTCTGGTCAGTAGCCCCCACCGCCACCTACCAGTTTTCGGCCTGAGGGGATAGGGACCTCCCCTGCGGCCCCACTGCATCCTCTATCAGACGGTGGCAACCTCGTCCAGGCCGCGGAAGGTAGGGAGAGTGGCGCACCGTAATACTCCTCTCCCGCTGCGGCCTCCAACCCTCAGCCACGATATCGTATGGGACCTTTTTTTTTTTTTGCTTTGAGAAATGCTTATGCATACTGCACTATCACGGGGAGATAGTGCAGTTATGTGGGACTCTAACCCACTAAAACTCCACGGTGTCCCTCCTGTGCCGCTTATGGCGGGAACACGGGCACGCGTTAGCACTCACCGCGAACCCACCGCGGCTGTCCGTCACCGGATCCTCCTCGGGGGAGTACCCCCCGTCACCGGCGCACCAGAACACACTGTACGCCGTGACCACCCCAGGGACCAATCAGCACATGGGCGCCAGACGACCCCGTGTATGGCACCCTTGGTCCCCCTGTGACGGGTCATGGTCAATGGCCCCGCCACCTACCATTTTTCGGCCGCAGGGGATAGGGAGAGCGGCTAACGTAATACCGACACTCCTCCTCCCCTGCGGCCCCACCGCGTCCGCCATCAGACGGTGGTGACCCCGTCCAAGCCGCGGAAGGTAGGGAGAGCGGCGCACCGCTATACCGGCACTCCTCTCCCGCCGCGGCCTCCAACCATCAGCCGCGACATCGTATGGGACCTGGGAATCTCCATAAGACATCGCGGCCCGCCTCAGTTGCGATGTCGCCTGTTACCAAGCGGCACCGCAACCTACTAGTTGGCCGCTACGTCGTCGGCTTAATCGGCAAAAGCCCTGACGAGCGGCCCCTCCTCGGGTTCCTCTTCGCTTCACCGTGGCTGACCAAGCCACGGTTACTGAGCCCCCCCGCCTCGACAATGCGGGAACTCACCGGGGGGGATGAGTCAAGGCCTGGGATTCAATTTAATTCACGCTATCAGCCCGCTTTTGTTAGCGGGTCCCATCACCTAGTGCAACCGATCTTTCTTGTACCTGGAGAAAACACGCATCTACTGCCCGCTGCAATAACTCGGGATGCACTAGGCCATCTAATCGCGTCCGCACCCGCCATAGTCACCGCGCGTCCACTCCAGTCTGACATGTGAGATCGTCACACTGTGCGACGACCGTGGCTTTGTCTGTCATATGTGATGTATGAGTGCCATTAGTGTTTGCACTGTGCAGTTTTTGATATGGTTTATGATGAAGATGTTTTATTCTGAGTGTATTTGTATAGATAAACTGTACAAATACACTCAGAATAAAACATCTTCGTTCTTCATGCACATAATGTTACACACATACATAATGTTAGTCGAAAAATAGAAGCTTTAAAATATGCCTGTCGGGATAAAAGTCTCCTTTGTCGCATCCTTCCAGACCTTGAATTCTGGTGTTCCAGAAATCTTCGTCATCATGTCAGTGTTTGAATTTTAAAAACCTTTTTTTTTGGGTTTTGTCGCTTGGACACAGGATGACAGACTAAAAAACTGCCAAAAATATACTACATAATTTAGCTGAAATATGCAGTTCTTAAAGTGCGAAAACAATCATGCAAATGACCTAATCCAAGATTTAATCCCACAAAAATTGGCAAGCAAACTAAAGAGGTCTTGCAAAAAAGTCATAGCGATCCAGCAATAAACCGAAGTCGTTTACAACATGGCAGGAATCCAGGAGCTTTAACATATTTATAAGATAAGTGACGATGAGTTCCCGCGGTCTCAAAGTTCCCAAGGTATTCCATTTTAAAACTTTCGCAAAATACTTTAAAGAACCGATTTGTAACGCAGACTTCGAAGTTTATTCTCTTTGAGGGTAGTTTAAGAAATGTTGGGTATTTTGTGCAGTTCTGAAGACATTATGTCAGTAGTGCTGTCATTAAAATGTCATCAGTGACGGTCACTAGGTTAGGATGCAGCTGGCTGGAAACACGTTCGTCTTTTAAACATTTAATACTCATTATACTTCAGAATACTGAAAAGAATTATGAAAAAAAAAAAAAATTAAAATGTTTATTTCAATTACAAAGGGCATTTTGATACATATTATTGGAGATCACCTTTTAAGCAAGGAATTGCTTGTATTAGGAGACTCCGCACTTCCACTTATCATTATTTTATGCAATTGAAATGTAGACAATGTAAACATGCAAAACTAAAAATAAAAGGGTAACTTA
Source organism: Anorthoa munda (assembly GCA_945859665.1). Taxonomy (NCBI): domain Eukaryota; kingdom Metazoa; phylum Arthropoda; class Insecta; order Lepidoptera; family Noctuidae; genus Anorthoa; species Anorthoa munda. The sequence continues at coordinate 55,734,210 of OX243894.1, read as the reverse complement.
AAATTATACAAACAGCAATGCAAAAGAATGAGCGTTATGCGTAGAAAAAGGTACCGTGTATAAACGTGTGTTATGCGTGTCACGAGTAAGTGTGTGAGTGAGTGCGTGAGTATGGGTGTGTAGTGTGAGGTTGTGTGGTGTGCGAGTTTATAAATACGAAAGTGTGTCTGTTAATGTATTTGTTTGTTTATTAGTTACGCTTTCACGCCGAGACGGCTGAACCAATCCGAATGAGATATGGGACTTTGGTAGATAATATCCTGGGTTAGGTCACGAGATCCTTTCGACCCGACTCTCCCATGGGATCGAAACCTAGTTATGCGGGTGAAACCAGAATGCCATGCCAGTATAGCTATGTGTAAGCGTAATTCTAAATATAGGTTATCGGATTGGATTGTCGGATTAGCCCTGCAACAATGTCTTGGGATCGAAAAAAGTCAATGAAGACTTCTTTCACTAACCCAAATATAACTAATTTGGTTATTGCATAGTCGATACAATAGATTCAACATCGTTGTAGGTTTTAGTTTTAAGCCATTCGATTACAACTTTTTTACAGTCTCTGAGCTTCATGGAATAAATAAGTAATTCTTTATTCAGCAAGTTGTACAGGTGAGAAGATTGCCTTGAGTATTGTCTTTTAGCGAAAGCAGATCTAACTTTGACAGGAGGAGCGACTAAATAGCTCCTTCTGCTTTTAGGCTTAGAGGGATCATACGGGAGGGATGTGTGTTTTCTTAGTACAAGTTGAAGCAAATAAAGCTTTCTTACAGACAAGAGATCAGAAAACTGGTAGAGGCTTTGGGTTGGGTATCTATAGGGTTTAAAGAACATGACCTTGAGTAAGGTTCTCTGCGCCCTTTCAAGTTCTAAAAACTTCATTTTTGTTGTCCCTCCCCAGCAAGATAGACAGTATATGAGGATCGATTGGGCCAGTGATATGTATACTTGCTTCAGAAGTTGCTTTGAAGCCGCATGTCGCAGTGTTTTAAAAGTCCATACCAGTTTCCTAACCCTCTTCATAATAAGTTCGGTATGCATATGCCAGGACAGGCGCTGGTCAATCACAACACCCAGATATTTAGTGTGTTGTAACCTGTCAATTTTTAAACAAGAGCAGTCGGGGGTTAGGGGGTTTGGACAGTTGTGGATTTTTATTTGGAAATCTTGCGACGGTTGCGTGCTAATATATTTTGTAAAGCAGATGTAGTTGGATTTGGAGGCATTCAGTGTGAGGAGACTATGATTTAGCCAAGCTGCTATCCTCGCAAGGCCATCCTCGGCCAACCTTCTAACGTTAGCCCAAGTCTTAGCTGTGAAGACAATGGCAGTATCGTCAGCATATGAGAATATGAGCCCGCCATCAATCTTCATGTTGCAGAGGTTATTGATGTAGATAAGGAATAAAGTCGGCCCAAGGACACTGCCCTGGCCGACTCCGAAAGTGACGGTTGACTCGGAGCTGGTATACTTCGCAATTTTAACCGTTTGTTTGCGATTATTGAGGTAGGATTTAAAAAGGTCAAGAGCGGGTCCCCTTATACCGATGCGTTCTAGCCTATGTAAAAGTAAGGGGACAGACACTGTGTCAAAGGCCTTTTTGAGGTCCAGAAAAACAGCTAGACACTTGGCTCCCCCATCCACTCCGTCCACTAGAGCAGAGGTTAGTGACAGAACTGCATCTTCAGTAGACTTTCCTTGTCTAAACCCAAACTGAGAAGGCGACAATATTTTATATTTAGAGAGGAATTTAATTAGACGTGAGTTTATAAGTCTCTCAAGGATTTTTGAAATGGACGGTAGAACTGAAATTGGCCTATAGTTAGACGGGTCAGTCTTGTCCCCAGACTTGTACACAGGCGTTATAAGAGCCACTTTCAAAGCATCCGGGAAAATTCCTCGCTCGAAGCATAGGTTAACTAAGTGGGTTATGATTGGTACAATTTGTTCGTGTGCAGATTTTAGAAAGTTGACTTGAATTTTATCCCAACCGGGAGCGCTATCAGATTTCAAGTTCATTAAAGTGGCTCGAACTTCGTCGGGGTCTGTGTCGAGAAGAACAAGAGATGAGGCCAAAGGAATGCCTGTCGAGAGTGAGTCAGGATTGATATTTCTCCCTGCTGATGACTGAGAAGTTGTGATGTTTTCAGCAAGAATTTTGCCTATGCTACAGAAGTAATCATTAACCTTGTCAACAGAGTCTTGAGGGGCAGTGTGTCGCTCTAGCAGTTCCGAATTATTTGTTTTTTTAGGTTTGCGTTGAGTAATATTGTTTATGATATCCCATGTTTTTTTAGGATTTCTGTGCGCTTTAGAAAGTTGATCTCTATCATGCTTACGTTTTTGTTTTCTTATAATGGTATAACAGTAATTACGATACCTTTTGTATGTGATTTTCAGAACCTCGTTGTATGGGTCGAGCCTAAGTCTCTTTTGCATACGATTTCTATTCAAGATACAACGCAATAAGCCAATTGTCATCCACGGTTTTAGGATTCTATTTTTCAATGGTATATTCAGAGTAATTGTACTAAGTGTGACACAATTTTGTAATATTTCGATTAGGTTATTAGTAAGCGTGTTAGGGTCATCTAGTTTTAATAGGTCCGATAGATGACTGGTTTTGAGGAGCTCAAGTCCTTTTTCCAAATTAAAAACTGTTTTTGTTTTTGAGCATCTTATTAAGTTTTTATGGTTTGAGATTTTTAAGAATGTCATGAAATGGTCAGTAATAGTCGTGTGAATAATTGCGATAGTTGCAGTTTGGCTGCCAGGTTTCAGTTTTATTATGAAATGGTCAAGACAGGTTTTGTCTCTCGTGGGGAGCGAGTGACCAGGGAGTAGACCATGCATTGCCAACATATTGAGATAGTTAAGCCTGTTTGTACGTTCGTGCGACTGCTCATTTTGATTGTGTATCAGATTAATATTTATATCTCCAGTGATTATTATGGTTTTAGTTGATGCAATGGTAGTTAGGTGATTGTTCAAGGAGTGAATAAATTGGTCTGCGTTCGCAGTTGAGGGGGATCGATAGATTGCAATAACTATAAGGTCAGGCGTAATATGAATCTCTAAGCAAGACGCGTGAGCTAACTTTACTTCTCTTGTTTTATTTTTATGTGTACTTTTAATATAGGCGACCACTCCGTCAGCCTTATTCAGATGGTTTGTAGTTTGGTACGAGTTATAGTTTGTTATTAGAGGTATTGGCTTGTTCAAGTTCAATCTACATTCTGTTAGGATTACCAGATCGATATCTGTTTTAAGATTGAGTAAGTTTAATTGAAGATCATCAAAATTAGAGTAGACAGATCTAATGTTCTGCGAAACAATGGTAAAGTCGGAAAAGTACGCACCACCCATACGCACTAAGCGTTTTGAGAATACTTTTATTGTGCGTACAGCTAAGGAGTGGAATTCCCTGCCGGAGTCTGTGTTTCCCGATAGCTACAATCTAGGGGTCTTTAAATCAAGAGTGAATAGGTTACTTCTAGGCAAGCGTGCTCCATCGTGGACCACATCATCGCTTACCATCAGGTGAGATAGTGGTCAAGCGCAAGCCTATAACAGATAAAAAAAAAAAAAAAAAAAAAAAAAAAGTTAGGCGCTATGTGCTTAGTAAAGTCAGCAATTTCACAGTCAAACACTTTAGCAACTTCGGAATTATCTATGTCATTTAAAGTGAGTAGAGTGTTATCCATTTAGATTTTTTATAAATGCAGGATAACGCAATTATATTCATATTATTATTTCGTGTGTGGGTGAGGGTGGATGTATGTGTCTGTGTGTGTATAGAGGTATATGTGGTTTGAAAGTTTGTGAATTTGGTACGCGGGTTGAATGTAGGTTCCAGTGATGTAGAATGAATGTTACGGCGCGATTGGTAAGCAAAATATAACTTATTATTTAACTTAATTCTAATTAATTTAACGAGTTTAAAATATAGAAAGTTTAACAAATATGCGAAACATAAGAAAAACAAATCGTAACAATAGGTTGCTTGTAAGATGAAGACTAGTCATTTAAGCTGTAAAAGATTATGTACCTGTGACTCACAATTTATAACAATAGTAGGAGCATCATCATCCTTCTTAATATGTACTTTCCCGTAGGCTGTCCAGCAGTATTTATATTCCTTAGATTTTGCCAGGTCACGCGCAAGAAAGTGAAGTCGAGCTCCTTTTGCAGTTAACTGTTCCAAGACATATGTTGGTGTATTCTCTTCTGTTTTAAATCCGAGATGCTTCGCACATAATTTCTCATTATGTTTTCTGTTAAAGGCTTTAGTCGTCTTCAAGAAGTTAGATTTAAGAATAGTCGACTTTAGCTCAACTATAATAGGGCTATTCTTTGTGTTAGTTCGTTTGTTTTTTACTCGATATATGTCACTAATATCCGGTTTTGTGATATTACAGCCTACTTCGTTGGATAAACATATTGTCATTTTTATTAGGTCTTCTTTGGATTCTTTAGCTATTTTTGGCACATTTTTGATCTCTAAATTCGCCTTTCTGCTGCCTCTTTGCAGGTCTTCCATTTTGTCCTCTAATATTGTGATATAGTTTCTATCCTTCTTTGATTGATCCTCGAGATGCTCAATTTTGGACTTTAATTCTTCATTTTGTGCCGTGAGAAAAGCGAATTATGAGTAACTTGATATAGTGGTACTCTCATTAGTAAACTTTTTAGAGCAAACTTTTTGTAATCTTAGACAAATTGGCATTATATTAGCGAAACCAAAAGCTCCAAATAATATGGGACTGAGATGCATTACCACAATGTCACGTACGCGATCAGTCCCGAATATTTTGGCCTTTACCCTCAAAATGTCGCTTTGACTAGGGCCCGAGTACTACTTTAAGATGACGACAATCGCCAACGACCTTGAAGGAACAAAACGCGTACTCGTTTAACACCCGCGTGACCCAAAACTCAGTAGTTTATTGTACTTTCCTTAATAATCTACGACTTTAAAAAAAGCCTCAGATCAATATGTAGATAATTAAATTGTCTTTGAGATGGTGACAATTTCATTAAAATAGGTCCGGCGGTTTTAGTGCCATTGTCGTTTTTTTGTCCGTGTTAGACATAACTTTACAAATTAATTACACTATGTTATACGAATAAAACTAAGAAACATTTTCAAAACTTTCTTAGATCAAATTATTAAGAAAATGGTTTAATGTAACTTATATTTTTTCTAAAACATTTCGACTAGCTGTTTAGACTTGATTCTCATTTTAAAATCAGCTACTCAGGGGTATCTGCGCCTTTAGCCACATTTGTGTGTGATCTTGCAACATAATGACATGCCAGCATACATAGATGTTCTTTGCTCCACCGTACCATGATGACCTAATACATTGGGCGTGTATAGTGTAGCATCGAGACAAAATTTAATTAAAGCCAATATGCAAACTTTAAACTGAACCAAATGAATGTTGCTTAGTGACAGTAATACTCGGAAGTCTTAAGTACCCACCTAAGAGTATTTCAATGGCAAAAGTTTCCCGGAAAAGTCTCTACACGTGGAAGTAAACACACTGCTTTCAAATCTACCCACAAACCAGTAAAAGTTACTGTACAAATGCAAAAGCTTTTCCCAGTAATTGCCACACAGTTTTCAAACGAAACCCTTTTAAATTTATCAACGCTTACTTTGCAACTTGCAACTCTTAAGTCGTTTAAGTTTCTCAGTCCTGCACCTCCGTAAATCCGCTTTTATTAATAGCGAGAAGTATTAACTAAAGAAGCATAGTATTTATTTAATAATTCACTTTGTTTTAGGGTTGTTATGAACTTCACTTCCACCTCCACAGATGCGAATCTTCCGCAAAGAATCGTTCCTCGGCATTCAAAACCATCTTCACATGTTTTAAACGGAGCTGAAACAAAGGTCTAATAAAGAAAACACCCAAGTTGTTTAGTGAAGCCAGTTTTAACTATGGCAAATCTATTTATAAAGCTGACGAGTGTTTGTTTGTTTGTTTGTTTGAACGCGCTAATCTCAGGAACTACTGGTTGGAATTGAAAAATTCTTTTTGTGTTAGATAGTCCATTTATCGAGGAAGGTTATAGGCTATAACGTCACGCTACGACTAAAAGGAGTGGAGTGTAAATGAAAAATGTTTAAAAACGAGAAAAAATATTCCTTTTTGAGAGCTTCCGTTGCGTAAGCGGTTAAAGTTACGAAACATTCATGTATGTAGGGTAGGTAGGGTAGGGTAGGTAGGTAGCCAGTTGACGGGAGCGAAGCCGCGTGGGACAGCTAGTTTAATATAATTATTGTACAATTTGATATCCGTTTTTTTTTTCGTTTAAGTGTAATTAATCTTTATTGTCCTCTTATAAACACCAACGGGTCCGCTTACGCTAAGATGACCTACGTTCCATCCCTAGTGACAAGTTTTAACAAAAGATACAAAGTATTTCTTTATTAGATCACCTGTTAAGAAGTACAAACATTGTATTAGGTACTTATTACAGTTATTTCACTACTTCTATCCGAGAAAAGCTAACACATTGCTAATTAAATTCTTGAAACAAGGTCCTGAAAACGTTTTGAAATATTTCAACGTATAAAATTCATATTTATAATATATGCCCGTAATATGGAGCTGATATTCCAAATATTCAGGATACATTTTGCTAAAATTCTTTAGCAGTAAAAGTATTTGATATAAGAGTTTGAAAGCTACTATCACATTCCAATCATCTACAATATCAATCATACAATGTTAATAATAATCATGACATTGTATCGTTCATTTATAACCGACTTACCAAAAAGGAGGGGGTTCTATGTTCGACATTGTTTTTTTTTTTAATGTATTTTCACCGATATCTCCGTCCATTGTGGACCGATTTTGAAAATGCTTGTTTGAAAGAGTATGTTGATATGACTTTTTACAAAAAAGTTAATTTAAAAAATCAAAAAACCCGACTGCTTAAAAAGCAAACTAAAAAGACTCACTTTTTAATTTTCATCTTTTTAGTTATTTTTTTTTAGAATTAGGTACATTTAAACATATAAGTCTTATATATTTTTGAAATCGCCTCTTAAAATTCCTTTATTTTGATACCCCACACGATGGGTTAGGCAGAAAAAAAAAATATTTTCCCCACAAAATGGCGCCCAAAATCCACTATTTTTGTTTTTTCCAATTTTAATGTAGCCAGTGACACTCGCAGGATTAAGACGAATCGATTGACGTAAGAATCATCAAAATCAGCCAACGCGTTTGGTCTCTAGAACGCCACATAGGAACAAACATACATACATACATACATACATACTTACATACGTACATACATAGACTGATAAACACATTACCCTCCTTCGGCAGTCGGGTAAAAAAATACTACTGACTTCCAAATTTCTACTTTCGAATGAGACAACAATTAAAGGCAATCTACACCTTGGGCTCTAGGTTACAAAAAGTTCAAAATGATATTGAGTAGATTGACAAACGCTATCGAGATGTCACAAGCAATCCGTTACACTTTGGGCATATCAACAATCACTATCGCTCATGGAAAGTCGATTTCCTTAAAGACAATAAATAAAATTGGGTGATTCTTCCAAAGTGGAAGCCGTATTGCACTTGGTTGCCATATTTAATTCAAATAGAGGTAGGCAGCATTTCTAATCAGGAAGCTTCAACCTATCTACACTACCCGAAAATAATATCCATTATCTAAATACAAAATCTCATCCAAGCACCGTAGTTTCCTCGACGTGTCCGGGACATGGCTGAAAGTCCGAAACATCATTAATTCTCGCGTATTTTGTCCAGCAGTCAGATGAAGGACGCCCACTGTGTGACAATGAAAGGATCGCTTATAGGACTGTGATGAAGAGGAATTATTTTCTGTTTGTTTTCAGAATTGCTATCTTCGAGATTAGTGGTTCAAGGTTTTACGCAACAACAACTTTTACGCACACACATTTTTACTTTAAACTATTCGACATGTTTATGAATTTTGCTGACTTTCTTTCAGTATGCTTATTTTTGCTCTATAACATTATAATTACCTATCATAAAAACAAACGAGTACTTAGTATCAAACACCATTATTAACTGCCTACACACATTCTAACACAAAATACAAATGGTTCGTTTTTAAATAATTATTTAATTATTTTTAGGGTTCCGTACCCAAAGGGTAAAAACGGGACCCTATTACTAAGACTTCGCGATCCGTCTGTCTGTCTGTCTGTCTGTCTGTCAGTCTGTCACCAGGCTGTATCTCATGAACCGTGATAGCTAGACAGTTGAAATTTTTGACTGTTGCCGCTATAACAACAAATACTAAAAACAGTATAAAATATATATTTAAGGGGGGCTCCCATACAACAAACGTGATATTTTTGCCGTTTTTTGCTCGATATTAATAACGGCAACAGGTAGACGCTTGAAATATTCACAGAATGTTTAGTTGTATATTCACTTCAAAAAAATAATAATTATTAAATTAAAATAAAATAAATTAAGGGGGGCTCCCATACAACAAACGTGATTTTTTTTAAGTGTTTTGCGATAATGGTACGGAACCCTTCGTGTGCGAGTCCGACTCGCACTTGGCCGGTTTTTCTTATTTATTTTGGTATACCTGAAATCGTTGTTTTCTGTTATAATACCATGAAGTACGATCATTTCGATCATTCTATCGAAGATTCAATCATAGCTAGGGGCCCTTGTTCTACAGCTTTTTTTATCCGATGTTTTGGTGGATAGTAGCCGGCCACCGGAGTTGGTGAGTCTTACTTCCAGGTACTCGAAAAATAGTTTATAGATTAGTCATAGAGTAATTTTATAGTTTGTTAATCTGTTACGCCACAATGTGTGAACGGATTTGGATATAGAAAGATCTGTGGTCTTTTGGAAAATGGTCTGGATCCAAATTCAGATCAAATATAGAGCTTCTAAATCCAAATATAGAACACTTATACGATTGTTCGTCTCCGTAGAATAATGTTCCAGTTTCACGCGTGCGAAGTAACTGTAAAACGCTTGAGTGTTTGTTCCAATTACTATGGGTATCCTTCGATCAACAATACCGATCAGTAATATGTCTCGGTAAATAACCAGATCACTTGACACGTGAGCTCTTATTTTGTTCAGTTTGTCAGAGTAAGTATTGTAAATGTAGGGTACTAAGTATATTTTCAAGAACAGAATTTAGCATTGATTTTGTACGCGAACCGTTATCTAGTTGGTTATTGTTGATCGAAGTGGCTACCAAAGTTATATCTAACTAGCTGTTCCCCGCGGCTTCACTCCCGTGGGCCAACTGTGCAACATCCGTTTTCGAGATTAAAAAAATTCCTATGTCACTCAGGTATAATGTAGCTGCTTTCTATTGATGAAAGAATTTTTAAATCGGTCCAGTAGTTTCGGAGCCTATTTGGTACAAACACACAAACAAACAAATCTTTCCTCTTTATAATATTACTAGCTGTTGCCCGCGACTTCGTCCGCGTCAAACTCGTAAAAAATATATTTTTATTTTTTTAGTTTCCCGCCGGAACTATGAATTTTCTCGTGATCAAACTTACTAACGTTACGTTACTCGTTATTACATCAGCTATCTACCAGTTTAAGTCCCGTCAAAATCGGTCCAGCCGTTTCGGAGATTTCCCGGAACAAACAGACAGATAGACAGACAAAAATCTTAAAAATTGCTTATTTGTAGTACCGTATATACTTTCACGTGCATTCAATAAAACGTTGTTATTTTGATATTACATACAGACACTTCAATTTTATTTATTTGTTGTATAGATGTATAGATTAGTATAAGTATAGATAGTATAGAAAAGCCAGGTAAATGGTATATGGCATTTTTAGGCAGTCCTCAACATGTAAAGTTTCATCTCGACCACACTACAAACCCGTTCAAAAACCACCTATTCCTCGCTCAACGGAGGAATATTGAATTTCGGCAAAAAGCCTGGAAAATTTATTTATTTCCCGAATTGGATGACCGGCAGCCGCTATCTAACCTGCGTGGTTTCCAACGTGGCGTTTTATTTTATACTCTAAACGAATTGCTCGGATCTGCTATACCTTATTGTAGGTATATCCCATTCACACGATCACGGGTCATCTATTTTGCGGATAGATTTTTAGTAGCCGGTTCTATTTGGTATGGTAGCGAGAATTTGTAAAGCCACATCTGACAAGGGGACATTAACGTTTGTCAAAAATCCAAAAGGTTTAAGATTGACGTAATCCATACTAATATTATAAAACTGAAGAGTTTGTTTCATTGTTTGAACTCGCTAATCTCAGGAACTACTGAATTTTGTTGTTGGAATTGAAAAACTCTTTCTGTGTTGGATTGCCCATTAATCGAGGATGGTTATAGGCTATAAAACATCACGCTACAACCAATAGGAGCGGAGCATACATGCAAAATGTAACAAAAACGGGCAAATTTATTTCTTTTTGAGAGCTTCCGTTGCTTGCGCTGCGTAAACGGTTAAATTACGCAACAAAAATGTAGGTAGGGTAGGGTAGGTAGGGTAGATGGGTAGGTAGGTAGGGTAGATAGGTAGGTAGGTAGCCAGTTGACGGGAGCGAAGCCGCGATAGGGATAGCTAGTGTTTCCGATTTGTTCCGGTCGGATCCCCTTAGTTTGGAGTTTTTGACAATCACTATCGCGGACAGAATGCTACCTTGTCTAGCTAGAACCTCTCATGTTGATATTGTAGCAAAATGCATTAACCTTCGTATTTATTTTTTACCATTTCTAACAGAGCTTTTTTACAAATTGACGCTAAATTACATTTTATTTTTCTTTTCAGGTAAATACGGGATTGCGGTGAACGTGTTTCGGCAAACTATTTACATCAAAACTTGGGTAAATACTAATACGGTCTAATGTTTTAAAAAGTAAGTTTTAAAAGCATTTAAGCTTTCAAAACTTTCCATACAAACGAAATGTGTCAGTCGGACCGTAAAAATTCTAACTAAGTAAACCGAAATTTGTACAGCGCAGATCGCACGACGCGACGCACGAATATTAAACGATTATAAAGGCGATATATACGCCCCAATATTAACGCAGTATTGGCCGTGCGCCCGCTCGATGCCAAAATATCAATATTGAACCTACATTTGAACAGTTTTGTTTGAAAAATATTATTTGATTTACATATGCTATGTTAGTTATGAAGAAATTCCAGCCATATTTTTTTCTGTGTAAAATATTTTTAAACATCCAAGTCGTTTTGGAGGATTTTCCAAAAGTTACGAAAAAATATCGTGTTGTTAATTATTTGTTTAAAGCAAAACTATTAGTTACACGAAAAAACCTTGTGTTCAAACCTTGTAACCTAGCCGTTACTAAGGAGTATGCTTTAGAAAGTTACCGTTTTAGGGCACTTAAGCGTATGTAGGCTTTTCTACTCACTTTTTATTTTGTTTGCATGTGATGTGTTGTGTCAAATAAACGTTTTATTTCATTCACTGTTGACGATTTCGTGCTCAGTGGCTTAAAGCTTTTTCATACAAAATATTATATTAAACTGTTCCAGTTCTACTAAAAATAGCAAAGCTTCTCTTCTGACCATATTACTACCGCCTGAACAAACCGTTGAAGCCTGCTCAAACCACGGTAACAGCACTAGGTACTTAATCATTGCGGTAAACGGCTGACAGCCGATGTGTAGTGCACCACTAACTCATACTCAAGCTGACAGATGGCGCCACGTAGCCTTTCATTCTTGGCAGCCATCTTTTGTTAAAATTTAAAAAGAATACTTCAGTCCTGCGTATTTGAAGATCCATTTTTCAGTAGTCTGGGCACTTTTATTATTATAGTCATAATAATTTATTATTATTTTATTTATTTATTTATTATTTATCAAGGATCTGATACAGAAGGCAGTACGCCTTGAAACGGCTCGCATTGTGAGGAAGTCCCTGTCTCTGGAGCCCTTACCACCGGTAGCTTGAACCCTGTTCCCGATACCGTTGGGACTCAATATTTTATATTTTTTTAAAGATTTTTTTGTTTTAAATATTTAAAAATGTAATAAATAAGACATTCTTATTTATTACATCTGGTTTTGGTCAGCCAGCTCGAAAATCTGTATCCTCCGACTGCACAGCATGATTTTCTTCTTGTTTACGTCTTTTTAGTTCGCTTCTTAAGCAGTCGGGTAATTCACTTTTTTTATTTATAACTTTTTAGTTACTTTTTTTTCGAATTTGGTATAATAATATATAAGTGTTATATATTTTTGAAATCGCCTCGTAAAACCCTTTATTTTGATATCTTACAATTTTAATATAGCCAGTGACACTCGCAGGGTTCAGAAGAATCGATTGACGGAAGAATCATCAAAATCGGCCAACGCGTTTGGTCTCTGGAACACACAGGAACAAACATACATACATACATACATACATAGACTTATAAACACATTACCCTCCTTCGGCAGTTGGGTAAAAATAATGACACTCTCCCCTTTAACGGCCTCATAGTAATTTTTATTAACATTACGGCTTACGTAAAGATAAAGTAAACCTTTCCCAACTTATACTGAGCAGAAACGTCGAAGTAAGTCGAAGGTCAAGGTTGCTAGGCAATTTCGGAGGTTCCATATAATGTAGGAACAATGTTGTATAACTTCGGGATTGACCTTTTTAGGTGAATGAATCTTTTCGAGTTTGGCATCAATTTCTGTCCAAAAATAAATTATATCATCGCTCTTTCTAATAATAACGGGGATCGGTATGCCAAGAGTAAATAGATTGCGAAAATCTGCTAGATGCAAGGCGCACAAGACTGATTGAAGTGGCGACACTTGGGGGAAGCCTATGTCCAGCAGTGGACGTACATAGCCACGAAATAGGCTATTTCTAGACAAGTGTGCATCATCGCCGACCACATCATCGCTTAACATCAGATAAGATAGTGGTCAAACCCAAGCATATCAATAAAAAAAATCGCCTCGATATCCCAAACAGTTGGAAATGTTGGTTACATGGAATATAGAATAGAATTTATTCAACACAGACACAACACAACAGCAATAAACACAGAGTAATAGAGAAGCATAGTAAAGAACCGGCCAAGTGCGAGTCGGACTCGCGCACGAAGGGTTCCGTACCATTATCGCAAAAAAAGGCAAAAAAATCACGTTGGTGGTATGGGAGCCCCACTTAGATATTTATTTTATTCTGTTTTTAGTATTTGTTGTTATAGCGGCAACAGCAATACATAATCTGTGAAAATTTCAACTGTCTAGCTATCACGGTTCATGAGATACAGCCTGGTGACAGACGGACAGACAGACAGACGGATCGCGGAGTCTTAGTAATAGGGTATCGTTTTTAGCCTTTGGGTACGGAACCCTAAAAAGGAACAAACAAACAAGTATTACATAATATAAGCAAAAGTCGCGCCCGCAGTTTGTACGCTTAGATCTTATAAACTGCGCAACGGATTTTAATTATGTTTTCAGGAATAGATAGAGTGATTCAAGAGGAAGGTACAGTAGTTCAGTATACATGCATATTATAGTAGAGAAAACCGAAAATGTCAAAGATTTGTAATGTATAGTCGCAAGAGACATATTTTTGTGCGCTTACATTGTAAACGCCGACTAAACCTTAATGTAGGTATTACGGAATTGTATATCTTAAAAAGATCAATAAAGTTCGCGATGGTATATATCAATATCTCCTAAGGATAACCCACAGAACCCATTTTTATCTTTATCATTTACATATTGAGTATTTTACAAGCATTAACGTTAAAACCACGTTATTGCTTGAAAAGTAGTAAGTAAACTAGTCTTAAATTTAAATTTGTCCATCTTTTCTTAAAGTCACCTGCAGGTAACTTGGTCTGGGCACACGGGACGGAAAAGAATAAGTTATACTTAAAATCTACCCTACAATGTTACCAGAGCAAAAATATAACCTGTATTCTTACGTTACTTATCGTATAAAATTTGATATAAAGCACGAACAAAGTTGCCCAGTACTCAGTAGATTCACCGTTTTATGAAAGTGAAGTTCTTTTTTAAAATACGATGTAATAAATAAGGCTCATAACGTAATGCTGTGTTGTACAGTCGGGAACACAAGTGCTTTGTTGTGGAAAATATAAAATAGTGGCTCTGTGAGCTGTAGATCTCACGAATCTGTCTTTTTCGATTCAGTTTTTGTTTTTTTTTCTATTTGGAAAATAATAAATCGACAAAAATATAATTTACGAACTTGCTCACAAAATTTCACGACAATCGGTTGAGAAATGCGACCTGCAGAGGAGAACAGCCGGACATCCGCCGGACATACGAAAGAATTTTTGCTCAAGCTGAAACGGAGACGCTTCCAGCTCGCTCGGTCAACAGTTACAGATAGTTGTTCCGGATCTGGGTGTCTTGTATATATGAGTTTAAATGTTTGTAAATGCACTCACGATACAGGCAGAAATACCTAGTGTGGGCAATAGTCTAAAAAAAAGAAGTTAGTGGCGGGCTATTTGACTAGTCATAATAGGACGTGTCGTTGTGGCTACGATTTGATTGAATTGTTAAGAATAGTATATTATGCAACTAGTGAATAAAGGACGGATTTAAAGCGAGGGCCATAGATGAATCACGAGCAAGTGAAGGATTCTAACGACTGAATCACGACCGTAGGGACTGATTCATGATGATTTAATCACGAGCATAGCGAGTGATTCAAGTGTTAGAATCATGAGCGACGCGAGTGATTCATGGCCCTCGATATAAATACTTTTTATTCAAGAGTTGCATACTATATTTTATACTATGACTACAAGAAAAAGAAAGATTAAAGCGAAAAGCACAAGGAATATTACGAGTAATAAATGGTTTATTACCTTCAAAATTTACAAAAAATGTGAAACACTGACCCCAGAGCTAGGTAACAGCACCTGTGCTTCAGGGGACAATGACCACCTCCGTTACGTAACATAATTAAAGTCCGCGGAATGCGATAAGTAGGTTTTTTGATTAGGTTCAGGCTGGAATAGACTTTGTAAAAGGTTTGGATAAAGATAATATTTGTGCTAATAAAAGTTTTGTTGTTTTTGGATCGGGTTATTCCTTTGGCAATAAACCTTTAGCCCCAGGAGGGTTGTAGTTTTATAATTACCACACTTTATCTTTGTTTTGTTATACACAATTTAAAGCTAAAAAAAAAAATTAAAAAAGAACATTATAAACAGGTATGAAGAGAATATGTTTGAAATATGAAATATGTTTTTTTTTTTATTTCATGTTCTTTTAGCAATCATTTCACGTAAATTTTAAGAAAAGAAATAAGATGTGTGTAAAAGGAATGTAGTGACACGGATTTCACAGCGGCAGACGAGCCTGAGCTAGTGTGAAGATGAGACCGCGGTCCGTTGCGCATGCTCTAGAAACCTTATAATCGTCTCGTCCATGGGAGACAATTTCACGTTCCTAGAGCTACTTGCTCTCTTTTAAGGCGCATAGACCCCTCAGTGGCTTATTTTAAAATTAGAATCACGTCTAGACTAGTCCGAATGTTTAGAAAAAAATATTATATCACATTAGAGCCACTTTTTTATAATTTGGTTAAGATAAATTAATATTTTATTCGTATAACATAGTGTAATTAATTTGTAAAGTTATGTCTAACACGGACAAAAAATCGACAATCACACCAAAACCGTCCGAATGGTTTTTTTAGTAAAGGGATCAATGAACTACCTATGAGATGGCAAAAGAGCACAAATAATACTTTGATAAAATAAATATATTATATTTTAAAAAAAACGACTTTATGTTCCTCCCTTACAAAACGCCAATTTTATAGGTAAGGATCTAATATAGATATATATATTTAATCTCTTAACCTAGCCGTTACATAGGAGTAAGCTTTACGGCACTAAAGCGGAGCAAGAGCCTTAAGTGGCTTCTGTAAAACATATTAATACTAAAAAACATATCGAACTGTAAAACACAGTATTTCTCCTTGCTGCGTAGTAGCACGGTAAAGATATCTTTACCGTGGTAGTAGTGCGGAGCGTGGCACTATAAAAAATAATAAACAGTAGGCTTTTTACGGACTGTTTTCTATAATGTAAAATTTGATAATATTTCGATTCTTTTTAAACAATAAATCAGTAACATCAAACTTTTCTACTTCCTTTCCCCGGATACACTATAATAGTAGTGGGGGTTTTTAAATACATGTCCTCAGTTTTTAAAAGTAACACTTTTGTACCATCCAGTACATGGGGTGTAGATTTCATTAGGAGTCGCGATCGGGGGACCCCCAGGGAATTGTCAATAAAATGTAATTGGATCAGCGAGGCAGCTGCGACGATCAATTAATACTGGTTGGAGACACTGCTAGACTACCCTCGATATGCCGAGATTTTTTAGATCTTAAAAGGGAATAAAAGTAGGTATACCTACATTTTTAAAAGGAGCAACGGCTGACGAAGGTTTAAAGGGTTATTCCCAGAGGTCCACGATTCTATTGTTCTCGAAAAATTTTAATTCATACTTTACTTCCCAACGGGTCCACGACATTTTAAAATATGAAATATTTTCTTTCCCAACGGGTCCATGAGAATGTTTGGTACAGTCAGCAATAAAAGCTTGGCTAAGGGATAAATGTTTACTATTTCTATAAATTAATTACAATGAATATAGATAAGTAAAAACTACATTTTTACTGTATCACATGAATGATCATGACCATTAAAATCAGGCTTAGTAGGCGTTTCGGCCGATGAGCTTCGCTCGATCCGGTCGAAACAGGATTTATTTATTATTATTAATAATTTTTTAAGCAAATTTTGTACAGTTAGAAAGAAAACTTTGGGTTATATTATTTAAGTACAATCAGGCAATTTTTGGAAAAGGATAAAGCTTAATATACCATTACAACAATCAGCAGTAAACATGATAAATCACAATAATCAGACTTATATATCAATTAAAAATGTACATAATGGCATCTGAGGTATTCCACATACGGCACCTACCGATATTTTTCGCAGGTGCCATAAGTGGAATAATATAAAATTTTATTTCATGCACCTACGGATCAGTAGGTACTAGTGTTGGGACGTTTATTTTTTTAGAAATCAAAAATTCGAGTAAAATCAGTTAAGTGTTTAAGAAAATGATAAAAATATAACTTCCTCTTTTGATTTTTTAGTTACATCTATACCAATATAAAGCTAAGCTAAGCTTAAGTATATTCTTATATTGTATGTCGTTTTGTGACAAATAAACACTTTTTCTTTCTTTTTCTTTTTTCTTTCTTTAATATTATAAAAGAGGAAAGATTTTTTTGTTTGTTTATTTGTTTGTTTGTACCGAATAGGCTCCGAAACTACCGGAGCGATTTAAAAAATTCTATCACTAATAGAAAGCTACATCATTCCTGAATGACATAGGCTATTTTTGAATCCCGAAAACGGGTCCTGTGGGGTGGTCCACGGGCGCAAAGACGCGGGGAACAGCTAGTGTTCAACATTTATACACAAACTACCAGGAGAACAGAATCATGAAAAAGTATTTGCGGGCCTAGAATCATAAGCGGTAGAGACTAACGGAGTACCAGGAGGTCAGAATCTAAAATCTCTCGGTACTCTTTTTTCATCTCATGGTTCCAGCCTCGGAAATACTTCCTCGTGATTATAATCGCCTGGCACTTACTTAAATTAGTCTTTACCGGTGAAAATCATGAAGAAGTCTTAATATTTGCGGGTCCAGCCCTGTAAATATTACTTCTTCATGATTCTGGCCTCCTGGTAGTTTGGGTATAAATGCTTATAATGTTCAACATCTAACTAAAAAAGGAAAAGAGGTAGCTTACGTGTCGTCACCATTCTAGACCGCATTTTATTTTGTTATGTTTTCAACAAGCTACTCCTTCTTACAATAAATTGTTTTTACTGACTGTACTTTGGATATATCTCATGGACCCGTTGGGAATTTATTTAAGAACATATAAAACATTATTATAATTTTTCATGGACCCGGTGGGAAAAGAGGAACAATAGAATCGTGGACCTCTGGGAATAACCCGGTTTAAAGCCTTTGGAAATTTGTTAAGTATTTGACTTTAGTTTTCCTTTACTTTAACTTTAAAGTTTATTTAGTTTAAAATACTGTCAGCTGCTGGCATTTTGATGTGCAAGCTATTTCTTTAGTAATGTTAAAATAAATCAAACATATTTGAATTACATTGTAGCTTTAAAGGAAGCTGAGCTCAATGATCGTAATTAGAAACAATTGATTTTCGATTGTTTCACACACATGGCGGGCAAGCACGGGCTATTGTGACAGGCTTGAGAGTCACACATTTTATCACAGTTTGGGAGCAAAAATCGTGAAAAATGCGTGACTCAAGCCTACCACAGAGGTCGTGCTCGCCCGAATGATTCAGGTTTCGCGACCGGTGAGGGGTTGACTCCAAGACGTAAAGAAATTAATGACGAAGATTTGTTTTACAGGATTAACATCCTGTAAAATAAGTCTTTACTCTTAGATTATTTGTTGCTGACGCAGCTACAAAATGACTACAAGTCAGATAAGTTGTTAAGTACAAAATCAAAATAGTAGCCGCCTTTTCTGCATGACATAATACCGATATCAATCTTTTACCACGCGCGGTTGACTGTACTTACATTATTTGAAATAATTTAATAATGTCAAAATATTTAACGCAAAATCCCTTCAATGTATTTTTTTCTAAAAGTATCCCCAAGGTAAGTCGTGCCCCGAAAAAATTAAACGCTCCAGTAATTTTAACTCGGCCTGCTATTTGCCAAACGCTCCATAAATTCCGATGATATTATTTATCACTTTGACACCTGCCAGCCTGCCACAGACTATTAATAACGCCTCTGACAAACTTGCTTCGGCTAGGCTGAAAAATAAAGATTTTGGCCTGAGATATTACTTTCTATTACGATACTTTCGATAAATTATCGGAGTTTTCTGTGCCAAATATTATATCTGCAATAGAATAGAATACTTTATTATACACCAAAATAGTTGAACATATCTTTTAGAAAAAAAAATATTGTTCTGGGTACAATAGTGGTCTGGATATACATAGGTAGATAGATAGACACATTTTATTTCAAACCAGACCACTGCTTTACGCCGGCTCCACACGTTGGCCCCAACGTAGGTCCCAAAGACACTCGTCCAATCTAGAAAATTGCGTTGTCGCCAACATTGGGGCGAGCGTTGGTAGTTGGCCGGCGCGTGTCGGTTTTATCAGAGGAATCTGAGCCAACGTTCGCGAACCGTCCACACGTTGGTGATTTGCTCAGTCAGTCTCAGCTCAGTCAGGTCTGTAGTCTGTACTCACTGGTGCCATATTTTATGATGTGTCGTCATCAACCATTTTCTTTTACGTGGTTTTTTATTTATATTCAGTAACAAATATACATTATAATATGCACTCTGGGACCAACATGTGGAGCCGGGGTTAGGGTAAAATCTAAGACAGCTGAATCACCAAAATACAACTTAGAAAAAAAAAGTGGCACAACATCATTCATGCCTGTATTCCTAAACAGATATTGATGTCAATAGGCTAAAACACACATGTATGCATGCATGCATGGGGCTCAAATATAACCAGCAAAATGTGGGTGACAGGTCTTTAGGCAAAGATGTACCTGTAGATCACCATAGAGGACGAGTCTATTACCAAAAAAAATTCGTAAAAATGAGCATTGATTGCCTGGACATAAAATGGGGTTTCCCATTTTATGTCCAGGCAATCACTGTCCATTCCATGTTACCTGGAAGAGATCGCGGAATGCGATAAGAACGTCCGTTATATGTATTTAAGTTTTAAGTTTCCTTTTCTTTGTTATATTCTGGTTTACAGTAAAGTATATATAAATAAAAAAACTTTTTATGAAATGTTGTCAGCGTTCTGGACACTTTTACCATTGACGATTTTTTGACGCCCAATGAGCACCTTCCCATGTCCGCTTTTTTATTCGAGCGTGTATGTAGTTTGTGCATAGGTACGTTATTTATTAGTAACTATAATTTTCTTGTTGTGTAGTGTGTAAAAGTAAAAAATAAATACTTCTTAGTAAGTGTAGCACAAAAACTCTTTTTTCAATACAGTTGTTAAACATGGCGTACTTTCAGAGGCTATAATTATGATTCGAAAATTAAATCTTACGCATAGGCATCTTTCTATTACGCGGTCGTGACTTTTGTTTACGAGCTCGATCATTAGTTTTGCAGTTTAGTTTTAAATCAATTTAAAAAGTTTAGTAGCAAAGAGTTTTCATACATAGAATAAAATGGGATAGATTTTATACGAGGAAAAATTAATGATTCCGTACGTTTTAGCATTGAACTCTCAAAAGACTTTTAAATGGTTGTTTAATATATTTAATTACCAGTTTTAATTTAATTATTTTCACATCAACATTTGTCTAAAGTCAAATAGGCTGTATAGACTGTTTTCGTTGTAAAAAAAATCCAGTTGCAAAAACGCGCCTTTAGTTATAAGTCAATTTAAAAAAGTTTAGTAGCAAAGAGTTTTCATACATAGAATAAAATGGAATAGATTTTATACGAGGAAACATTAATGATTCCGTACGTTTTAGTATTTAATTCTCAAAAGTATTTTAAATGGTTGTTTAATATATTTAATTACCAGTTTCAAATTAATTATTTTCACATCAACATTTGTCAAAAATCGAATAGGCTGTGTAGGCTGTTTTCGTTGTAAAAAAAAATATGTCCAGTTGCAAAAACGCGCGAAAATTTTATTTTTTTGTGAATTAACAAATCTAATTCTTTGATTTGTTTTTACTATTTCCCACAACTGTATTGAAAAATATCGTGTGATACACGGGCGTGTAGGTTATTGCAAACTCGTGTCATTAAAAACCCTCACCTTCGGCTCGGGCTTGTTAATGACAGCTCGTTTGCAATAACCTACTTTCCACCCTTGTATCACAATGTACTATTTTTAAGAAACAATTGCTCTGTATTGTCCTTTAAGAACTGAATTTTCTAAGTAAAAAGTCGAGTGTTCGAGGTTTGCTTCTCGCCTACTTCGTCCTCCAATATTGGACCAATTTAAAAGATATTGCATAAACTGAAAGAAAAAGATAAGTCCGCCTCTGTACGATTGTGTGCATGAAGTATTAAATAAATAATAAATAAATAATAAATAAAAAGATAAGTTATGTTTTCCTTTTTTCATTTACAATTGTCAAATTTGTACACTCTTTGGCCTCTGTTGACAGCGGAATTTCGAGCATATTTTGAGGGTTCTAGTGCTTCTAAGGATAATGTCAAACATAAGGGCACAGTATATATCTTTCTTTTTCATTTCATGGCATATAATTTAAATTGGTCCAATATTGGAGGACGAAATAGGCGAGAGGCAAACCTCAAATTATGACTATTTCCTTAAGAAATTCATTCGAATGTCTGCAATCGCATTTCCTCTTAAGAATTTAGAAGTTTTGAGTTTCATGAACCGAAGGCAACTTTTATACCGGATATTTCGGTAATTTTCTTTATCAGACTCTGCATTAGTTGTTTCCCTTGCCATTTCAGACACAGTATCATAAGAAATTTTCAAATTGCTTTCATTTCTTAAATGCCTTCATACTTTCGAGAAACTGAACTTTTCAAATGAATAAGTTGAGTGTGACTACTCAGAAAAAGAAAGTTAGTATACACAATAAATTATTACAAGATTCTAATGTGTTTTCAGAGACATTCAATTTGTGAGAATCATGATAAGCTTTATGTGTTTTCTGCGAGTAAATATATAATAAAACAGTTTCTAAGCGATACAAAAGTATAGTAAAGTTATTAAGTTGTAACTGAACATAGCTTTCAGAAGCTTACGCTTCGGTAATTTATTTCTGGAAAATTACTGTCTTACTAAGAAATTCTATCTGTGATATGATATTATATCGCATGATATTAGTAACATGAGATAATTACAATATAATAATAAATAATATATGTAGGTTAAGAAGAAATTCTAACCATAAATTTTTCTGTGTAAAGATATTTTTAAACATTCAATTTGTTTTGAAGGCGAATGCAAAGCGGAAAAATCTCATGTTGTTAATTATTGTTTAAAAACAAAAGTAAAGGGTCTTTCAACAAGGACGGGTCGATGATAAAATAGAATAAAACAAGATGTGTGTGAGATATTAAAGAAATTTATTTTTTATTTAAAAGGCCCATTTATGCCAATTATGTATGGAATATGACATCGTTCAAATGTCCGCCGCGGCTTCGTATGGTGGCACGAATCCGAGAGGTCCAATTTTTAATGACTCTGCTGCATAGATCCGGCTGAATCCGAGCGATGGCCTGCGTTATGTTGGCTTTCAGGGCAACGGTCGAATGTGGTTTATTGGCATAGACCTGCGACTTCAGAAAACCCCACAAGAAAAAGTCTAGCGGAACTCTAACTCTACCCTCAAACCGTTCATGCAGAATGTCGATTGTGTCGTTCGCTGTGTGGCAAGTAGCGCCATCTTGCTGGAACCACATGTCGTTCACGTCCATATTAATTCGTCCAATTCAAGCCAAAAGAAATTGTTTATCATTGATCTGTAGCGCTCGCTCGATCTATGCAGCAGAGTCATTAAAAATTGGACCTCTCGGATTCGTGCCACCATACGAAGCCGCGGCGGACATTTGAACGATGTCATATTCCATCCATAATTGGCATAAATGGGCCTTTTAAATAAAAAATAAATTTCGTTAATATCTCACACACATCTTGTTTTATTCAATTTTAACATCGACCCGTCCTTGTTGAAAGACCCTTTATTAATCATAAGAAAAAACCATGTTTCTAAAATAATGTACGAAAAAATATGAGTCAATATTATATTTTTTCAAACCTTTTAACCTAGCCGTTACTAAGGATTACGCTTTAGAAAGTAACCGTTTAACGCCACTAAAGCGGAGTACGTGCTTTAATAAATGGCTTTTTTTCCTATTGTAACATCTATCAAGCTATTTGAGCCCGCAGCAATTCCTACAAGTTGAAAAAAACACATATGCCTATTTTGTGCTACTTCCATAAGAGGCCAGCGACTTTTTTGCACCCAACATAGCCTACTAATACTAAGTAATGCGGGCTGCCATTTTCATCTGATATCTTTCAACAATACCCACATGATTTCAATAGTTTTTGTAACAAATAGTCTTGCTTGTTAGTCTCAGCCTTAAAAGGTTACATCGACCATTCTGAGTAAACACTGCAGAAATATTAAAAAAAACGGTCAAATGCGAGTCGGACTCGCACACGAAGGGTTCCGTACCATTATACCAAAAAACAGCAAAAAATTCACGTTTGTTGTATGGGAGCCTCACTTAAATATTTATTTTATTCTGTTTTTAGTATTTGTTGTAATAGTGGCAACAGAAATACATCATCTGTGACAATTTCAACTGTCTAGCTATCACGGTGTATGAGATACAGCCTGGTGACAGACGAAACGTTAAGTCTTAGTAATAGGGTCCCGTTTTTACTCTTTGGATACGGAACCCTAAAAACAGCATCACAGAGAACCTCTACATATATACAGTGCTCGGTCTAGCCTTAACAATCTTGAAGAAAGTGGTCAATTTAGGTATTCTTTGTTAGAAAGTCTGATAGGCTACTTATCATCCCTTGAGTCCGTAAAACTCTATTGCTAAGAATGCTGATAGCCTAGTTCATTAACATTTTTGGTCTGTTAAAGTGCACTATATTAGAACAAGAATATAACGATAAAATCCGCTTTGAAGACTAAGTTATTGGGGGCGTTATAAAACCTACATTAGGTTTAGCAGGTCCAATGATATTGCTTTGGTTACATCTGATTCCGCAACTATCCCTACCTATTGATTTCTATACACAATCTCATGATACGATGAACTTGAGGCATCAAATTAACTTCCAGTCCCAATACAAAAATCGTGAGAATAGCTGGACTTATCTATATCTATACTAATATTATAACAGAGCGAAACTATAAGGGTTCCTTGTTGACTTCGGAACCCTAAAGGAAGGAAAGATATGTATTTTTATATTTTTGTATGTAACGAATAAACTTAAAAACGACTGGACCGATTTCAAAAATTATTTCACCGTTGGGAAGCTACACTATCCCCGGGTGACATAGGCTACTTTTTACCCGACTGCCGAAGGAGGGTAATGTGTTTATCAGTCTATATATGTATGTAAGTATGTATGTTTGTTCCTATGTGGCGTTCTAAACGCAAGGGCCGATTTTGATGGTTCTTACGTCAATCGATTTGCCCCCGCGAGTGTCACTGGCTACATTAAAATTGGAAAATAGGAAAATGGCGGTTCTTGGGCGCCATATTGTGGGGGCCCAAATATATTTTTTCTTTCAAACCTATCGTGTGGGGTATCAAAATAAAGGGTTTTAAGAGGTGATTTCAAAAATATATAAAACATATATGTTTAAATGTACCTAATTCAAAAAAAAAATAACTAAAAAGTTATAAATAATAAAAGTTAATTAAAAAAATCAAAATACCCGCTGCTTGAAAAGCGAACTAAAAAGACGTAAACATCCATCGCGAGCTGGCTGACCAAAACCAGACGTATCCTCCGACTGCACAGCATGATTTTCACCTTGTTTACGTCTTTTTGGTTCGCTTTTCAAGCAGTCGGGTTTTTTGTTTTTTTTAATTAACTTTTTTTTATTATCTCTGTATTCCCACGGGAACTACGCGGGTGAAACCGCGAGGCGTCCGCTAGTAGTTAATATATTCGCCAACCCGCTTTAAATAAACGTGATTAATGCTCTTGCCTTCTTTGTGAAGTACAAAGGGTACTTCACAAAGAAGCCTTGCTGTAGTACAGTTACAGACTGGTTTTATTATATTTTTACTGATTTAGGTAGGTACATGTTTACCTTGCTGACGGCCCAGTAATTTTATCATAGCATATTATGCTAATTTGGTACCGATACGAGAGAAGAAGATGGGTAACTCCATGGCATAGGCATATAGACCTCACTATACTCACCCTAGGAAAAACATGTCCCCAAACTAACACAAAGCTAAAGCAGACATTAGACTGAGCATCCTGTTTCCACAACACAACACAAACTAAAAGTGCACAGTACGACACATAACTACATGTTTTGACACAAGCTGCTCAGTTTGTGTGATGTGGGAAAGTTGGTGGCACTGTCCTTATTTTGTTAGGAGGCGTATTAATGTACATACTTACTATTATTTGATTATTTCTAAACTAACTAACATGGAGTGACATCGTTGTAATTTTTAACCTCCGACGGAACAAGAGGGGTGTTATAAGTCTGAAATGTGTACCTGTGTGTTTGTGTACATGTCTGAGGCATCATAGCTCATAAACGGATGAACTGATTTTGGTTTAGTTTTAAAGGTGACATTATTAGGCGTTTTACTGTTTGAATCGGGGTATTTTCGCAAAATATCGTTTTATAGTTACGTGTTCGATTGATTGTTGATGGAAGCGTGTCTAATAATAGATAAATTATGTAGCGAGTCAGCAAGTGCAAGTCAGACTCGCGCACGAAGGGTTCCGTGCCATTATCGCAAGAACGGCAAAATAATCACGTTTTTTGTATGGGAGCCCCACTTAAATATTTATATTATTTTGTTTTTAGTATTTGTTGTACGGCTTCATTAATACATCATCTGTGAATTTTCAACTGTCTAGCTTTCACAGTTCGTGAGATACAGCCTGGTGACAGACGGACAGACAGATAGACAGACGGTCCACGGAGTCTTAGTAATAATAGGGTCCCGTTTTTATCCTTTGGGTACGGAACTCTAAAAATTGTCGGGGTTTTGGAAATTTAAATTTTTACTTATTTATTTATTTTATTTCCACAATACTTAACCTATTTTACATCTAGTTTTAGCCACGCAACAAAAACCTCAAAGGGCTTAACTGTGTGATGGAGAGCCGTTTATTTTAAATTAAATTACAAATTGCAATGCTGAGTATTACAATATTACTTGTGTTTGTAGAAGGTACCGAAAGTAAGAGTCGATTACGAAAATTCTTTCACTGGTCAAAAGCCATAATTTAATAGCTAAATATAGACTACTTCTATCCTGGAAAAATGGATAATTATAAACTTAACTACAGTTATGATTAGAATAAATAACAATAACTACTATCAAAACCACACTGTCACGTCACAAATTAAAAAAAAAACCAACAAATAATTTTACTTTGGTTTCGAAATATACTAAACTAGCTATTCCCCGCGGCTTCGCTCCCGTGGACCACCCCACAGGACTCGTTTTCGGGATTAAAAATAGCCTATGTCGCTCAGGAATAATGTAGCTTTCTATTGGTGAAAGAATTTTTTAAATCAGTCCAGTAGTTTCGGAGCCTATTCGGTACAAGCAAACAAAATAATCTTTCCTCTTTACACTATTATTATATTAGTATTAGTATATTTAATCAAAATCAAAACAAATTATTAGTGTTAGTATATTCGTATTAGTATTAGTATAGACTAGCTTTTGTCAGCAGCTTTGCCCGCGTGATAGAAAAACAAAAATTGACAAGTTTTTTGTTCCCTCAAGGTCATTGGCGTTTATCGTCGCCTTAAACTCTCAGCAGCCAGAACTAAAACTTAATATTTACTGAACAAACTGATCGAACCGACTGCTATTGAGTTAAAGCGTAATTAACTATCAACTATGACCAAGTTTCCAAGTTCTCGTTTGAATATATTATGTGCTGTTAGTGTGTTTGGAGTTGGCTAGACTGAGTTTTGAATAACGAGTAGGCATGGACTGAAAGTGAAGCTATTTGCTGGAGAGGAATGGCTTTTTAATAGACTATGTTTTTCCAGCTGCTTCGCTGCCGTGGCGTATTCCATAGCGTATGTTTAGGGTTCCGTAACCAAAGGGTAAAAACGGGACCCTATTACTATGACTCCGTGGTCCGTCTGTCTGTTCGTCTGTCTGTCACCAGGCTGTATCTCATGAACCGTGATAGCTAGACAGTTGAAATTTTCACAGATGATGAATTTCTGCTGCCGCTATAACAACAAATACTAAAAACACAATAAAATGAATATTTCAGTGGGGCTCCCATACAACAAACGTGATTTTTTTGCCGTTTTTTGCGATAATAGTACGAAACCCTTCGTGCGCGAGTCCGACTCGCACTTGGCCGGTTTTTTCAATTAAAGTCACTAGTATTAGACCAAGGTAGGCCTTCGACAGACCAAGGTGACCAGCGTTGACCACTCTTTAACATGATAATATTATGTTATAATTATACATAATAATAATTAATACAATTACATAATAATAATAATTATACATGGTTTCTGGGTCTAGACTGTGAATTATATGTAATTATTATGCCGTTAATCGAGGTATTTATCACAATTTTATTGATTTAAAACAGTTAATATTTTCAAATGAATAGAGACCAGACGAAAGGTGTTTGGGTAATAAACTTATTAGTAACGGAAATAAAAAAAAAATAATAATGGTGTTGCATGAAAAGAACTTTCATGAGGCTTTCGATAATATGGTTGACAGCCATCTTTGCTGGTATTCACCCCAGCACAAGCAATTCACGTAAACTCCTCCCGACACGAGCGAAATCGAATTCTTTGGTAATAACACTAGTGTGTTACGACGACCAATAAATATCAAGTAGCTAGCTTGCTATCACTTGAGACCTGATCAAATTATCGGAAAACTATGGCCGGGGAATACCTAAGTTGTCTGCCGATAGACTGAAATAGGTACCTATAGGGGTCCTTACTGACATGACACACGCAACCACAATTAAACTTTAGCAGCGAAAGTGACTATGGGCATAAAATTATCTTAGCGGTATTATTTTAATTCAATTGTTTTCTAGCATAAAAGCCATGTTATGATAGGATTTCTCATTAGCTAAATTGAGGACTGCCATAAAAAACAAAATTTTAAGAGGGCTCACGGGATACATTTTTAAAGCCCTTCCTTGTTCTTACCGTTTTTTTCGCCGCTGCCAGTTTTTTTTGCGAAATTTCATTTTTCTGGCAGGGAGTGCAATTGTGCATTTAGATCAAAAGTTCTTGCAAATCATATTTTGATTGTTTATCGTTTCTTTGGTCAGCAACTTCACAGAACACCGGTATATGTGTGAAAGTTTAGTAATTGGTAGATACCTACATCATCATCTGCCTAGCCTTTTTCCAACTATACTGGGGTCGGCTTCCAGTCTTAACGGATTCAGCTGAGTACCAGTGTTTTACATGAAGCGACTGCCTTTCTGACCTCCACAACCCAGTAACTGGGTAACACGGTACCCCTTGGCAAGACTGGTGTCAGATCCCAAGCTTCTGTCTACCCGTAACGACTGTCAAAGATCTATATACCTACATCAATAAATTGGAAATAAAGGCTTAAATACACCTTAGCGTGTTCCGTCTGACTATTCTCATAGACAAACACTAAAACCGCCCCGTCGGGATCTTCTTCAAATAATCACGTTAACTATGAACCAACTAGTACGAGCTATTGAAGTTTGTAAATCAAAGTTTAGTTGAGAAGTAAGTTTAGTATCGAAGTGAAACAAAGTGGAGTCTGATCAATCTAGAGTTGTTCCACAGTTTCAGACAAATACTTGTTCTAACTCTCTAGTCGATTGTTATGTAGCAGATCTGAATACCTCTTTCATCTCTGTGGTTTGGTATAAGTAATTAAGGTTACACTAGTCGATCATTCTTCCATACAAACGTAGTCTGGCGATTACTCCACTGTTTGACAATATGTACGTTCAAAATAAAAAAATAATGGAAACAAAAAAGTAAAAAAGAAAAATATTTTAAAGTTATGAGCGTCGAAAGTTCCATATTTCAACACTAATTTTAACGCATCTTGGGGCGGAAATAAATACCTTAAGAAGAAAGAAAATTGCAAAACGGCCACCATACAGGGATAGGTTAGTAGTTCAACAATCCAAATAATTTTGTTTTGAGAATATACATTTAGTCGTTTTTTTCATAATATCTAGACTCCCAAAGGTCTGTTTATAAAATTCCGCGCGCTCGTTTTCGTCCTAAATCATCATCCATTTCGTTACAAACTTGCAAAAGTACTAATTCGTACGCGAACTAGCTTCTTACTGCTCATCACAGCATCTATCTCTTTCGCACGTGTTTTCGCATGAGATAGCAGGCATTTTAACCCCGCGCACAAAATAGTTCGTGCCGTCGACTAGGGCAACCTTAAGATCATTTAACCAGTCAATTGTTAGTCAAACTTACGTACCACCAAGGCTACCAGCCTTTCTCAAGGCAGGTTGGCGGTTTAAGCCTTAGGATTCGGCCAGAGTGCACGCTCTAATCGAGCGTCGGGCGGGCGGGGCGTGCAGCGTTCATGTTAAACACGTGCTACGCGTAGTGGCCGTCCTGAGTGTCGGCCGAGCGGTAAGCACGTATTTAACATGAACGCTGCACGCCCCGCCCCGCCTGATGCTCGAAGAGCGTGCACTCTGGCCGTACACTTACCTATCTGAAACCGCTAACCAGCCTTGAGCAAGAGTAACGATTAATTCTAATGCCTTCTCTGAATATTACCTAATTATGATTTATTCTCAATATTGCACCAACCATCACACAAAGTTCGACTGGTAGAAGTTGCCTAAGGTATTATTAAGTCTAAGCCTAAGGTATTAAGTCCGCCTCTGTACGTTTATGTGCATGAAGTAATATATAAATGAATCATCAATCAATACCTACCTCCATATAATGAAATATGTAGAAAAGTCGTTTTTGAACATCGAAAATATTTCCAAAAAATAGCTAGGGTGTTAAATGATAACCACCAAAACCGTTTTCCAGCATTTTTGGTAATTTTGTCTGTTTAGTTGTGCACGCATCACGGAAAATTTACGAAACTAATGTAGATAACTTTTATACTTGTTTCATCGCAATGGGTTCAGTCTATCAAAAGATATATGAATTTAAAGTGATCAAGAAGTAAAATATCACAACACACGCAATTCAAATACCCGGACAGTTGAACTCCATATTTGATAGATGGCGTTGTGTATTTGACGTCATTTTCTGAATGGCGGTGTTAAGATTCTACGCGGAAGAATGACCATAGAAAAAATATTGGTAGGTAGGGTAGGTAGTGTAGGGTAGGCACAGGCAGTTGATGGGAGTGAAGCCGCGGGCACAGCTAGTAAATAAATAAATGAGAAGACGCCTTTGGCCTGCAGTGGGTCAGTTAAAGACTTGTTATTTGTATCATAATAAAATAAAATTGAATTTCTACTTGATGAATAAATTACAGACGAGGCTAGTAACTCCTATGTATTTTGGCTTCAACTGGTTACCTATTACAGTTATAAGTTGTATGTTTTTAGGGTTCCGTACCCAAAGGGTAAAAACGGGACCCTATTACTGAGACTTCGCGGTCCGTCTGTCTGTCTGTCTGTCACCAGGCTGTATCTCATGAACCGCAATCAGCTACACAGTTGAAATTTTCACAGATGATGTATTTCTGTTGCCGCTATAACAACAAATACTAAAAACAGAATAAAATAAATTTTTAAGTAGGGCTCCCATACAACAAACGTGTTTTTTTTTCGTTTTTTTGCGATAATGGTACGGAACCCTTCGTGCGCGAGTCCGACTCGCACTTGTTTAGGTACTTGTGATTGTGCCTTACCTAGGCACAATCTATGGAATACCATTACAGCCAACAAATTATTATACACAAGCAGTTTTAAAAAGTGGGGAGGGAATGACTCACTGAGCTTCAAAAAATTCTTAGGAATGCTTTTAATGGGAATAGTATCCAAAAGGCCAGGCATCATAGTAAATCAATATTTTTCTTCTCGTTACGATAAGTATATTAACTTATTCCACCAAGAATTCATTATCATATAAGGAAAACACACATTAGTCCAAGATGGGCCCTGTCACGGAGGAAGGTCTAACAATCTGTCTCTTCTTGTTAGTTAATGCTAAGTGAGACGGGTCGGGGAAGTGCCTTGAACCCTAATTGATTCGAACATACGGGGTGATGTGATCGTTTATAACTTATGTATGGCCCTTTAGACATAAGCTTTAGAACCTGTGAGATTTGCTCGAAGGCATGAGGTTCTGAGTTCAATATTGAACTTGGGTAATTTATTTTAGAAAAGGGATGTTACCTGGGTAGAAATATATATTGGGTAGAATAGATTATCAAATAATATTGAACCCGTATTTTTTGCTTTATCAAATAAATAATAATTTACAAAGATAAAGCGCATCATAGTTCAGGAGTGAGGGCTTGTGACGTCACTTTGTCAGTATAAAAAGTAGCACACCGTGACGTCACACGATTTTTCAACGCACTGTATCGTCGTATTTTTTTGTTTACGTAGCGAAAGAAAAAAATACGTGTCCAACATTTTTAGCTTACTTAATACTTGATTACTAAATAGATATTTTTGTCAACTACCCTATTCTCCATAAGGTATTTTTCAGTAACAGTCCGGAGTCAGTATTTAGGTGAACGCACACCTATCAGCGCCGAAGGAACCGCAAGCGCTGCAGTCATCGCATTTTCTCAAGGCCCCGCGCAATCCGCGCCGAACGCGCCGAACGCGCCACACGCATCGTATCCACTTCTTTACATCTTGAACAATATTTTCTATACGGATACGGAAAACGTCACCGCGCCGCCCGCACCGCACTCGCCGCAAGCATCGAACGCGCCGAATCTGAGTACGTCATCCGCACGCACTGGTGGATTCCGTATACCTACAGCATTTTGCTGAAATGCGGCTCGTGCGGCGCGGATAGGTGCGCGAGGTTGCATACGAATTCATATAAAGATTTATACAATGCGATGACTGCGGAGCGTGCGGCTCCTGGGGTGCGTCTAGGTGCGCGTTCACCTTTTGTGTCCGATAGGCAATAGTCGTTTCACCCCCTACATATGAGACATAAAATATAACTGGTGAAATCTCAGTGTAGTATCTATATCACCTATTATCCTTATCCTAAAATAACATGGCATCATGCCCGTACTCCCCGTACTGGCGTGACATTGTGTTATGATTTGTTTTTTTTTACCATATTGTAATATTTTCGGAGTATCACGTCGCTATATTCCTGTGTCATCATTACTTTTGCCGTGCGAAAAGTTATCACCGCAATTTTATAACGAAAAAGCTTACGTTTTACTCGACGTAAAATGGTTATGTAATCAACAATGAGTGATACTATAATAACGACTCCTGAATATACCCTTTTTGTATTTGTTATGGGGACATAGATAGCTTTTTAAAACGATTAATAAATTTATGAGCACTATATGGTAACAGGCACCTACAGTTTCTTTCAATTTCCTTTACAAAAAGACAGATTTTACTTTCCCTTTGATTCTAGATTTACACAAAGTAAAAGTTCTTATTCTTCTTCTTCTTATTGTATGAGGATGTGGCCATCTCTGGTGTCAGAGTTAATTAAGCCGCCTCTGGGGACCCCACAGGCCTTAACATACATTAACTATATAAGTCAAGGTTCCCCCACGATGTTTTCTTTCACCGTTGCCTGTGATGTCCAAGATAAACAAGATAATTATTATTTAAAACCGGCTTTTGCCAGTTGCTTTGCCCGCGCGAATGATGAAATTTATCGCAAGGGATAAAAAGTATCTTAAGAACTTCTACAAGGCCCACTAAATCTTAAAAATTGGTCCAGTGATTTAAACGTGAAAATGTAGGAAATATACAGAGTATGGAACTACGGACTAGATCAGGGGTCACCAATTACTTTCTTTACATCGTCACGAGTATGTAATTATTTCTAATTATAGTCTAACTTTAATCGAAAGAAGATATGTGGCCGTTTGACATATTTTTCTACAAAAATAAAATAAGATATTTATTTAACTACTTTCCATAAAAGAACTCAAAACAGATACTACTGAATCTTAAAAAAATTAAGGTTTACCATCAATGAAGATGCATGAAAGAGAAAAAAAAGTCCTTCTATTCTCTATTCGTTCTATAACGCGTATTATTGCAGCTCTCTTCCCTAAAAATATAACTTTCTCCGTGTACCAACTCAGAACTGCCCATACTTTCAACCCAAAACTTCACAAAAGCAAGGACAACAATTACAATTAGGTCAAATCCTCGGACTACGTACAGTAATCAACACAAGTTGTAACAAGTATCATTCTTGCTCATACAGCTTGAGACCACAACATGTGTGGGCTATCCTAACGACATGGAAGCGTCGAAGTTTCACTGGAGTCAGAAAAAGTCGCTCTTTATTAGAAGGCAACATTTTGGGGCAGTGTTTTGAAGTAGTTTCGGGGATTTTGGTGTAATGTGACGGCAAATTGCGATGTGTTTGATATATAGTGTTCTAGAATAAGTACTTTTGATTATCTGTGGTATTTGATATTATCTATGGTCTCTCTGACATAGCGTCTCATATAAGTAAGTACTACTCTAAACTGATAATTAATATTCAATCTTTTATTATAAAACATGGCGCAGCCGTAAACACGTATCACGAAAATCACTATTATTTGCGATTCATAAAAGTTATAATTATGAAAAATTGCGTGAAAATTTTGCCAAATTTTGACATGCGGTCGAGTAAGGCTGGCGATGTGTGGCCATTGTGGAAACAATGTTTTCGAGATTATCTAATTGGTATAGATGAAGCCGCAGAACATGTTTAAGTTGCTCTGATGAGGAATATGATGGTGATGAAGTCCGCCAGAATTCTTGCAACTCATCCGGTCTCAAGTGAAAAAGATTG
Organism: Anorthoa munda; assembly: GCA_945859665.1. Classification (NCBI taxonomy): domain Eukaryota; kingdom Metazoa; phylum Arthropoda; class Insecta; order Lepidoptera; family Noctuidae; genus Anorthoa; species Anorthoa munda. The sequence goes on along the minus strand of OX243894.1, from coordinate 55,700,403 downwards.
TAAAGTATGTTAAATTATTAGACGCGATTGATAAATATTTTTGACCTAGGGTGAACGAAGTTTTTGAACGTTTTAAATTTAATGAGAGAAAACAGCAGCAGGACGAAAAGTTTAGTAATAAATAATATTAATAAACATAAAGTATCATCACCTTACGGACACTGGAAATAACCTTGCTCTAAGAGGTTATGGTTACCCTCCAGGAAGATTAGAGGCCAAAGTATATTCGGTCGACCCAATACATTTGTTCTTGCATGCTCCCCTGTCAGTCGTTATGCTATCATTCTACCCACATATAATATTACAAATGATACTTAGAAAAAAGTATAACAAGCCATGTTGTTTATTATGTGAATTTTCCCAACACAAGTATCGCATGATTGTCTGCAACCAGGAAGTTAATAACACGATAAATATAAATTAATAAATGACTCTATAAGAGTTAATGAATTTAATTATGGGAAGGGAAGTTCCCATTCAGGTTTTGAACGGTTATTTATAAGTTCCCGGGGATTTTACGATGGCTTGGGAAAGTTAAAGTCAGTACGTATGGGCTTTGTTATTATTTGCAGGAATGAAATAAAAGTTTACTCTTTAAAGAACTACCTGTTCGTGTAGGTAATTCATTGAGACATGTTCCAACTGTAACATCCCTTGAACCGTCAAAAACCGAATCTGGTAGACATAAAAATCATGCGGTTACTGTCTGAAACCGTTTACGGTTCCTTTTTTATGACTTACTAAAAGAGCGAAAAATTATTTGTGGTCTATATTTACAGTGTTGTAATACTTAAAAATGGTAAAAGATAAGACGAGAATATCAACCAATCCTTCGTTTTCTACTTAGCGCAGAGCAGTAGCGGAATATTATTTAGTAAAGAAGAATTACTTGGTGGATATGTGAAATATTATTTTGTAATCCCACTATATTACTAAATGTGATTTCAATATGTTTGTAATTTTAACAGGTAAAACAATATCTTAAAATAATAGAATGAATCATATGATTCATTGGACAGGGAAAGTGGCCTGTATGTTAATATCAATCATTACGGCTGAATTCAAATGATCAAAGGATACTTTTTATCCTAGAAGTACATAAATAAACAAGATAAAAAACCCCCGATTTTAATTTTTATTTCATGCTTTTTAAACTACATATAATATACCTAGTAGCAGATACGCTTCAATCGACAATCTATCGAAACACGTAATAATTACACGATATCTTGCGAAAAAATCCAGATTCAAAGAGTAAAATGCGAATAACTTTTGAACGGCTAAACCGATTTTATTCAAACCTAGCTAAGAACACTCTTGACAAAGTAAACTTTCAAACAAAAAAAACCGGCCAAGTGCGAGTCGGACTCGCGCACTAAGGGTTTTGTACCATTATCGCAAAAAACGGCAAAAAAATCATGTTTGTTGTATGGGAGCCCCACTTAAATATTTATTTTATTCTCTTTTTAGTATTTGTTGTTATAGCGGCAACAGAAATACATCATCTGTGAAAATTTCAACTGTCTAGCTATCACGGATCATGAGATACAGCCTGGTGACAGACGGACAGACAGACAGACAGACGGATCGCGGAGTCTTAGTAATAGGGTCCCGTTTTTACCCTTTGGGTACGGAACCCTAAAAACTAAATCAAAATCGGTTCATGCGTTTAGGCGCTATGATGCCACAGACAAACACACAACACACGTCATACTTATAACACCCCTCTTTTTCCGTGGGGGGGTTAAAAACATAGCAACTGGCAGAATCTAGTAATTATATACATCACTAACCTCCTCTTTAATCACTTCAATCGATTTCACTGGTAGCTAACAAATTGATCGCTGTAACAAGGGCAGTAGGTAGGTAATTACGACCGAGTTAATTGCTTTGGCCACGCCTTCACACGCCAATTGAAACGTAGAAGCTTGTGTTTGTTTTTATATTAATATAGGTTTTGTTAATTTTGTTAAAATATATAAGTTTTTAAACTGTCATGGTCACTAACACTAACATTAGAAACGGGATATTTACCATGTTTACTGTTTTTTGTGAGTTCCCGATATTTCGGTGCTGTTGCAAGCACCATGATCACGGTTACACTGAAAAGTCATTGCGGGTGGGTGTTTATGAGGAGACATATCGGTCTACCCTCTTTCTTGTTCGTTTTTGTTAAAATATGTTTAGTAAATAATAAAAGCAGGGAGAGCAGTGGTGTCCCAGTGGTATCGGCCGCGACTTACAAGTTGTAGGTTGTGGGTTTGAGCCCAGGCAGGCGCTTTACTATGTGTAAATTATTTCATCACCACTGCACTCAAAACGGTGAAGGAAAACATCGTGAGGAAACCAGCATGTTTTAGAACAAACAATTCGAAGACATGTGACATCCACCAACTCGCACTGGGCCCGCGTGGTAGATAACGGCCCATTCCCTCTCACAGAGAGGAGGCCTGTGTCCCAGCAGTGGAAACATTAATAGGCATGTGATGTGATGTGAAATAATAAAAAATGGTTTTATTAAGACCAAAACTAATAGCCGACCGGCGTTGGGCACTATTTTGATAATAAATTAAAGAGTGCTACAAAACTAACCATTTGACGTTGTAAGGTTGTATTTTTAAAATTTTTTTTGTTTTTTTTTTTTTTTAGTATTGATAGGCTTGCGCTTGACCTCTATCTCACCTGATGGTAAGTGATGATGTGGTCGACGATGTAGCACGCTTACCTAGAAGAAACCTATTCACTCTTGACTTAAAGACTCCCAGGTTGTAGCTATCAGGAAACACAGACTCCGGCAGGGAATTCCACTCCTTAGCTGTACGCATAATGAAAGTATTCCCAAAACGTTTGGTGCGTATGGGTGGGATGTCCACCATGTACCGATGACGCATCGCCGTACGTCTTGTAGTCCGATGATGGAACGGGCTAGGAGGAATTAGTTCATGCAATTCCATCGCACACTCCCCGAAATGTAACCGATAAAAAACCGACAGACTGGCAACTTGGCGCCGATGTTCAAGGCTCTGAAGCCTAGACTCGACCAGTATCTCATTGCCGATGAGCCTCTTGGCCCGTTTTTCGATTGACTCTAGTGCATCCAGCTGGTACTTCGCAGATCCGTCCCAGAGATGAGAGCAGTACTCCATGCATGACCGAACTTGCGCTTGGTACAAGTTGAGCAACTGTTCTGGCGTGAAGTACCGTCTCACCTTTGCAAGAATCCCCAACTTTTTGGCAGCCAGTTGAGCTTTTGCCTCAATGAATGGACCAAAATTGAGGGTCGATGTCAATGTAACGCCAAGAAGTTCAAGATGGTCCGTTATCGGCACGGTCACATCACGGAAAGAAGGAGCCGGGTGGAATTGGCTCCTTTTAGCGGAAAAAAGACACGCCTGGGTCTTAGTAGCATTGAACCTGACCAGATTGGCATCACCCCACTCGGAGACTGCCTTCAAGGACAGATTCAAGCGCCCAACCATGGCCTCCCGGAGAGACTGGATCTGAGGCCCAGTAGCACGCGCGTCGGATACGTATCTCTCAGCAACAGTGCTGTCGTCTGCATACCCAAAGGTGCCGGGTTTTAACAGATCATTTATGTGCAACAAGAACAATGTTGCTGAGAGTACCGATCCCTGAGGGACCCCGGCATTGATATCCAGTTGGTCAGATGAGCGGCCATCAATAACCACTCGTATAGACCGGTCCCTCAGGAAGTCCGCGATCCAATCGCACAGTCCACTGGGCAGACCGAATGAAGGAAGCTTACCAATAAGGCTCTCGTGCCAGACCCTGTCGAAAGCCTTCGAGATATCGAGGGAGACGGCAAGCGCTTCCCCGTGCTTCTCGATGGCCTCACTCCAGATGTGAATGGCATACGCTAGAAGATCCCCAGTTGACCGATTTTGGCGGAAGCCATATTGGCGGTCACTGAGGATGTCGTTAGCTTCTAGGTATGACAGGAGCTTGGAGTTGAGCACCCGTTCCATACTCTTACAGAGAATGGACGTAACTGAAATGGGTCTGTAGTTGGCCGGGTCAGCCCGACTGCCCTTCTTGGGCACAGGCTGAACGTTAGCTTGCTTCCATGTATTCGGCACTTTTCCAGTCTCATATGAAAGGCGAAACAGGCGTGTCAGGATCGGAGACAGTTCAGGCGCACAAGTTCTCAGAACAATTGCCGGTATCCCATCGGGGCCACTAGCTTTGTTCACGTCAAGGTTGCGCAGCACCCTACGGACGTCCCTTTGATGGATGCGAATGTCCGACATACTCGTCTCGCATCCGTCAAGGGAAGGAGGGGGCTGCGCGTTACCAGAATCCAGGCGTGAAGATTCCGCAAAAAGAGAGGCAAATAAGTTTGCTTTCTCCTCAGCGGAGTGGGCCAGTGTTCCGTCGGGTTTCAGCAGTGGTGGTAGTGAGGGACGGCAGAAATTCGATTCAACCGACTTAGCCAGGGACCAGAACGCTTTACTACCGGCTGGGAAGGAAGCAAGTTTGGTCCCAATACGGCTTATGTGGTCAAACCGAGCCCTTCGCAATACCCTCTTGCAGGACTTGGCAGCCCTATTAAAGGCTCTCTTCCGCTGGCTCACGTCGCTAGCCTTGCGCGTCCGAGCGTCGACCCATGCGAGGTACGCCTCATGTTTAAGCGTGTTGGCGCGATTGCACTCGGCGCCAAACCATGGCCGGTCAACGCTAGACATTGCTACGTCAGAGAATGGAATGTAGTACTCCATTCCCTGATGCAACACATCGGTTACGGCGTCCGCACACGACGAGGGATCAGCTGAAGAAAAGCAAGTGGGCCGCCAAGGATAAGAAGCGAAAAACGAACGCATCCCATCCCAATCTGCTGACCTGTACCGCCAAACCCGCCGAGTGCCTCTTGGGCTGGGATCGGGCGGGGAGTAAACGGATACAGACTTCACCAGACAATGGTCGGAGCTACCCAAAGGTGAAGATACCGACACAGAGTAGCGGTCTGGATCTGTTGTCAGCAGAAGGTCCAAGCAATTGGCAGTGTGCGAATCAACATCCGGCACCCTCGTTGCTCCCTGGACCAGCTGGGCGAGATTTAACGCAAGCGCAAGCTTTCGCGTCTCTCGCCCAGCATGATCAGTGTACTGGTATGGGAAGAGCCACTCCTGGTGGTGGGCATTGAAATCCCCCAGTATCACTAATTGGGCAGAAGGGTACCGCTGCTGTGCCGCATCAGCCGCCTCACACAGATGCTCCGTAAGCCTGGTTGTCTCCTGATCTCCACTGTGCGATCGGTAGACACAGGCGTAAATAATTTTATCTAGGCCTGTGTCCACCAGTGCCCAGAGCACGGAAAACCTTGAGTCCTCAAGGTTTCGGAGACGCCGATAACAGATGTCGTCTCGGGCGTACATGCAAACACCCGCGCGTGGTTTAAAATTGTGCTCCAGGGTAAACCCTGGGTATGATAAGTACGACACGTCTGACGGACATCCGATCTGCGTCTCCGAAAGGAAAAGAAGAGCTGGTCTATCAGTCTCCAGGTGGTGATGGACTGCTTCGAGATTTGAGTGCAGCCCTCTTATATAAATTACTTGAATAATAACCGTTTGACTTTTGTTGTTTTTTTTTTTTATTTTGCTCCAGCGATAGAATATAGGTATTACGATACCGCTTTGTAAAACTGGTCGTCAGACTATCGATGTTCTTATTAACCGTAACTGCTGGCAAATATCGACAAATGGCAGCGGGGACAAATGACTTCATGCGCTTTCCGATGCACGGAGAAGTCTCGGTATATATATACATTATATATATGTATAATGGAGGGCGCACGGTTGGCGCAGTGGTTGAGCGATTGACTGCTGCGCTGCGTGTCGCGGGTTCGATTCCCTCACGGAACAAATATTTGCATGATCTACTGATCGTTGCTCCGGCTCTGGGTGTTGTGTATGTGAGTTTATATGTTTTTAAACGCACCCACGATACAGGAAGTAATTCCTAGTGTGGGGAAAATTTAAAAAAAAAAACTATGGGTGGTCACCCATCTACGGACCGATCTCGGCAAGCATTGCTTAATATGGAAAACCGACCCATGTGTCTGTTATTATTTAACCACGAGCCTTTGGTTCAAATATCTCAGGCAAACCCACGCGATGTTGTAGCGAAGCATTTATTAATTTGGTCTGAAGAGCGGTTTGGAAGGAAATTGGCGGTTTTCCTGAATGAACTGCGTGGTACAGAGTGTTTCCTGAATGAACGGCGCGATACAGGGTGATGTAGTGGCGCACTATCGTGAGACTTGTCCTGTAATATAATTTATAGAGTTATTATTAATGTAGTTAGATTTAAACAATGACAGGTCTATCATATAATATATTATATTAATATAATTTAACTGAAGTGGCATGGGGCAGGGTTGGGGGCGACTGCAAACCGGCAGGCTTATTACGTATCTTTTGCAAGAGCAAAACGATAGCGATTTTTGCGCAATAATTGCTCTTCAATACAAAAGTTTTAGAGTTGTTGGCGGTTTTATTTTTAACCGGTGCATCGGTGTAGTAACCTAAACCGGCACGGCAAAATGGGTTATTATGGACACCGAATGTGAGTGCAGAGTGTGTCGAAAACATGAACCACATATTACAGTGTCCCAGGTGTCCAAGTAGGTAATAATTAACGAGGCTTGGTAGGATTTAACACCTTTTAGATAGTTTGGCCCTCAAAGACCACAAAAGAAAAATATTATGCTTCTTCTCAAACTTAGTTAACTCTCATTACATATAACTGTCACACTACAAATCCAATCAAAATATTTCATTTGGAATCATAATTTCCAGACTGCAGTGTAAGGTTGCTACGTCACTGTCACCATATCGTTCTAACTTCCAATAACAGTCGGTAAGTAAGTGAATTTGACAAACAGTGAGCGATTAGCAAACGATTGTGTAGGACCTACTATCCCTACTGTAGGTAATTCCGACTTTTATGACATAAAGCGATTGATCGCTATCGTTTTGCTCTTGCAAAAGATACGTAGTAAGCCTACGGAAGACGCAACGTTGGGAGGCCTCCCTCTGACCAACGACCTGGTTAAGACTGCGAGAATTCGGTCGATTTGTCGGACATGGGTTGGGGTGGCCCATGTCCAGCAGTGGACGTCTTTCGGCAGAAATGTTGATGATGATGATGAATATAATTTAGAGGATTATACTGTGTGTACATAAAATATAAATCAGGAGCCTAGACTGACACAGGGAAACCTGGTGTGAGGTCTTCGAATTTAATCCACTTAAATGTCACATCACATCACATCATCAGCCTATTAATGTTTCCACTGCTGGGACACAGGCCTCCTCTCTGTGAGAGGGAATGGGCCGTAATCCACCACGCGGGCCCAATGCGGGTTGGTGGATGTCACATGTCTTCGAATTTTTGGCTCTAGGACATGCCGGTTTCCTCACGATGTTTTCCTTCACCGTTTTGATAGCAGTGGTGATGAAATAATTTACACAAAGTAAAGCGCCTGCCTGGGCTCGAACCACGATCTACAACTTGTAAGTCGCTGCCGATACCACTGGGCCACAACTGCTCTCTTGCCACTTAAATGTAATATCAGTTTTTTTTTTATTTATTTAGTTTTACCTACACGTTGTGTAACTCGTGTATAATAAGATTATCTAACGGAATAAACAAATCAAGGATGTGAAGACATGTGGTATTTTGCACATATATTCCGCCTACCCCCATAAAAATGTCGCTTGTTTATGTAACCATGTAGTAGGTAACTATATTTGGTATATCTGTGTTAAAGATGAAATTGGTCAGGCTTCATTATAACTGAAAGACAATTATCCCTAGTTATAATCATCATCATCATATCAGCCGAAAGACGTCCACTGCTGGACATAGGCCTCCCCCAAACATCGCCACATTGACCGGTTCCGTGCGTCTCGTAACCAGCAGATCGCCGCAACTTTCACCAGGTCCACCTGGTGGGAGGCCTTCCAAAGCAACGTCTTCCGGTTCGCGGTCGCCAATCCAGAACCTTTCTGCCCCATCGGCCATCCGTTCTGCGAGCAATGTGCCCTGCCCACTGCCACTTAAGTTTGACAATTCTTCGGGCTATGTCGGTAACCCTGGTTCTCTTGCGGATCTCTACATTTCTGATGCGATCACGCAAGGAAACTCCGAGCATAGCCCTAATTATAGTAGGTCCGGAAAAACCTAAACAAAATAAAACTGATATTTCTAAACCAATAAAAAATGGTAAAATTATACTGAGGCATTTTTTGTTAAACCAGGATTTAAAAGCTCCAAGGACCTTAACGACGTTTTTACAATCTTACTATAAGAAAATCTATAAAAGCAGGATAGATTGAACGATATTTTTGACGGCATAAGTTCTGAGGCCCTTAAAAGGAAGGAGTAAGTCTGTGTCCTAGAAAATAGCTCGCTATAAGAGTAAGAACTAAGAGCACTAACATACCCGTATGTGACCTAAGATTTATAAGACCTAGACCTAGGGCTGGCAAAAACAGCCTTGTTCATAAAAATCTCTGAACTGTTTAGCAAAATTCTGTATGGAGAATTTGTATCAAGAAAGAGAGAGATAAGAATTAGACTAAAATCGTCATTTCGAGAGTTGTCTGGAATTTTTGTTATATATTCGCGAGCTGGCTGACCAAAACCAGATGTATCCTCTGACTGCACAACCCGTTCCCGTTTTTACCCTTTGGGTACGGAACCCTAAAAAGGAAAGACTTCCCGTCAACTGGATAAGCGCCGTCTGGTAAATCAACAGAAATATTGTCATTTACGTTAACGCTATTGAGTGTGAGTAAAAACACTCACTAAGCCCACTGATTTTTGACTGAGAGCAGTGGTGGCCCAGTGGTAACGGCCGCGACTTACAAGTTGTAGGTCGTGGGTTCCAACGCAGGCAGGCGCTTTACTATCCTATCCCACTGCTTTTTACTTCATAGCACTGTCCCATACCTCAATGCAAAAGGATGGAAAAACCCGTTACCATTTGACATACTAAAATAACAGTTACCGGCAAAAATACCAGAAGAATTACGCTCAGCCCTACCTAAATGGAGACGAACAAAAAACTTGAGCTACCCTCATGATTTATGATCGTATAACGTGACTTATATTTTCTGATTTACCCCGTCTAGTTCCTAAAAGAAAGTCTGGATTGTCTATTGTTTTCTCACATTATTTAGGTAGGTAGGGTACCTGTTTCTTAGCAAATGAATGTTTGGTTTCTTACATGAAATGTTGGATTGAAATGAAATGTTCTTTATCTACTGTATTATTTTTGTGTTTGTTTTTTTATACCATTTCCCCTCTAAAAAGCTTATTCTATTAATTGAAAACGGTGAATAAAAAGCATTTTTAATCACTATTTTGGTGTTTGAATTTAGAACACTGCAATATATTCGACCTCCATCTCAATGCTATACAACCTGCTTGCGCAAAAAATACTCGACTTACAAACTCCTTGTGCTTTTCGCCTAAATCTTTCTTTTTCTCGTAGTTATGGTATAAAGTATAGTATGTAACTCTTGAATAAAATGGATTTATATCGAGGGTCATGAATAACTAACGTGGCTCAGGATTTTAACACTTGAATCACTCCTTACGGTCGTGATCAGTCGTTAGAATCCTTCACTTGCTCGTGATACATCTATGGCCCTCGCTTTAAATCCGTCCTTTATTCACTATTTGCATAATATGCTATGTTCTTTTTGCCTGCATTAAGGCAAGGTAGAGGTAAAGATAGGCCTCATTTCAACAGTTATGTTTAAATTCTATGTAATAAGGATCATGCCTAATGCCATCAACCATGCAGAAATCCAAAAACCAGCCTGAACTGAGAAATTCCAGATGGAAAAACCAAAAAACATTGTTTTGGAACCAGGCAACAATCCAGAACATAAGGTTCTGGATTGTTGCCTGGTTCCAAAACACTCAGCAGTGGCGGTTATTATATATATACTATCACAAAACCATAGAGGCAGTTTCTTTTTACCCGACTGCCGAAGGAGGATAATGAGTTTATCAGTCTTTGTATGTGTTTGTATGTATGTTTGTTTCTATGTGAGGTTCTAGAGACCAAATGCTTTAGCCAATTTTGATGATTCTTACATCAATAGACCCACCATTTTTCAATTTTAATGTAATCAACATTAAAATTGAAAAATGGTGGATTTCAGGCGCCATATTGTGGCGGCCCAAAATTTTTTTTTTTTCCAAACCCTAGGGATTTAAGAGGTTATCAAAATTAAGAGTTTAAAGAGGTGATTACAAAAATATACCTATAACAATTATTTATGTTTAAAAGTAATGCAAAGAAAACCGAGTTATAAAAAAAAGTTAATTTAAAAATCAAAAATCCCGACTGCTAATATTATGGTTTTTGTCAGTCAGCTCGCGATTATGTATCCTCCGACTGCACAGCATAATTTTCTTCTTGTTGAGGTCTTTTTAGTTCGGTGAAGCAGTCGGGTTTTTTAAATTAACTTTACTCTTATTCCTTTACCTTCTCTTCCATACGTATATTTTAAAAATCTGGGTAGATATAAATAAGTCCTCGGGTCTTATCTGGAAACAAAAAGAACCATTATTAAAACCACAACGACGAATTCCACAAATTACTTAACGTTTTACTTAAATCTACAATGTCCTCGTGAAAAACGGGTTCGCCGAATCCGAATTGGACGTAGTTATGCGACAACGTTCCAATCCACAAGGTAGTCAAAATTGAGTTTATGAGCCCAAGCTAGGTATTTTGGATCGTTCTATCTAGTGCTGAAGACACTGACTCTCTTACGACAATAACTATTGAAATAATTAAGCGGTCTAAATGATAAAACGAACCAAAAGATCTAAATATAATCTTATAAAGTGACATTACATTTGGATCGTATTATTTTAATTCATTTTGGACTGAATGCAATTAAAATTAGGATCCAATCATCTTGAAACGTTTTAAAAATGCTGTGTGTGCAATAAGTGTGATTTGTTTGCGGTGCAATTACAAAACACTAGTGGATCAGAAAACACAAAAGTAGAGGCTGAGAAATCGTTACACTTAGAGAAGGCACAAAAAATGAGGGAACAGATGAAATGCGACTTTGAAACTGCACAAAATACCCCAAACATAGAATGCTTATCATTTGATCTCGAAAAAACTTTGCCCTTGCCTCGTATACCGACAAACGTAATTTTTTATAAACGTCAGCTTTGGCTATATAATAGCGGTATACATTCAGCATCAGATGATGTAGGGCACTGTTATGTTTGGGTGGAAGGTGAAGCCGGAAGAGGCGCTCAGGAAGTAGGATCATGCCTTGCCAATTATATAGAAAACAAACTACCTCCTACTATAGAACATCTCATACTATGGAGTGATTGTTGCGGTGGACAGAACCGAAACATAAAAATTGTTTTAATGTTAAAGGTTATCTTAGACTCCCATTCTACATTAAAAACGATAACTTTTCGGTATCTTGAGTCAGGGCATAGTTTTTTACCTAACGATACCGATTTTTCAAAAATTGAAACAGCGCTTAAAAAGCAACAACGTGTTTATACAGCTGAAGAATATATAGAAATTATGAAAAATGCTAGAAAAAAAAAACCATTTCAAGTATATAGAATGGACAAAAATGACTTTTATAGCACTGAAGATATTGAGAAAAAAATAGTAAATCGTAAGAAATTCACAGATAAAAGTAAACTGAACTGGCTGCTGGCAAAGGAGATAAAGATTGAAAAAGCTAAATTATATTCTATTTTTATGAAAACGTCCCTTGATGAGGATTATAATGAACTAAACATTAAAAAAACGACAAAAGGAGAGATTTCGACTATACATAGATCTGATCTGAAACAGTTATGGGCTAACGGGAAACCCATTGCTCCAGCTAAATTGGCTGATTTACGATCTGTATACAAGTTTATTCCAGCTGATTGCCTTAGTTTTTATAAAACATTGAAAGCGTCTAATGACGCCATTGACGATATCGATGGATTTGGTAAGGAGCTGGATTTCGATCTAGATGATGAATAAATTGTGATGATTTTCCATGCTTTGATTCCATCAACCTCAAAAACGTATTTTATTTTGTCATAACACGAGATAGCGCGCGCTGTACGCAGGCGTCTTAATAAATATTTTTTTAATAATGTTGTTTCATTGTTATACTTATGTTTTAGAAAAAATATATATTAACTACCAAAATATACCAGTTTTCAGATATTGGATCGTTTTTGCAAATTAAGCTATAAGCTACTTCCATACAAAAAGCCTTTTTTTAAAAACGTTCCAAGTGCATTTTCTTCATCATTTGTATGAGAAATATTAATACATTTTAATGACAAGTATATAGTAAAATAATGTTTATTTATTTAGTTGATGTAATACATACTACTTAGTTGTACTCGCTACCAAAAAAAAGCGTACCACAAAATTACAAAAACGCGATTTACTCAGTTCGACCTGCGTGTGGATTGGAACGTTGTCGCATAACTACGTCCAATTAGGAATCGATTCTCTGATAAATCGGAATAAGAATGAAATATGTCTGTTTCTTCGAATTTGGAATCAAATAAAATAATACGTGCCAGTCAAGTTTTACACAATTTTCATATTGCTTGGAGCATTTTGAGAGTCGCTTGTTAAGATTCCCTCTTCAATTTATACCAGTTTTTAACCCCCGACGGAAAAAGAAGGGTGTTAAGTTTGACGTGTGTTGCTGTGTATCTGTGCGTCTGCCTGTGGCATCATAGCGCCTAAACGGATGAACCGATTTCGATTTTGTTTTTTTTTGTTTTAAAGGTGGTCGAGAGTGTTCAAATAAAAAAAAGCTATGGTTTGAATAAATTCGGTTTCGCCGTTCAAAAGTTATTCGCATTTTACTCTTTTTATCTGGATTTTTCGCAAGATATAGTGTCATTATTACGTGTTGCGATAGATTGTCGATTGAAGCGTGTCTGCTACTAGGTATATTATATGTAGTTTAAAAATGATGCATGAAATAAAAATTAAAACCGGGGGTTTTTTTAATTTGTAATTTTATCTTGTGTATTTCCTCGTTCTTGGCATATGAGTATGTTTGATTTTCTTTTTCGAATCTTCGGTTTAAAACTATAATATGTGCCAGTCTTTTTCTATATATCGATTATGCCATTATTTACTTGCACATCAGTAGTAACAAAACCAGTATAAGATGGACTCTTTTTTAACTGAACCTCTGCACTACGCCAGGCCAGATCAAGGTCCTAGTATTGCGTGTGGTTGAATATATCTACTGTAGTACTAGAGATTTTTGTCAGTGGATTTTTCGCTGGTTTTTTGGACCCTAATTGTATTATGATTATCGCCATAGAAAGCCAAATAAAACTGAAGTTTCAGTAAGGAAAAATATACCGCTTACTGTATTTAATTTGTCTCCAAGTTGTTTCATTACCTTGGCCTAAAAATCGAAGTAAATATCAACACAAACATTTTCAAAGTATATATCTTTTAAATATAAATATTTTTACTTAAAATCGTATGACACAAGTAGGACTTAGAACTTTGAAGCCCACCAATGGAGATTCTCGGAAAATACTAAACCCGTGTGGGTGACAGAAAAATGGTCTCCCATAATGCGATTATATTTCAGTCACACCCACACTGGGTTTAGTATTTTCCCTAACTGCATTGATAGGATATATTTTTTTTATATAGACTTTTTCTTGCGTTTCTAAAATAAATAAACGAAATGAATTATTAAAAATCTCCTTTCATACAATCAACATTAGATACGTTGTTAAAACCAAAACCAGATTTATCCTCCGACTGCACAGCATGATTTTCTTCTTGATTTCATCTTTTTAGTTCGCTTTTTAAGCAGTCGGGTTTTTTGATTTTTTTTATAAAATTTTTTATTTATAACTTTTTTGGTATTTTTTTTAGAATTTGGTACATTTAAGTAAGTGTTATATATTTTTGAAATCCTCTTGAAACCCTTTATTTTTATTTTGGTTTGAAAGATATAAAAATTTTGGGCCCCCAAAATATGGCGCCCAAAATCCGTTCCATTTTTCTATTTTCCAATTTTAATGTAGCCAGTGACACTCACAGGGTTAAGACGAATCGACTGACGTAAGAACCATCAAAATCGGCCAACGATTTTGTTCTATAGAACGCCACATAGGAACAAACATACATACATACTTACATACATACATACATAGACTGATAAACACATTACCCTCCTTCGGCAGTCGGGTAAAAATAGTTTAATGTGTGAAATAAAATATTATTCAATTCGTAGGTTTGCTTTTTTACTTCAAATGAAATCCCACAGTGCGGTAAAATCAATTTTCGAGGAAAAAACCTTTGCTATTATTGTAACAAATATTGTCAATGTTAAGTAAATATTTGAACAGGCCATTTTCAAGGCAGGTTTCTCGGAAAACAAGCCGGGAATATTATAAATATTTTATTAGATACAAACGGTGAATTTACAAACGTTTAGCCTGAACTTTCGTGTAATGGAAAGCTAAGTAGTCAACCACTTAAGTTTTTGTCAATTTATAAAGCTAGTTCTCTGAGAAGGGGTTATGTCTGTTTTAATTAATTCTAGGCGACATCTAAATGTGATGCGTAAAACAGTTGTTACTTAACGTAAAAAAAGCTTTTTCCACACATATTTTCTGCAAGACAAAACGGGGTACGAGTTATCAAGTTGCCTGGCAACTCTTTTCTAACAATATTGACAGATATTGAACTTGACTTAAAAACCACAGACAAGTGTCAAAACGTAGATTTGATTGAAAAACTAATGGTAAAGCTGGACAGATGGCCAATTCTCGTTCAAATCGTTCCATTATCGGAATACAAGATGTACGGCAATGCATCATCGGTACATGGTGGACATCCCACCCATACGCACTAAACGTTTTGGGAATACTTTTATCATGCGTACAGCAAAGGAGTGGAATTTCCTGCCGGAGTCTGTATTTACTGATAGCTACAACTTGGGAGTCTTCAAATCAAGAGTGAATAGGTTTCTTCTAGGCAAGCGTGCTTCATCGTCGACCACATCATCGCTTACCATCAGGTGAGATAGTGGTCAAGCGCAAGACTATCAACAATAAAAAAACGTTATATTATCATCTCATCGACAATAAATGTCAAAAACATATCAATCTTTACGAAAATAAAATATATGTTTTTGACAAATTGCGATGCAAAAGTGAACGTTGACATAAATCAAAATTGCCCCTTTGGTTACTTAGGCACTTGCCCTACCGCCGACAAGTAAGTGATTAGCAATCGACTACTTTCGCTTTGACTCGCTGAAGAAACGTACTACTTACAGAAAAGTACAAAGGATATAAGATCCCGTGTCAATAAAAGAGACACATAGTTGATCGCTCGCTGATTACACTGCCGGCGAATACTGTCTCACCACAAGTTTGTCGCAGCAACAAGAGCTACCAAAGTTATACTCGCTCAGCGATGCTTGCTTGGTGGTCACAAATCACTCCGAGAGACAAGCAGCAGTTATTTCTATCTACAGTGTGGCCGCCCCGAGTGAGTGCGAGTAATCGCTCATTGCACAAACATACTTGATTATAGTCGAGCGACAAAACTATTGGAACTATACGCTCACTACAGTCGCTACTTGCTGCTCGCCAACTCGTTTTTAGTTTCCAGCTTTACTGGCTACACGCTACTTGCTGATCGTTGGCGGTGGAACTCCGTGGAACAAGTGCCTTAGGAAACTGCTTACGTTAGACGTTTCCTGACAAGACGTCCCTTAGTTTGAAGTTAGTGTAAATGGTCATTAGTGTATTAAATTAAAAGCCTGGTCGTTATCAAGTTGGTATTGTTCAGCAAATGGTAAATAAACCACATAATGGCGCCTATATATTTTAACTAGGGGCCATTAGTGAGTGTTCGTCTTCTCCTGAATAGTGCCATTGTTCTGGCAAAGTTCACGTTAATTTTTTTATTTGGCCGTCATTAAGAGTCACATTAGGAAATGGGAAGTGGCGCTATTAGGGTGAATGGTTACTGCGCCTATTTCAATTGTTCTCCAAAAAATAATGTCAGTAAGGATCTAGTTTTATATCTATATTATTAATATTATAAAGAGGAAAGATTTGTTTGTTTGTATCGAATAGGCTCCGAAACTACTGGAACGATTTAAAAAAATCTTTCAACAATAGAAAGTTACATTATTCCTGAGTGACATAGGCTATTTTGTAATCCCGAAAACGGGTCCTGTGGGGTGGCCCACGGGAGCGAAGCCGCGGGGAACAGCTAGTTGTTGATAAACAGAGGAACAATATCGTGACAAAAATGGACCTATCTGAGCAAATATTTTTGAGAATCAAAATATGTATACATATTATTACTATATTTTTTTTACTATGATACTAACAAAATTTTATTCTCGTTGTTACAGGTAAACATCCCCACAGTGCTGCTACTCCAAAAAATTCTGGACACAAACATCTGTTGGAGAAAGACTATACAAAATACGAGCGTTAATTCTATTCGTAGTGTCATTTATTATGTCTGGAACTGCTGGCATAGTGCCCACTGTGCGTTGTAGTTGTAGGCTCTTAATATAAACACGCGAGTTTAAGTTATTGAGTATAATAGGCTTTTAAATTATTTGGTCATTTAACACTGTGTTTTCGTAATGGATATAATTTAGAATTCATGAAAACTATTTGATATTATTCCCTAAACGGTGAAGGAAAACATCGTGAGGAAACCGGCATGTTCTAGAAACAAAAATTCGAAGACATGTGACATCCACCAACCCGCACTAGGTCCGCGTGGTGGATTACGGCCTTTCACTGAGAGGAGGCCTGTGTCCCAGCAGTGGGAACATTAATAGACTGATGATGATGATTTCATATTGTACCGTATATCGAAGCAAAAAACATTCTGAATAAAGTCGAACAAATTAGATTTCCCATAGCAATAAATAATAATGATAAATACAACACACCTGAGTTTAGATCGATCACAAATCTAGTTAAGCAGCTGGATCAAGGGCTCGGTTCAGAAAGCGGTACAAAATAAAATTATACAAAAATTATCAAAATTATATTATGTTATATATTATTATACTTCTGTCTGAGCCCTTCTTGAAATACGAGTGGTTTAAAATTGAATTTATAAAGGTCATAAAAATATTATTTCAAAAAAGTTTCCATTAAATTCCATTCAGAAGAATGTAGGAAACATTATTCGATATTGATTGATACGGATATAACATTTAAACGGAATAAACTCTGATGAATTTATAATAGCTTTCAATGGTAGCAATGTTTCATGATATACATACTTACTTTGAATTAATGTTGTTAGATCATCATCATCTGCCTAGCCTTTTTCCCAACTATATTGGGGTCAGCTTCCAGTCTTACCGTATTCAGCTGAGTACCAGTGTTTTACATGGAGCGACTGCCTATCTGACCTCCACAACCCAGTAACTGGGTAACACGGTACACCTTGGCAAGACTGGTGTTAGATCTCAAGCTTCTGACTACCCGTAACGACTGTCAAAGATCATTTAAATGACAGCCGGGACCAACGGCTTAACGTGCTTGCCGAGGCACGGAGAAAACTCGGTATGTTAAAATGGTCACCCATCCACGGACCGACCTCGTCAAGCGTCGCTTAACCTTGATTATCGACCCGTGCGGCTGTTATTATTTAGCCACGAGCTCCTCTTGAGAATTAATGTTGTTAGATATTCGTTAGAAAATGTTGCAAAACAGAGTTGGTTTGGATTTGTAATATTGGTAACGATTTTTTGTATTCAAGGTTCTACACTAACAGAATAGATATGAAGGTAATCTAAATTAATACTATAAAAAGTTAAAACTGCTTATCCAATTACGAAAATTCTTCAGTGATTTCAGAAGGCTTCAGTATCACTTTTGAAAGGAAGAAAGAAAACATTTATTGCCAACTGTATCAGAACATAAACAAAATACAAATTAGCTCTGAAGCACAATATTATTTCAGTACGGTAAAGGGAGCGGGCTCAGCAGATGCCATAGGACCATAGGACTTGCTGGTTGAAAAATAAAGAAAATTTGTACGGTTGCTGTGGAATACGAAAGCTGAATTATTACTAACACTAGTAGAAATACGGGAAGAGTTTTTTGGCTTACCTTCATCTTGTTTTCGATAATAAAATAATTGTTCTCTGATACATCCATTTTTAACACTTTTAAACTAAGGGCCTTTACTGATGGCGCGATGCAATTTGAAAGAAAAGAAAAATTATTTAATTGCCACAAACATTACATTTCAAGAACAAGAACAGTGGTAGCAGTTTTTGCAAACTAAACCCCTTAACTGTTATTTGATTTATATCACACCAATAAGGAATTTTTACTAAATGAAATTGCAAGTATGTGTACATGCACGCAATGCGATACAATTCGACCATTTATTTTTTTTGTGTCCAAACTTAGCGTTTGCCAAAGAGCGATGGAGCGTAGCATTCTAAAAAATAAACTTACCGACCGGATCCGCATTAATACGCTCCAAGACAGGCACCGCTGATGCTGGAGACAAGTCTGCGAGGCTGAAGTGGGATTAGGCGGGTCACAGGGTCGCCACGCAGTGGATACCTGGAGACGGACGTCGTAACCGAGGCAGGCCTAAAAACCGGCCAAGTGCGAGTCGGACTCGCGCACGAAGGGTTCCGTACCATTATCGCAAAAATAGGCAATAAAATTACGCTAGTTGTATGGGAGTCCTACTTAAATATTTATTTTATTCTGTTTTTAGTATTTGTTGTTATAGCAGCAACAGAAATATATCATCTGTGAAAATTTCAACTGTGTAGCTATCACGGTTCATGAGATACAGCCTGGTGACAGACAGACAGACAGACAGACTGACAGACAGACGGACCGCGAAGTCTCAGTAATAGGGTCCCGTTTTTACCCTTTGGGTACGGAACCCTAAAAACGCTGACGTGACGATCTGGACTTGTTCCTACCGGATTGGTCGGAGAAGACAGGAGACAAAGTAGTCTGGAGGGATGTGGGGGAGACCTTTGCCCAGCAGTGGGACAAAGTAGGCTAAATAATTCGACCAATACGCACTTGTATTTTTCATAGAAAATATGTACGTGATATCGCCTATTGGCGCAATTTAAATTGCGTCGCTCCATCAGTAAAGTTCCTTAGTTGCAAACAATATTGCGTAAACCTCACAACATCAAGCTCTATGTAAATGAAAATCTTTCCTAATCTCCCTAAAAACTTTTTTCTTCTTTATATACATTATTCATTGTATACTAATGGATCTAAAACTCTCAGCTTCTGTAAAAAAAGTATCGATTTAGCAATTTTCTAAGTGGCCTGTGTAATAACAGGAGTAAACTGTCTGGAATAATAAATTGGATTGGGAATTTGGGAAATGTCCTAGCTTATTACATTTGCAATGAAATTAGGACCTTAGGACCAAATAATTAGTAAACTTTTGCTGATATATTAGCTTAGCTGAAGTAAAATAAGTCTTTACTTAGGGTCACTTCATCATCATTATCAGCCTAAAATGTTCCCACTGCTGGGACACAGGCCTCCTCTCTGTGAGAGGGAATAGGCCGTAATCCACCACGCGGGCCCAGTGTGGGTTGTTGGATGTCACATGTCTTCGAATTTTTGGTTCTAGGACATGCCGGTTTCCTCACGATGTTTTCCTTCACCGTTTTGAGAGCAGTGGTGATGAAATAATTTACACAAAGTAAAGCGCCTGCCTGGGCTCGAACCCAAGACCTACAATTTGTAAGTCGCGGCCGATACCACTGGGCCACCACTGCTCCTGCAGATGTTATGGGTATCGATAAAACAAAAACCCGGCCAAGTACGAGTCAGACTCGCGCACGATGGGTTCCGTACCATTATCACGAAATACGGCAAAAAAAATGCGTTTGTTGTATGGCAGCCATATATAGTTTATTCTGTTGAAAGTATTTGTTGTTATAGCGGCAACAGAAATTCATCATTTGTGAATTACAACTGTCTAGCTATCACGGTTCCTGAGATACAGCCTGGTGACAGACGGACAGACAGACAGACGAACCGCGGAATCTTAGTAATAGGGTCCCGTTTTTACCCTTCGGGTACGGAAGCCTAAAAAGGCGATGTAGGTACCTATATCTTGCTTATAATATTAAGTAACTACACCACTAGCAACCGTAGCGTTGAACCCTCACATACATATTCTAACTTTAGCTGTAGAAATAATGACCGTTGGGGTAGACGTGTTCTTGAGTGGAAACCACGAATGGGCAATCGTAACGTGGGACGCTCACAGGCTCGGTTTAGCGAAGCCGACGATCTTCTTGGGTAGCAGCCAGATGAGAGCTGCTGAAAATCGAGATCAATGGCTTGCGATTGAAGAGGCCAGTGTCCAGCAGTGGACTGCTATAGGCTGATGATGATTATCTACATTCTAAGACCTTTTGAAGGAAACTTCCTCCACTCCACTAGACTCGGTCACCATAACACTAAAAATAAAACTTCAAGTCACAAGCTATAACTGTAAATTTGTTCGAAGGCGGCCGAGTCGAGGTTGAGTCGAGTGGATGGAATTACTTGGAATATAGGTGGTAGTCATTGACATCGACACCCATCACTTCTGCGGAGTTTCGCTAGCTAGTTCAATTTGACTCTAAATAGTATCTCTCACCTTCTTCGCAAATAATAAAAGGTAGCATTTGCATGAAAATAATTCTCAAAAAAACCCCTTTCTTCGTCTTTACTAGACAGAACGAAGGTAATATATTGTCCTAATGCCGAGTACGGTAGTTGCAAAATATATTTCGTTGACTACCCTGCCTTCTTTAGGTTCAATAATCGCGCTCAAGGCACGTGATGGTCTGTCTTTGTAACTTTAGTATCCTATTTAGCTTAGAAATTCTTGAATCGTTTGTTACCTACTTGTAAGTACCTACCTAGTTTCGTTTATTCTTGACTAGCTTCTGCCAGCGGCTTCGTCCGCGTGCTAAGTGTTTTCTTATCCCAAAGGAACTTTATACCGGGAGGAAAATTAGCCTATGTGCTATTCCAGACTATAATATATCTCCGTGCCAAATTTCATCTCGATGCGTTCACCCGTTCTGGCGTGATTGAGTCATCATCATCATGAGCCTTTTCGACCACGCTGTAATCCACCACGCGGGCCTAGTGCGGGTTGATGGATATGTCTTAGAATTTTTGGTTCTAGGACATGCCGGTTTCCTCACGATGTTATCCTTCATCGCTTTGAGAGCAGTGGTGATGTATTTCATCACAAAATACGCAGGCGCGCTTTACACAAAGTAAACCGCGCCTGCCTGGGTTCGATCCCACGACCTACAACTTGTAAGTCGTGGCCGTTACCACTGGGCCACCACTACTCTCGAGATTGAATAACAAACATATATTCATTCATCCATCCATCCAAACTTTCGCATTTATAACATTAAGTAAGAAGTAAGATTGTAGGGAAGAAGACGGTAAAAAAAGTGTGAGTGTATGTAAAAAAAATTGTTACAGAAGTCGACGTTACATATTTTTTCTACAGAAAAGGTTATTCTAAATAAAGTAAGTTCAATTTTGAATTTAAAACAATCAAGGGTGGCTAGAATAAGTAGGATACAATGTTTCTGATAACATAGTATCAAAAATTTCAGAAGCTTTAGGCAAATGTGTACTACCAAAATTCACCGTTATGTTCATATAAGCAAACAAAATTATACCAATCCGAGGACTTCCACATAGCGAAATGTACTTAAGCTAGAAACAATATCTCTCATCTCCAGAAAGAGAACTGAAATCTACATCTTTTACATATTTACGTATCCGAGATACAAACTAAACACATCGCGGTCCTTAGTTACGAATAACAGATACAATAAACTTTCGAATAGATAATATAACATGTTGGCTCTGGCAATACCACAGAGCACAAAACGGCGCGCCGGCAATGTCTAGAGACGTCATTCGCCTGTTTCCAACTATCTTAGGGTCAGCTGCCAGTTTAAAAGGATGAAGCTGAATATCATTTTGCATGCAGTGTCTGCTTATCTAAATTCCACAACCCAGTAATTAGGTAACACGAGCGTGCGTGCTTAAGCGTGCTTCACTGTCGACCACATCATTGCTTACCATCAGGTGAGATAGTGGTCAAGCGCAAGCCTATAGAAGAAAAAAAAAAAAAACACTATACCTGAAGAATTTGTTTTTTTGTTTGAACGCGCTAATCTCTGGCAATACCAGTCGGATTGCCAGAGTGTTGTGGTGGATTACCAGTGAAAACCTATGCCTCTGTGACATGGTCGCTCACAATGGGCCTCATCAGAAAGCTTACAGTCACCCAAAGGGTAATGGTGAGGGCTATGCTTGGAGTTTCCTTGCGTGATCGATTCAGAAATGTAGAGATCCGCAAGAAAACCTAAGTGGCAGTGGGCAGGGCACATTACTCGCAGAACGGATGGCCGATGGAGCAGAAAAGTTCTGGAGAGGCGACCGCGAACCGGAAGACGTTGCGTTGGAAGGCCTCCCACCAGGTGGACCGACGACCTGGTGAATGTTGCGGGGACAAGCGGGATGCGAGACGCATGTGACCAGACAATGTGGCGACGGTTGGGGGAGGCTTATGTCCAGCAGTCGACGTATTTCGGTTGATATGATGATGATGACGACCAGTTGGATTTGAAAAATCTTTTTGTGTGTGATAGCCCAATTCTTAAAGGTATTATAGACTATTTAATATTACGCTACGAGTATTATTTTACGGAGAGTGAAACCACGCGGCACAGCAATACTCACATTTACGTAAAATCACAGCTACGCTACGCGTTCTTTTGCGTGGATGTGAGTCTTCTAAGCAATATGTTTCTTCTAGGCAAGCATGCTTCATCGTCGACCACATCATCGCTTACCATCAGGTGAGATAGTAGTTAAGCGCAAGCCAATTAATAATTTAAAAAAAATAGTCTCACAAGACCGGTCGATGTAGTGACACTTGGGGAGGGGTTCAGCTGTGGATGGCTTTCGGATGAGGGCAATGATGATGATGCCCGAGAAATGTCCGCAAACTATAAGATTCAGAGATGAGATGAGATTTTTTTTGGTTTTTTTTTTGCGGGATCCAAGACATTTAAATTCATTCTCCGGGACTTCGTCGAGCTTCATTTCCTCGGCGCTTTTCTGGTGGTTGCCACTGTTGATTCTGGCTTTCAGGAGCTGCAGTGGTTTGGGAATAGTGCGGTGGGTTTGTCCCAAAAAAAAAAACTATAAGATTCGGCCGTCAAAGCCCTAGGTAGAATTATAGTAAACGGTGAAGATCATTGGCAGGTATTTATGGACAGTTCTGACAATACCGTGTCTAGCAGTGACCGCTAAGACATTTCCGTGCTCTGTGGCCAATCTAAATAAGGTAGATTTTCAACAAGTCCGCTTCCCGCAGGTAATGAAGTGGTTTTATACATGGTGCTCAATTGTGGATAAAATGGAAGTGTTTACTTATGTCTTATGTTTATTTTCGAGGATTTGCCTATAGTTAGGAGAAAGATAGATTTTAGCTAGACAATAAAATTACTATATTATGCAGTACTAGCTTCTGCCAGCGGCTTCGCCCGCGTGAATATCGAAAATTGTCCCTAGGAAACATATTCCCGGGATAAAAAGTATCCTATGTGCTATTCCTGACTATAATCTATCTTTGTGCCAAATTTCATCCAGATCCATTCAGTAGTTTTTGCGTGAAAGAGTAACAAACATACATACATCCAACCTCACAAACTTTCGCATTTATAATATTATTAAGTATAAGAGATGAAGATGGAGGGACGAATAACTCTTATACCGAAAATACCACGTTTTTAGGGTTGTGTAAGGAAAAACGGAACCCTTATAGGATCACCTTGTTGTCCGTCTGTCTGTCAAGACCCTTTATCTCGGTAACGCGTGATTATTAACTTATTTGCAGTTGGTAAACTGACCGCGACTTATGTTGATATATGGGGACTACAGTTATCCAACGGCAACGTTAATTTTGTCCCACAATTCTGTTTATCTTATCCTTAGAACAATGTTCGGTGCCGTCATGGTTTAAGAACTTCAGTAATCCAGTTTTTTAATTATTTTGGTGAATGTAGCTGTTTGTACGGAACCCTCAGTGGGCAAGTCCGACTCGCACTTGGCCAGTTTTTTTTAACATTGGCACTAGACATTTCTCCTGTATCATGAGTGCATATATAAACTCACATACACAAACACCAAAACCCGAAACAATTACTTCAATGGCTGACGACAAACGCTAGCGAAAAAGGGAGAGAAAGAGTTTGGCCAGTAGTGAGACATAACGGCCTAGTGAGATAGATTATGTCTTCTGATTTTTAGTCCGATCAATTTCATCAATGAGAGGAGCTAATTGAAATTGAGCAGCCTCAAAGTTCTTTAATGACAGCCTTATTAAGATAACTTTAAGTATCAATTAAGATAAAAGTTCAGTCATCAATCATCTAGTCAATAAAGCGCCGAGAATGTTGTTGATAACGTCATTAATTTTAAAAAGTTCGTCTTATTATTAAGGAACTCATTGTAACAATACTATAAAACTTTTCTTATGTCTGTGAATGCGATATGTGAGAATTGCTTACGACCAATCAAGAGGTTCTTAACAATGTGAAATTGTATCAGCGGTAACAATTGTCAAGAATAGGGTAGTTTACTGAAAATTTGTATTTTGTCCGTCAGGTAGATTAATACTAAATATTGGACACGTATTTTTTCTTTTGACACGTATACATAAAGTGAGGACGATATTATGCGTTGAAATATCGTGTGACGTCACGCCGCTAGTACACTTTATACTGCCTTAGTGACGTCACAAGCTCCCACTCCTAAACTTTGATGCGCTTTATATTTGTATTTTTTATTGATTTGGTAAAGCATAAAATACGTGTCCAATAATATTTGATAATCTCACTGACAGACTAAATATAATTATCATTTTTTTACCCAGGAATCATCTCTTTTGTCAAGAATTACAAAATGTAGGTATGAGATTGACATGAGCTATCGAAATATTACGTGAAATCGCATTTCAGTTTATTAAGTCTTTGGCCTAGATTCTTAGTTTTTTCAAGGAAATTCCCTCCACTCCAATCAAATCAGTAAACTGTCAATTTGATTTGTACGATTGGAAAAGACTTGGAATGTAGGGGCAAGCTTCAATACTTATATAAGCTTGCCCATGTTTAAAATACCAAACCTCCTGTATGTAAAGGTTTCAAGACACGTCCCTAAGGACAATACCGGACAGGCCTCCCCTTAAGCCGTGTCTCATCCAGCTAATGCCTATCTACTGGCTTCTACTTAATTGCTCGCAAGTGAATATTTACTAGCCCTCCTACTACTAAGTAACTATGTGAGTATGTGGTAAGGCAATATGGAGAATTTAATGGGTCTTAATTGATAGAAATTGAGAAGAGAGACCAGACCAGACCAGGTAGACCAGTGGTATCGGCCGCGACTTACATGTTGTAGGTCGTGGGTTCGAACCCAGACATGTGACATCCACCAACCCGCACTGGGCCCGCGTGGTGGATTACGGCCCATCCCCTCTCACAGAGAGGAGGCCTGTGTCCCAGCAGTGGGAACATTAATAGGCTGATGAAGATGATTTAATTGATAGAAAATGTGGATTTTATGTATAAATATTGCAGTCTTTGTTCTGTAGAACTGGCATATTAAACTGGGTTTAAAAACTGGGATCCAACGATAATAAATCCAAAATGTAGGTGCTTATCCCTTCGAAAAATACAGCCGTGATGGTTTTTCGTCTTTCTTCTTCGTCTGTTTTAAAGTTGGAAATTATAAATTATTAAAATCTCTGTCATCTCTGACCTACCGAGAGCAGTGGCGGCCGATACCGCTAAGTCACCACTGCTCTCAAAAACGGTGAAGGAAAAACATCGTGAGGAAACCGGCATGTCCTAGAAACAAAACTTCGAATACATGTGACATCCACCAACCCGCATTTGGCCCGCGTGGTGGATTACGACCCACCCCCCTCCCTCTCACAGAGAGCAGGCCTGTTTCTTAGCAGTGGGAACATTAAAAAGGCTGATAATTATGATGATGACCTCTGACCTGGACTAGAGTCAAAGGCAAACCCATTTTATATAAATAAATAAATATATTATGCCCATCAGCCAAATTTCAACGGATCCGTAATTGATTATAAGAAACATCCAAATATTTAGACATTTATAGTATGAGTAGTAACTAGGATAGAATTTAAAACACAAGCACTAAATTGCACTTGCAATCTATAAACGAATCTTTATTACATTCCAGCGCAGAAAGCAAACAGAAAGATATCCAAGCTTTCTCAGTCTAGATTTTAAAGATGAGCAACATCCCAGAAAAAAAAAACTTAAACAACAAAAACAGGCTATCGATACCAATCTGCGAAAAACAATAACAAAACTGGGTCACTGTACTCCCGTGTCATTCATATTCCATCCGAAATTCAAGTTTCGTGAAAAATTCTACGACGCACATTCGCGCAAGAATTTTGTCTTACGTTTTTGGCAAGGCTCCCACTTTACCGTCCTCAAGCTATAGTGCCGCTATCTGAGAAAATCACATTTTGAGTTATAGACGAAAAACAAAAACCGCAAAATTATAAAGATCTATGCTTTTATCAACAATAAAATATCATATGCGAGAGTTGCCGATATCAAAAAATAGATTTAATTGCGCACTTTCGAATAGGCTTAGGAATTTTTAGAATGATGAATAGAATAGAAAACATTTATTCGACACAAATAAATCACAACAATTACAAAGTAACAGGGAAGAGCAATAAAAAGTATAAACCAACACCAAAGGGGTTACCAACTCAGCATTTAATTATATTAAATCAATAATTTAATTTTATCAAAATTAGGTTTGTAAACATAGCAATTTAGGGTGTTTTTATTTTTATTCGAAATCTCATCTATTGATAGTAGAAAAATACTGATTAGACATTTCGATAGAGAATTTCTTGCGTACCATTGTATGGTATAAACAAATGCCAAAACCAATCTTAGAGGTATCGTGTCATCCAGTTACTGGGTTGTGGAGGTCAGATAGGCAGTCACTCCATGTAAAACACTGATACTCGGCTGAAGCCGGTTAGACTGGGAGCCGGCCCCAACATCGTTGGGAAAAGGCTAGCTAGATTGATTTTTTTTTTTTTTTTTATCTGTTATAGGCTTGCGCTTGACCACTATCTCACCTGATGGTAAGCGATGATGTGGTCCACGATGGAGCACGCTTGCCTAGAAGTAACCTATTCACTCTTGATTTAAAGACCCCTAGATTGTAGCTATCGGGAAACACAGACTCCGGCAGGGAATTCCACTCCTTAGCTGTACGCACAATAAAAGTATTCTCAAAACGCTTAGTGCGTATGGGTGGGATGTCCACCATGTACCGATGGCGCATCGCCGTACGTCTGGTAGTCCGATGATGAAACGGGCTGGGTGGGATTAGATCATGCAATTCCTTCGCACACTCCCCGAAATGTAACCGATAAAAAACCGACAAGCTGGCAACTCGGCGACGATGTTCAAGGCTCTGGAGCTTTGACTTAACCAGTGCCTCATCGCCGATGAGCCTCTTGGCCCGCTTTTCGATCGACTCTAGTGCATCAAGCTGGTATTTGGCAGATCCGTCCCAGAGATGAGAACAGTACTCCATGCATGATCGAACTTGCGATTGATGGCATAAAAAAACTAAAATTGTTAAATTGTCAGATAGCGGCACTTTAGTTTCAAGACCGTACTGTGCAACGTGCAGAGAAGTGATGGTACCCGAATCGCGAATTCACGTAGCTGTTAGACAAAAGAGATGTAATAACTGTCTTTTGTGGCATATAAAATATTATTATAAAGGAATATTATGCCTTTATTTCGTGTTCTGAAGAATCTTTATGGTAGTCATTATGGGCGGTAGTTTTGTGTCTAGAGATATGTGTTCTGTGTGTGTAATGTTGAAGTTAAGGGTCTGTTGTTATACATAATGATGGGTAGAGAAAGGAAGGCGTATACAACGAAAGGTGGCTTTTAAAGATAGGGTTTTCAGTTCGGTTCGTGTTCAATAAGAACTAGAGTAAATCTGTTGTCTTTCAAACTTTCCTAAAGATAGAACATCTTGTCAACGAAGAGACGACATATGTCTCCCCTTAGCGTAGCCATATCGATCCGTCCTGAGTTAATATAATAAGTTTGAAATTGTATATTTATTAGGTCTAAAGTCTATCAAGAAGTAGACCTTGAAATCCTAGAAAATCCCGGCACCGATCCTTCATCAACATCTCAAAAACAAAAATACGAGTACAATCGGAAACACTATATACTCTTGAAAAACAATATATCACGGGAATTTAACGCGGCAAAACGGCAGTTCAATAAGTCGGCGATTGCAGAAGACCTATTAGAAGGCGGCAGCAATCACTGGATTGAATTTCATCGTCCACAATTCCTCTCCACGGAACGCCACTTCTATTCAAGAATTGTGCGTGAAGTGATTGAAATTAAAAAACACAAAACATTCAATCGGGATGACGGTTACCAATTATCCGCGGCGTGGAATCCAGTGATTCAAAAAACATTACCTCGTTTTGTGCAGTCGGCGAACTTGCAGCATACGGACACGGTCAGTGTTGTGTGTAGAAATGTGAGGGTAGAGGAAGAATTTTCCGCCCCAACGGAGCCAGTACACCGAGATACCAGTCAACCCGGGACCACGGTCGTTGCAACACGGCCGAAACGTCTGGTGAAATAGGTAAATAAATAATCGAAATAATCGCCTAAAATGCCCGTGATATATTGTTTTTCAATTATGAAACGCGAAAGTTTTAAAGTTAATACTCTATATTCTTCCAAGCATACATAAAAACTGGTTCGTCTTCGCCTGTCAACCTATCTTAAACTTAGCCTAGTTTTATCCCCTACTCGAAGTCTTATACTCCTCAACCAGAGCCCCACGATTGACCTAAATTTACATCTTTCATCGCTTAAGATTTCGTCTGCCAACTTCACTCTTGTAGACTTCTGAAGAGGCTTTTGGATTTTTATTGGGGTCAATATGACTTTGTAAGTTTCAGACTTCAATTGTCTGAAGAGAAGGGAAAGTTTTAAAAGGGTTTATTAGAACTAATTATTTTCGCGATTCTAGCTTCAATTAATGGTTGCTAGGGTCGGAATGCTTGAACTAAATTGGTTCTTGAATTGATACGGCCCCTATTATTAGGAGCTGCTTGTGAAAGGGATCGACCTAGAAAGTAACTATATGTATCATATCTGTGTATTCTAAGGGCTATTAGAACAAATAATTATCTACTAGTGGGTATAGATAATTCAGGTCATCTTACCTTTGTGCGCGGCTCCATTTGTGGGTAAGGGGTTTACTGCTTCTTTCCGAATGTCATATCCCCGATGAGTAATTCGCCGAAGTCATCAGATAGAACGTCCGATTCGCCGAAATTCCATAGCAGCGATTTACCACAATTTCAAATAGCCATTAGATAGAACATCCGTTTCACCGAAAAGCCATTGCAACGATAGATCTATGTATCGAATGTCTATTGGCTCCACGCGCCAGAAGGTCGAAAGCTATTCAACCTAAAATATTCAAGAAGACTAAAAGATGGAATATAAAATGGGATAAAAATCAAACCAGCAGGGTTTAATCAACATAATATGATATAGGCAATTTGTGAAAATCAGGAATTGTATACAATTCCTAAAAAATCTATAAAATTCTGTTGATTAAACACTGCACTATCGTTGCAATGGCTTTTCGGCGAAACGTACGTTCGATCTAATGGCTATTCGAAATTGTGGTAAATCGCTGCTATGGAATTTCGGCGATTCGGACGTTTTATCTGATGACTTCGGCAAATTATCCATCGGGGATATGACATTCGGAAACAAGCAGTAAACCCGTGGGTAAGCATGTGTGGGTGCAGGTTGCTTGCACTGCCGCGTCACTGGCCACTGCCACACAAATTCAAGCTGTGTATTTACAAGAGCACGCACAGCGCACGCACATATGGCGCCACGCGTAAATATGAGTTGAACTATCTATATACGTATATTGCAGTCATATAAAATGAGTCTTTTAGACTTCGTTGTTACAAATCTATCAACCGGTGGAACCATGTATATATTACAATACACGGGGTTATAGAATTCTTCCACAAAGTAAAAATTTAATTCTGATTGATGATCACGACACAGACTTATATCCCTACTAGCTTATACCAGCGTCTTCACCCACGTGAAAGTAGAAAATTATCCCAATGTAACATACTTCCGGTATAAATCTTACCCTATGTCCTAATCTAGGACATCCGTCTACACGTGTGCCAAGTTTCATCTAAATTCGTCCAGCTGTTAAGATGTGGAAATGTAACAGACAGTGTTATATTCGCATTTATAATATTATACATAGTATGCATATGCATAAAGAGTTTGTCAATGAAAATAAAAAAGTGAAAAAAATAAACTAATAAATACTACCGACTTCCAAATAAAAAAACTACTAAGTGAAAAAAAAAAGCTTTTTTACAAAAAAATACTACCGACTTTCAAATAAAAAAAAACTACAAAGTAAAAAATAACTTTATTTTTGGAAGTCGGTGTCTTTGGTAGGTACCATTTTATGCGTTATGGACACCGACTTCCAAAAATAAAGTTATTTTTTACTTTGTAGTTTTTTTTTATTTGGAAGTCGGTAGTATTTTTTTGTAAAAAAGCTTTTTATTTTTCACTTTTTAGTTGTACCTACCTAATAAGCAAGTTGGTTAAGGTACCTATAACGCCAGAATAGATTACCCGAATATCATGAAACTTGAACAAAACCGGTGAAATGAGAGACCTGCGTACCCCTTAAGAGCATACTGGCGTGATGTTATGTTATGAAATGGTAAGAACAATAAACAGACATGCGATTGCAGCAATCTTGAGAGATTTGCCGTTTCTGTTGTATATCTTCGAAGTTCTTCATCAGATCTTCACCAAATTAAAATGGGACCAATTTCGAAACATACTTTTTCAAACAAAAAAAGAATTTTCAAAATCGATTCAAAATTGACGGAGATATGCGTGAACATACAAAAAAAAAAAAAAAAATCAAACGTAATGTCGAACATAGAACCTCCTCCTTTTTGGCAAGTCGGTTAATAACTTTATTTTTGAAGGTTGGGCGTTTTGTGTTTTTTGCGTTCCACAATTGACGGAGATTTCGGTGAAAATATATTTAAAAAAAATACATACATGAAGACGAACATAGAACCTCCTCCTTTTAGTAAGTCGATTAAAAACAAAAAACCAAGAATTCCCAGTATAGACTAATCGTACCTCAAATTTAACAAAAGAAAGCAACCCTCAAACCTAAATCATCATAATTCATAAGGTGTCAAATTACAACGCAGCATTTTACGAGTTTACGAGCAACCTCAAAAGGGAGATAATTCTTTACGACTTTCATTATTATAAGGAAGTCGCATTATGATAAATTTTTACGAAGCCTGCAGTAATAGCCATTCTAATCAAGATGCTGGGAACAAGATAGACGCTGTTCCATTGTTTACAGAGTTGGTGATCTTTTTAGATACAGATTTTAAGCAAGCTTTTATGCTACGAGTAGGTAGATATGTAGATCCCGCTCGAAGAAGAAAGCGTCGGGGAAGCAACCACCTCGATGCATAAAACGCCGAAACCCCGCCTGCGTAATAAGCAAGCGGGACTCCAGGGTCGCGGGTGGTCAGAATGGGGGACTCTGTCCGCCTACTAAATGTCTTCGGGAAAGACGGCAGCACAGTGATCACGTGCTGCCTTGCACAGCGAGGCACTTCTTTCAGCCTCCCCAAGGAAGTACCCTAACAGTTACACAGAGGGGGTTCCGGGGTGGTCTTTTAAGAGGTGACGGAGCCCCTTTTAGGTCTAGATGATGCCTTCTGAAGGTTTCCTCAAGAAAAAAAAAAAATGTTTGTCGAGACACTCCAGTGGTTAAGGCTTCGCCTCTCATGCTTGAGGTCGTGGTTTCAAATATGTGCAAGCACTTATGTGATTTTTGAAGTGTAAACTTCTTTAGCAGCATTGAGCGAATTTTGGCAGGGGCAAAATTAATGGCGTCAGTAGTGCATTTGACTGCCTTATTCATATCTATGTAGTTTCTTAGGAAACCTCCTGGACTTATAGTTAAAATAACTCAGAAACCGCCAACCACATTGTGCAAGCGTAGTGATTAGTGCTTGTGCCGTTGTAAATAGGTTCCTATGAGAAAATCCATTTTTAGGATTCCATACCCAAAGGGTAAAAACGGGACCCTATTACTAAGACTCCGCGGTCCGTCTGTCTGTCACCAGGCTGTATCTCATGAACCGTGATAGCTAGACAGTTGAAATTTTCACAGATGATGTATTTCTGTTGCCGCTATAACAACAAATACTAAAAACAGAATAAAATATGTATTTAAGTGGGGCTCCCATACAACAAACGAGATTTTTTTTTCCCGTTTTTTTCGATAATGGCACGGAACCCTTCGTGCGCGAGACCGACTCGCACTTGGCCGGTTTCTTTTTCAAAAACATTGTGTACAGAAGTTAGGATTTCACAGAAGAATAATTTTTAGTTCTGCAATTATCCTTACAAGGAAGCATACAACTATTATTTTTCATAATAAACACGATAACAAAGTAATTTTCTCGCTAGAATTCCCTCGCGACTGTGCCCTACTTATATAATTATTAGATTCCCTATGGAGACGCAGACAATTGCATTATTCCCATAATGGTACGGTACACATACGATGGATCGCTTCTTACGTTCGCTTCTTTCTTATGAGAAAGGGAGCTGGCTGGCAATCAGCGTTGACCAGCGTAGTAGCGTAGTGGTCAGGATGGCTGGACCTAGAGAGATTTTGGAGGTTTGAGCAATACCAAGCTTTTACACCTATTTTATACTATTTGGTACCAGACATCAAATTACTAGTACCTCGCTAAAGAAGGAAAACTATAACGAGGAAAGTGGCCAGCCATTCCGACTTCAGGATGGCTGGACCAAACCGGTTTCACCTAGTTGTAGGTGTTATAACTAGATCATCTTTTCATTAAAATATAGTACCTCATCAGTACCTCAACATCTGTTTTTCTTATATTTTTTCTACAAGAAGAAGAACTTGCAATTGCCCGATTTTATAAAGTCAGTCGATACTTTATAACGAAACTAAACATGTTTAAAATAAATAAATAGGAATCTATAAATATAACAAAAATAAAAGCCGGCCAAGTGCGAGTCGGACTCGCCCGCTCCTTTTGCCATACTGGAATTACTGTGCTTTAAAACATTTACCCTCATACAAATAAACGCGGTATAAAGTTATACCAGGTATAACAAAGGTATAACCATACATTTTCATAGGTTTATACTTGGTATAACTTTATACCGCGTTTATTTGTTAGAGGGCTAGTGTTTTGTTTATGTTGTAACATTTCTTAGTGGCAATAAACATTTTCTTTCTTTCTTTATTTCTCTCTTTCTTTATTTCTTTGTTTCTTTCATTGCTTCCCTTGTTAAATTACCAATTAATGCCTATTAAAATTCCATGTGGTATTCTTAGAAAACTAGATACATCGTATCATTTAATTGTATTTCAAACTTTATGGAGTTTACCCATTTTACCCGCTAATGTATCCTACACTGTTTGTACTGGGAATGGTGGGGTACAACGAACTCTGAGTACGCCGGGAATTTACACTCGCGGCGTACGCACTAAAGCTCCTGCGTGGAGTAGCACATAACCCGGGTGTGATGCGTCACCTAAAGCTGTGCGTGCCAGATCGGTACGTGTGGAGGCGGCGGCGGCCGCCACTGCTGGCCGTGCCTGCTGCTAGAACCAATCTATTGGCAAAAACACCTCTCACCCGCACAATCTGTGTTCTCAACGAATTACATGAGAGGCTGGACATATTTTCGTGCAATTGGAGTGAATTCGCAAGAGTTTTGTTGAATTTTGTTAGTTATAATTAAAATTTAGATAAGTAAAGTTTAATTTTATATTAGTTTAGATGATTTTAATATTGTTAGAAGTTTAGGTTTATATTATTATTATACATTTAAGTAAAGTCTAATTTTAGATTAAGATTTTAACCGCTCTATTGTATTGGGTTCAACCTGTAAGATAGTGTGTGTAAGTTAAATAAATAATACTGCATTCCAGAATTTTGATGTGCCGTAATAGGCTGCTCAGCTTATATAGAATTCATCAGCAATTAGGTATATAGGAATGGTAAGCTTTTTTTAACCAGACACTAAAACAATAAAGGTAATTAGGGTTCCGTACCCAAAGGGTAAAAACCCTATTACTAAGACTTCGTGATCCGTCTGTCTGTCTGTCTGTCTGTCTGTCCGTCTGTCCGTCTGTTACCAGGCTGTATCTCATTAACCGTGATAGCTAGGCAGTTGTAATTTTCACAGATGATGTATTTCTGTTGCCGCTGTAACAACAAATACTAAAAACAGAATAAAACGTGATATTTTTGCCATTTTTTGCGATAATGGTACTTACGGAACACTTCGTGCGCGAGTCCGATTTATGAATATTTTTTAAATTTGTCCAATACTGGAGGAGGAAACAGGCGAGAGCCTAACCTCGAAAAATGACTTTTTATTAAGATAATTCAGTCGGAGCTGTCTGCCCACATTTCCTAACCGTAACTAATTATGTCTGCTACATCCACTCACAATGCCATAAAGTAAAATAGCCATAAGTATTCCACTGCACGTATTTAACTTAAATCAAAGTTATTAGCAGATAGCTCTAATTTCCTTCATACAGATTAATGTAACATTCTCGTTTTGAATGTTAAAACAAAGGGTGAACCCAGATGAAAGCGCCGAGATTTTTGTCAGAAACAAGCCAAGAATTGAATGGTTAGAAGGGTTTAATTACATCATCATTATTAATCAAGCTTTTTTGGTTAATACATATAGATAGATAGATAGATAGATAAAATATTTACAACATTACAACAAAACAACAACAACAACATTACATTGATTTGAGATTGCTGTAATCGCATGTCTGTTTATTGTTTATACCATTTCATAACATAATATCACGCCAGTATGCTCTAAAGGGGTACGCAGATGTGTACAGTTCACCTTGATAGACCCTAATTTCACCGGTTATGTTCAGTTTCATGATATTCGGGTAATCTATTCTGGCATTATAGGTACCTTACCTAACTACTTGTCTATTAGGTAGGTACAACTAAAAAGTGAAAAATAAAAAATCTTTTTTACAAAAAAATACTACCGACTTACAAATGAGAAATTTACAAATTGAAAAACAACTTAATTTTTGGCAGTCGGTGTAGATAACGCAAAAAATTGGTACCTACCAAAGACAACGACTTACAAAAACAAAGTTATTTTTCACTTTGTAGTTTTCTTATTTGTAAGTCGGTAGTATTTTTTTGTAAAAAGAGATTTTATTACTATAAAACTTTCACCAGTAATATTATAGTTAACATAATTTCATATTTTTCCATCATATCATATTATATGTAAGAAGTTAGCAATTAAAATAACAAACTGTGCAAAATAAGCAGTTGTAGCCTGTGTTCTAGCCATTCTAGAGCACTACTTCAAATTACCTCTGTCTAGAAGCTGTTTCATTAAAAAGTTCTAACGTTTATACCAAACAGTCCAGGAGCTCGCCTTAGCAATAAATAAATCAAACAAACAATTCATATTTCAACCATAATATGGCGGTACCAGACAATGGATAAACATATAACGCAAAACATCACACCTATATTATATCCCGAAGGAATAAACTGAGGTATAGCTATTATAGCACATCGTTCAGTTATGTCTTAAATCCCTTGAAATAAGGAGCCTAGTGCTACCAACCGAGTTATGGAACTAATTTTAGATTCCAAGCCCAGGAAATCGACATAATAATCTAACAAAAAAAAAACCTATAATTTGCAAGCAACACTGACTCAAATTTTTACCCATTCAAACAGGTCAAATAGTAGTTCTGTTTGCAGATGTCCCAAAGAATTACTATTTTTATTTAAATTGCCAGCTCTTTGCCTATACAGTAACAAACGCGAGCTTGTTTTATAAAGTTTTGAAACAATGATAGAAGTGGAGTTGAAAACTGTTCCACTTCTATCTACTCGTACTTTGTCACAAAGAGGTGAGCAGAATACTAAGTGCAATTTCCACATTAAAAAAGGTCCGAAAAGACAGAACTTCTGCCACAACAGCCCACACACACACACAATAAAATAAACTTACAATAGGTACTGATTGATCACAAAAATATTTTATTATTGGGACAAACCCGCCACATTATTCTTAATCACTGCAAATCCTGAAATCCCGAATCAGCTGTGAAACCACCAGAAAAATGCCGAGACAATTTCAATAAAATCCAGAACTATCTTCTACCTTTAAGAAGAAAGCCCATAAGAAGAGTCACGTTCATTACTAATCACGATATAAAGCAAAAAAAATGCGGCAATTTGGTAATACAAATTAAAAATGCTCCAGCTTTCTGTAGTTTTCTGCCCACCTCTATGAGAAAAGTTAAAAGAAGTGTAGAAATAATAAGCAAAAACAATTCGTTCAAAAAACATAAATCCCTAAAACAACAAAGAACTGCATTCTCATCCCACATCTGCTGAAAGCTCAACATTTCCTTTTTCACTTAACACAAAATGATTTTAATATTCGTCCGCTTTTCTTCCATATTTTTATATGCATCCATTTTAATATATTACGTTTTTGTCTGAAGCGAATGTAAGCGCAGTTTGTTTTAAACTCTGCATCAAGATTGTAGGCAAACATTTTAGGATGGGATATGTGTGTCGACCACACATTCGAACACACACAACAACAACCACAAACACACAAACGACAACCACAACTACACAATCAACAACAAGCACACAATTGACTGATACACAAGTTACACACACACATTCTAACCAACGGCCATTATCAACGGTAGCAGCAGCGGTAGCAGCAACAGCCAGTCTACAACCAGCCCCTAACATGACTACTACACAATTCCTGGCATGCGGAGAAGACGGAGTCCCTGGCATCAGACTGCGAGGCGTCGCTCTGTTCATGAACAGGGAACAGGAGAAGTTAGGCATAGGCTTTTGCATAGGCTCAAGTCGAGCTACGGCCCGAATACACCTTTCACCGGGCCTTGCCGCCTTGATTAACGGAAGCACCACCAAAACGAGCATAAAAGGCAGCAAGTATGCTGCACTACCTCAAGTGGAAGTGGCCACTCACCGATGCCGTCTAATGCGATTTAAAGGGAAAACAATTGCATTACTCGAGTGGGGAGAGGCTACTCCATTTGCTCAGGCAAGCTCATTGCTTCAGAAGATCGGGGAGGCAGGAGACTACACGTCAGCCGCGGCCCGAACCATAAGTGTGGACGCAATGGTGGTGGGAGGAGAAAGAGGAGACCGCTTTGGCTGTCTAAAGGCCTCAGAACATCATGAGGTCGTTGTTTACGAGGATAGAGGGGAAACCCTAAGTTTCCTCAAAGCCCCCAGACAACCAACAGCCAGCGCGACGAGCCCCACAAAAAGCCCCACCACTCAAAGCGGATCGGAAAGGGCCCAGCAGAAGGCAGCAGCCGAAAAAGCCGCTAAGAAGCAGTGCAACACCACAAACCCGGAGGACCGGGCCCGGTCGAGGAGTCGCCTGAAAGCATTTGGCACTTTCCTCAATGCACTGCTCCCAAGCACCAGCCATGCATCACCATCTCACAAGCAGGAGACAGCATTGGAGAGGTTCCTCAGAAAAACACCAAAGGAACCAACCCAGCAAAAGCCTAAGCCAACACGAGCCGACAAAGGGCAAGTCAGCCCGCCGACCCTCGCAGTAAAGTCGGGTACCACGGACCACGTAAAAAGCGCGTTCCTCGAGTACGTAGCAATCGTAAGAGCGACCAGAGATGTCAATCTTACGACATGCAGGAAGATCCTGCAGACCTTCCAAAGAGACACAGAGGGTCTGTTAAGGATACTGCTCGAGGAAGCAGGGGCAGCGGTTTACGACAACGTCACATCCCAAGTCATCAAAGGGGAAATGACGGGGTCGTATATGGCAGCCTACAGCGCGAGGAGTGGTTTTGTGGCCCTGGACAAGGAGGAGACGGAGCGCTCAGGCAAACTCAAGTTCAGTGTGCCAAATGACGACCCGATAGTGGTTACCGCCAAATGTACTAAGATCATGCCGGATGATAAGATCCTGGAAATGGCACAGTCCATTTCGGGGACCCCAGGTATCCCGGCATCGCAGGAAAGTTGGGCGGTACCCAATATCAGGTGGATTAACGGAGTTCCGGGTTGCGGTAAGACAACCTGGCTGGTAAAGCACTTCGACGAGGACAGGGACGTGATAGCCACCACGACAACAGAAGCTGCCAAAGACCTTAGGGAAAAGCTTGCGCGCCGCTTAGGAGACCGAGCAAAGACCAAGGTGCGCACTATGGCCTCAATCCTAGCAAACGGTTTCAAGAGCCAAGACAAATGCTACCGTCTTACGGTAGACGAGGCTCTTATGAACCACTTTGGGGCAATAGTCATGGCAGTAAAGTTGTCTGGAGCTAGCGAGCTTGTCCTCGTCGGAGACGTTAACCAGCTCCCATTTTTGGACAGAGAGAACCTTTTCAAGCTTAGGTACACCCGTCCAGACCTGGTGGCTGGCATCACGCAGGAGTTTCTCTGCACACACCGCAATCCAATGGACGTGGCCTTTGCACTGAGTGAGATATACCCCGGAATATACTCCTCCAAGTCGTCGCTGTCGCGGGTCCACTCCCTGAAGGTGAAAGGTTACACAGGGGCGCAAATACCGAGCACTGCCCAAAACACCCTGTTCCTGGTTCATACGCAGGGGGAGAAAGCCTCTCTTGCGAGCCAGGGATTTGGTTCCGGTGAAGGGTCGCGCCTGCTAACCATACACGAGGCTCAGGGGTCGACCTACGACAGTGTCATCATCATCAACACCAAGTCCAGGAGGCTTCAGGTCCACGACAGCATCTCCCACGCGGTAGTGGCGGTGTCCAGACATAAAGTCAGTTGCGTCTATTATACCGACGACGCTGATGACGCCGCAGGCCGCCTTGCTAAGAGGGCGATGGATGCGCCGACTAAAGCGGTCGTCGACTACAATCTTAAGACGGCCATGCAGCATCGAGACGTAGTCGTCATAGAGGCCTTGCTCACGCTGGCGAAGTCCCTGGCCGGCAGACATCACCAAAACACCACCTAACAAGTCCCATCCAAAAACTCCAACCCAAACACATACCCAAACCATCACCCTGTCTAAACCCTGTAAATTAGAAAATTATATATATATTTGTAAAGCTGCATGGTGGAGCGAGTCAGTCATACACATCTTAACGTCCTAACGACGGGGTTCTATAACCGGAACCGTCGGCCGGGACTGGTCTGCTCGCACTGCCATGCATCTTCCCCGAAAGTGTATCAATAGAAATAAGTAACAAAATAGTTAATAACATTAATATAAGTAGTAAATAGAAAGTAAATTGTAATGCCGGTGTGTGATATATATATATATATATATATATATATAGTATTTAGTGAGGGATGAACTCACGTAGACTTAAGTTAGTTAAGTAAGCCAAAAAATAATGTCCGACGAGGAGTCAGACAATTGTAACTATAATAACAAAAATAACAAACAAAAAAAAAAAAAAAACACTATAGAAAAGATCGCGGAGTGCCACATGTCCGCGGTAGAATATTGAAATAAAAAAAAAAAAAAAAAAAAAGAACTAATTTAGATTCCAAGCCCAGGAAAGCGACCTAACAGTCTAACAAAAAAAAATACATACTATAATTTTCAAGCAACATACTGATTCAAATTTTTACCCATTCAAACAGGTCAAATAGTAGTTCTGTTTGCAGATGTCCCAAAGAATTACTATTTTTATTTAAATTGCCAGCTCTTTGCCTATACAGTAACAAACGCGAGCTTGTTTTATAAAGTTTTGAAACAATGATAGAAGTGGAGTTGAAAACTGTTCCACTTCTATCTACTCGTACTTTGTCACAAAGAGGTGAGCAGAATACTAAGTGCAATTTCCACATTAAAAAAGGTCCGAAAAGACAGAACTTCTGCCACAACAGCCCACACACACACACAATAAAATAAACTTACAATAGGTACTGATTGATCACAAAAATATTTTATTATTGGGACAAACCCGCCACATTATTCTTAATCACTGCAAATCCTGAAATCCCGAATCAGCTGTGAAACCACCAGAAAAATGCCGAGACAATTTCAATAAAATCCAGAACTATCTTCTACCTTTAAGAAGAAAGCCCATAAGAAGAGTCACGTTCATTACTAATCACGATATAAAGCAAAAAAATGCGGCAATTTGGTAATACAAATTAAAAATGCTCCAGCTTTCTGTAGTTTTCTGCCCACCTCTATGAGAAAAGTTAAAAGAAGTGTAGAAATAATAAGCAAAAACAATTCGTTCAAAAAACATAAATCCCTAAAACAACAAAGAACTGCATTCTCATCCCACATCTGCTGAAAGCTCAACATTTCCTTTTTCACTTAACACAAAATGATTTTAATATTCGTCCGCTTTTCTTCCATATTTTTATATGCATCCATTTTAATATATTACGTTTTTGTCTGAAGCGAATGTAAGCGCAGTTTGCTTTAAACTCTGCATCAAGATTGTAGGCAAACATTTTAGGATGGGATATGTGTGTGTCTTTGAAATATGTGTGTGTCTAAAAGGCTTGTGTGTATGCGAAACTAGAGGATTATTATCAGAGTGAGGATGTGAATTTATGGCGATACAGTCTCACTTTCATCATAATCTTCTATCAAGAACATCTTCAAAGGGATTCTGCAATAACTATGAACTTACAATGTACATTAAATAGATTCATGGTTGCCCCGTTCTATCTTATTGCTGTAAACCATGAGGGCAATTTTTAACCCCCGACGGAAAAAGAGGGGTGTTGTAAGTTTGACGTGTGTTGCTGTGTATCTATGTGTCTGTCTGTGGCATCATAGTTCCCAAACGGATGTACCGATTTTAATTTAGTTTTTTTTTGTTTGAAAGGTGACTTTGTCGAGAGTGTTAAAAAATAAGTCTCGTACTCGCGTCGGGGAACCGTCAACGTTTACAGCAGTTTATTTTATTTACTTAATGGTTACCGACGCGAGAACGAGGCTTATTTTTTACTTTTTAAATGATTTTGCGTCGGGGATTTTCTTTACCTTTGATTTTTGTAAATCTGATAAAATTTCCAATTTTGAAATCGTTGTTTTGAAATCTGATGTTACGAGTAGCTGGTTGTATTTTATAGAGTAGAATAAAGAGTAGTAGAGTATGATTGGTGAGCAAAAATGTCAACAGCCAACCAAATAATACTGTGTGAGGTGGCTATCCTCAGAGTGGTTGAACGAGAGTTGCCAAGAATCGTGATGATATATATAGGATAGGCCTAAGTCCAGCAGTAATGATGTCGTGATTGACGATGATGATGAACCAAACGAGGCACAAGAAATGAGGCAACAGATGAAGACTTTAGAAAAGGATTTCAATTGCTAGAGTTAGTCCCAAATAGCAGAAAACGACTACGTGGCAGGGCCAGAAAGAGATGGTGGGTTGAGCTAGCCTCCTTCTTTAATGATTAGCCCACGATTGCAGTAGACCAGCAGAAGTGGATGGACAGTATGGGAGGCCTTTGCTCTGTAGTGCAATCATATAATAATAAAACCAGCCTATAACTGTACCACTGCAGGGAAGGCCTCTTCTCTTACAAAGAAGGCACGAGCTTTGATCACCAAGCTTGCCCAATGCCGGTTGGCGATTTCAGACTTATTCAAACTATATGTCCAGGTTGCCTCTTTCAATAATATAGGATTATAATAATCAGCAGAAAAACGGAGCTGGTGCAGACATACAAGGAGACCCGACCAGACGCTAAACTGGGCAGAGGGTTGTACAAAGAGACAAGAATAATACGAGCAATATAATTTATTTATTTAAGGATCACCAACGAGTGTTACCGGCCAAGTGCGAGTCACGAGTCACGAGTGCGCACGAAGGGTTCCGTACCATTATCGCAAAAAACGGCAAAAAAAAAACACGTTTGTTGTATGGGAGCCCCACTTAAATATTTATTTTATTCTGTTTTTAGTATTTGTTGTTATAGCGGCAACAGAAATACATCATCTGTGTAAATTTCAACTGTCTAGCTATCACGGTTCATGAGATACAGCTTGGTGACAGACGGACAGACAGACAGACGGATCTCGGAGTCTTAGTAATAGGGTCCCGTTTTTACCCTTTGGGTACGGAACCCTAAAAATACAAAAATTGGTACACATCATCATTATCCTGAAGAAGAATAAATTAATGAAGATATTAATTCTGATTATTTAAATAGTCTGCCAACAAATCTAGTTAAACAAAAAATCCTGTATCTTCCTAGAATCTGATCAAAAGCCCGATCAAACCCAATGTCTACGATATTTGCACACACACACATACACATCCCCAGGCTATACAAGTGTGTGCCGTCGATCTTTGTGAAGCCCACAGCGCCCAATATAAAGCTCTTAGTCCGGCTTAGCGCTCCGACATGCGATATGAACGATGTTATGAGGCTCTCGTGTTTCAATAGTGTAGGTCTAGATATAGTTTGTAGGGAAAGGCTGGATATAGTACTATTATTATTTAGGTTCTGACCATAAGATTGAAGTTATGAAGAAAATTTATTTATTTAATAGTTCATGCACACAGACAGACAGACGCGGGCTTGATGCCTCTTAGTTACCTTTATTCATGACTTCATTAGGCCCAAGGAGCATCTTCCTCTCGGTCATGAACTGCAGTGGCCCGTGTGGAAGGCACTGAATCGGTTGCGCACCCAGGTAGGCCGCTGCAAATGTAATTTGGCAAAATGGGGGATTATTAGTCCATTGCACGCTGGGTGCGACTGCGGTGCTCCTGTACAGACTATGCCCCACTTGCTGGAGTGTCCTGACTGTCCATTCACTTGCACCTTGGATGACTTGTATAATGCCTCTGACGCTGCAATAAACGTGGTTACCTACTGGGCTGAAATAGTTTGATCAAATGTACCATCGACACGAAAAAGAAATAACCTTTATGAAAAGTGTCGTGTTATGGATTGCTGGAAGTAGATAACTAATGAGCAAGAGCATGGTTTACTTTGCTAGTCCGTGTATCTTGTTAAAAATTAAATAAACTTAATGATTGCTTAATGGTTGTGTTGAAACTGTATCTGTATCTTAATATGGCATATATTCCTAATAATATGTTAAATAGATTTAAGGGCTAGTCATGTTCTTTACCCTGCCCTTGTTGTTTTGATTCTGTAACATTAATAATGGTAATCATAGAACTAGATCTTTATTGTGATAAACGATCTTTATATATAAGTTTTTAAGCTGACATGTCACATGGCCGAAACGTCGGGTGAAATAGGTAAATAAATAATCTAAATCATCGCGTTAAATACCCGTGGTATATTGTTTTTCAATTATGAAACGCGAAAGTTAACGCGAACGCGATTAGGCCGCCTGTTGTATGTTTGTTGTTACTTTAAGGTTACCGTATGTAATGTTTTATCTTGGTACAATAAAGTATATATAAATAAATAAAGTTTTAAAGTTAATATGACATGGTCACAATCATAAGAAGAGAAAACTTTAGTTCTCGTGATCATGGCGCTTGTTACGGTGCCGAAATATCGAGCTCTCAACCAAAATAATTAAAAAAATCAAAATACCCGACTGCTTAAAAAGCGAACTAAAAAGACGTAAACAAGAAGAAAATCATGCTGTGCAGTCGGAGGATACATATTCGCGAGCTGGCTGACCAAAACCAGATGTATCCTCCGACTGCACAGCATGATTTTCTTCTTGTTTACGTCTTTTTAGTTCGCTTTTTAAGCAGTCGGGTATTTTGATTTTTTTAATTAACTTTTTTATTTATAACTTTTTAGTTAACATTTTTATGAATTAGCTACATTTAAATATATAAGTGTTATATATTTTTGAAATCGCCTCTAAAAACCCTTTATTTTGATACCCCACACGATGGGTTTGGAAGAAAAAATAAAATTGGCCCCCCACAATATGGCGCCCAAAAGCCGCCATTTTTCTATTTTCCAATTTTAATGTAGCCTATGACACTCGCAAGGTTAAGACGAATCGATTGACGTATGAATCATCAAAATCGGTCAACGCGTTTGGTCTCTGGAACGCCATATAGGAACAAACATACATACATACATACATACATACATACATACATACATACATACATACATACATACATACATACATACATAGACTGATAAACACATTACCCTCCTTCGGCAGTCGGGTAAAAACATGCATGGTAAATATCCCGAAACAAATATTAATTC
The DNA here is from genome assembly GCA_945859665.1 of Anorthoa munda. Lineage (NCBI taxonomy): Eukaryota > Metazoa > Arthropoda > Insecta > Lepidoptera > Noctuidae > Anorthoa > Anorthoa munda. The sequence goes on along the minus strand of OX243894.1, from coordinate 55,655,828 downwards.
TAATCATTTTTATATAATTGTTAAAGTGACACTGAACATTTTTATCAAGGAAAAATGCATAGTTCCTATAGGGGAACGAGCAAAGCTAGTAAAATAAATAAAAAGGTACAAATAATATTAAAAACAACAATATTTTCTCAGCTGAAGTTTACTATAAAATACCTAACAAAAATTAATTCCCCACTTTGAGATATTGATAGGTAATTGGTACCTACATACATACGCGAAGTATTTTTGTAGTTGAAATCAACAGTCTATATCCTCTATCCACATCAAATGCTCAGTATATTACAAAAGACGATGACCCAGATAATAAGCAAGAACCTTTTTCAACTCCCAAAAACCCTAGCACGAATTTCGTCGAAAAATGAACCTAGACATTCTCCCAGTTTCATGTAAGTAATAATCTCTCAAAACCTACACGAGGCTTGAAGGACTGAAACTGTAAATAAGTATTAAGGGTACACTAGTCGACGGCACGAACTATTTTGTGCGCGGGGTTAAAATGCGTGCTATATCAACCGACAACACGTGCGAAACAGATAGATGCTGTTACGAGTATGAGCAGTAAGAAGCTAGTTCGCGTACGAATACACTCTTTTGCAAATTTGTAGCGAAATGGATGATGATTTAGAACAAAAACGAACGCGCGAAATTTTATGAACAGACCTTTGGGAGTCTGGATATCATGAAAAAATGACTGAATGTATCTGTTCAAAATAAAATTATTTGCATTTTTGAACTACTAATCTATCCCTGTATGGAGGCCGTTTTTCAATTTTCCTTCTTCTTATGGTACTTATTTGCGCCCAAAGATGCGTTAAAATTTGTTTTAAAATATGGAACTTTTGAAGCTCATAACTTTCAAGTAATTTTTTTTTTTACTTTTTTGCTTCCATACAGGGCTATATAATGATGAAACAAATTGATATAATTTTTTATTTTGAACGTACATCGTCAAACAGTGGAGTAAAAGCCAGACTACGTTTGTATGTAAGAATTTTCGACTAGCATCATACATAGTAAGTACCCTTAAGTAAAAATATTTTTCTAAAAATTTTAACCTATTGTGTAAGGAATAATCGTTTGATGTGTTTACCACTAAAAGCTCATCAGTGCGTAAGCAGCTTAACCTTGACTTTTTCAAAAGTGGATAGTGTGCAATATTGTCCTTTAGCGTTAGTGATTTAATTTTTCTGATCGTCGTGCCTGCTGCTAGTGATCCCTAAGATCTCTCTAGAATTATTATATCTCTAGCCGTGAGAACCTGTAATTGGCTTAATGTAACATACTCAACTTGTTTATTCATTTTATGTATAGCTGTTGGTTTTCCATCTAATAAATAAATCAATCAAGCTTTTTGAACTGAAAAGTACTAAATGTAACATCAGTTGTCAAATCACATCCAATGAGCTCAAATATAATGGTGCTTTCTTGTCTGGTTGAGGAGTAGCTATGGCCACCTTCCTGCTTCATAGTAACATATTATTTCAGTCTTTCCAAAGTAACATAAGTACGCTAAGTTTCAGCTTAGTCAAAAACCAGGAAGTACTTCAAAAATGGATTACTAGTTGCAAACACGAAAGGAAGGTAATATATATCTTATAAATAACTCTTAAACATTCCAGGGTTTTCCTCATAATCCTGGCTACTTGAAAAAGGCACGTTCCTCTATATTATTAAAGTCTACACGTATGCTGCCGAAATATGACACGTTTTCAGCGACTTTCAGCCTGAAAGATTACGGACAAGGAAACACACTTTACTGCATTGCAAAAGCTGTGCGCTGTTTCTTTTCCTTATTTTTATATAATGTTAAAAAAAATTGAACAGTACTTGCATGGAAAGTGGGATAAAGGAAAGCTTTTTAGACTCTGTTTTAAAAACTGCTGATAAAGAGTTGGTTCAAAAGATCTGCGAATATTATATATTATATATATACAGGGACAACTAACAATGTCTACTACGGCTCCGCTGCCGTAAAATACTGAAATGAAAGCCAGAATATAACAATAAAAAACCGGTCAAGTGCGAATCGGACTGAATGTTCCGTACAAACAGCTGCATTTACCATCATAATCAGGTAACTAGGTCAACGGGAACTATCATATAGGTTTTAGACCCAAAACCTATAGGGTACTTCCGGCTAACCTAGAATTGTCAATTTTGTTTAAAAGCAAGGTCTTACAGCACAAGTAAAGGAAAAATTCCAAAAAATACAAAGAGGTTGAAAATTAAAATAATTTTGGGACTTACAAGTTTTCGCGAAAACCTCAGTATCTGGTATAAATTTCAATTTGCTAGGTCCACCTGTTCCTGAGAAAATCGGTGGTGACACACGGACAGACGGACAACAGAGTGATCTTATAAGGGTTCCTTTTTTACCTTTTGAGGTACGGAACCCTAAAAATTTGTCAAAATCTCTGTAAATTATTTCTTCACTACGGCTCTAAAAACGGCGAAAGAAAACATCGTGAGGAAACCGGCAAGTCCTTTTTTTTAGAACAAAAAATTCGAAGACATGGTATGTCACATCCAACAACCCGCACTGGGCCCGCGTGGTGGATTAAGGCCCATTCCCTCTGTCACAGAGAGGAAACCTGTGTCCCAGCAGTGGGAACATTGATAGGCTGATGATGACGATAGTGGGTTTGTGATAAATGGCTTAAAAGATCTGTGCACTGAAAAATAACTGTAGAAGATTATACAGGGACTATTAGCTAGTTCTACAACGGCTCTGCTGCCGTGAAAATACTGAAATTAAATCCAGAATATAACAATATAAATAAGTATGAATCTCAACCTTGTCTTCCAGAGTATACAGTCGTGATTGTAAAAGGAAAAGCAAAAACCGACGAAATATTCCAACGCTCGTTGCGTCCAGAATCATGCACTAAATCCATGGTCATCCATGTCGTTGCAGATATCCTGTATAATTGAGACAAAACTTTTATAGCATTACAATTTGTCGTGGTTACACGTCATGTTAGTCGATAACGAAGCTCCAAGTTTCTCAAACTTATATCTGTCTACTCGTCCCAAGTTTTCAAGCTTCAGTTTTTTTGAAGAAGTTTTATCTTGCATCTCAAGACAGAACTCTGTTACTTAGAGTTGTTGAAGGAAACTTGTCCCAGATGTCTTTACTGTTTTGAATTTTAAGCTTACTTAGTTGTATGTATTTGGGTATTCTGTTGCTTGTACAATTCTCCTGTATATAATAATATAACATCTATAAGGATTACTTGAAAAGCCAACAGAATATAGTGTACTATTATCGGTATTTTTGTAGAATTTACAATAAAGAAAACTTCAGTATTCCCATCACACCATCAACTATATTTTCAATAATTTAATGCAATTTTCAAACCCCGTAGCGGAACAAACTTTCATAAGATAAAACAGTAACTAAAACCTATGTATACTTATATACAAACGAATAAATCTACAAAAATGTAAGCACACCCCATCAACATCATCAGAAACGTCCAATTTATTCGTCGAAGGCTGAGTTGAAGCGTGTAGCTTACTCTGAATACGTCAAAAGTCCAGATGGAATCCGACGCCAAATCGAACCCGCCTTTGCTTGTCAATCAAAGTGCTCCCGATTAGTCGCAACACGCGGATCTCATTGTGAGGCTCATAGAATAAAATGTCTCTCTGGAAGGTGAAGCCCCCGCAGCGCTGAGAATCAACAAATATCTTCAGCTCCGAACCATTCTGGTAGCTCTTGTGCATCGCTAAACTCACATTAGTCGGCGCCCCGCGGCACCCTTCGGCTATTATCGTCGCTAATCGTAAATCTGGGGTGAACTGTTTGTAGAGACACAACTGCAGGCCGTGTTTACTTACCGTTGACGATAGCGTGAAACTGGGCCTGTCGTACCGAGCACTGATCGAGAAATCCGGGGTCGGCGGATACGTCAGCGGCCTGAAGCCGATCTCGGTGCCGAAACAAACATCTGGATGCACCTTGTACATCCACTGCGTCACCATGCGTAGTGTGTTTGGATCCACATCCCTCACAGAACATGAAATCAAACCCACTGACTTGTCATTCTCTTTCTCGAAAACTATTTCGGTTTCTGACGACACCAAGTCTCTGATCCTCGACGTCAATCGCATCTCGTATGGTCCTTCTAAGATTTCCTTGTACGTTGCTGTCGCAGAACCTGCAGAGTCTATCAGTAGTCCTTCACCGGAGCTCTTTTGCTCCATTTCCTTGTGTATTAACTGGGAGAAACACTTATAGTTCTCCTTAGTCTTTCCATAGTTATATTGTTGAACGAGTTTAACCTTGTCCATGATTTCTCTGAGGATAATGATTCTTGCGCCGATGAAGCACTTCGGGAACGTACTCTTCGCTTCGGCATGAACGTCACACAGTTTGACTGTTCTGTACCTTCGCGGTTCGACCCTTATGATCTCCTTCTTCTTCGGGAGTAATCTCTGGAGCGAGGACAAAAAACTGCTGACTTCTTCTTTGAGCTTGTCCTCGTTTATGTCCATTATAAGTAATTTTTGTAGTTGATTATTTGTTTGTTGGATAAAGTTGGATAACAAGTCAGACGTCATTGACCTGTCTGGTTTTATTTTCGTGTGGTGAGCGCTGACAACGTGTCCGGCCAGTGGCACGCTGCAAGGAGTTTGTATATTTTTAGTTGTCTTTGAGATTGCGCGCACTATTTTTGAAACTTCCTCTTGCTGGGTGAAATTAAGCTGTATGTACACGATTCACTGCAAGTAAAGGCCGGATAGTATGACATTACATTTTTTTATTTAAAAGAAAATAATATAAGTCAAAAAAATCCTAGTAATATTTTAGTGTTCAATTTATATCGTTATAAATTTTTCACTCATTGCTTTTGAGCAACTTATCACCAGGAAATATCAATTCCATGCATCGTCAATCTGTATCTCCGTCAATTTAACAAAGAGATCGTCAATCCGGCGCTTGTCCATTCATGGCCCATTCATTCACGTTGGTGGGCCATTCACGACACTCTTGTTTACTCGACCATGACTCGTGGTAATACAACACGGTGTAGATATAGCGCAGGATATCTTTTCAAGGGTATATTTATTTATAGGTGACGGATAACCTTAAGTATCTGATACTTCATTGAAATGTTTTATTCTTATAGTAAAGTGTTTGTTCTTGAATAGAATGACTAATCTATATTTTTACATGTTTTGGTGAGATTTCTGATAAAAGTCAGCTTAAAGCGACTTTTAAGGCATAAATATTTTTTTTGGTCTAGTTTATGTCTATCAATTAATGGTTACTGACATCTATTACTAATATTATAAAGAGGTAAAGTTTGTGAATTGTGAGTTTGTAACGTTGTAGGGAGTAATCTATGGATCTACTGAACCAATTTTGAAAATTCTTTCACCAGTAGAATGATGACACAAAATTGAAAAATGGCGGATTTTGGGTGCCATATTGTGGGGGCCCAATTTTTTTTTTCATCCAAACCCATCGTGTGGGATATGAAAATAAATGATTTCAAAAATATATATCACTTATATGTTTAAATGCACGGATGTTGGGAACACTATTATAAATGGAATGTGAAAAGTCACATATTTATTTAGATAAGGATTTATCCATTCAAGTGTCAATTAGCAGACACAATAGAAATTCCATTGTTTTATGGCAAATTGGCGCGATGAACACTCAAAGGGTAACTATATTGCTAAAAAACACCTTTACTAAGTTTCACATATTTATTTAGATAAGGATTTATACTGAATTGCTAAAAACACCTTTACTAAGTTGTAACAAAAACAAATATTTTTGTGCAAGTGCAACGGTGCCTCACATGAAGCTGCACATTTATATTTATTTTCATCGAAACAAACCGTAAAACTCAGCTGGCTGTTATCTACGAATTAGTTAAAATTACTCGTTTGTTTTTTTGCCGTCTTTTTTCCGTCGTTTTTATTACAAAACCGAGGGGTACCGTGACCGTTTCTCGAGTACCTGTCAGTACTTGAGAAACGGTCACCCGATGCTGCGATGCTATTGCTTGATGAGTAAAGTAGGCGTTACTAGAGCGGGCGAGCCCTGCAAGCAAAAATAGTCCTTACGGTGATCAGATATAGCTTTGCGCGATAGTACCTTACTCGAAAAAAAATGTTAACTAAAAGTTATAAATAAAAAAAGTCTATTCATTTTTTTTTAATTTTTTTCATTAACTTTTTCCAGCACCACATCTAGCTGGTTTTGGTCAGCTAGCTCGCGAATATATATCCTGCGACTGCACAGCATGATTTTCTTCTTGTTTACATCTTTTTAGTTCGCTTTTCAAGCATTCAGGTCGTTTGGATTTTTTTAATTAACTTTTTTCTAGCACCCCTTGTAGTTTTTTTTATCTGTGCTAATCATGAATACCTACTACCACAGAGAAAATAAAACTACGTTATCCTACTACTTAAAGTTGTCAAAAAATAAAAGGCCCGTTTTGACAGCTATAAAAATACTTAATAATAATTAAACTTGATGCTTGCGAATGATACTTGTTGTTATAGTGCGATTATTCCCGTTGTCCACCACCTAGTTGGCCACCACTGGGGGACAGCGGGAAAACTTTTAAAAAATATTCCCACTGGCCACCACTGGGGGACAGCGACACGGATTTTTTAATTATGCTCGTTGTCCACCACGCGTCTGATACAGACTTTTAAATTATTCTCGCCACCACCACCACTGGGACACAATGCCACAACTTTTGATCCAATTCCCATTGGCCACCAATCTAAATTATTTTGTAAATGTAGTGAAGTCTTCTTAGAGTTAGCTACATTTAAATCTTTTTGATATTTAATAGATTAAAGAAACATATAATTTATCATTTGATGTCAAAACATACTTTGAAATAAAAGAACCATTGACATATATATTACTTGAGAACTAAATGTTTTTACAGTTAATTCTCTTATCGCGTTATATCAGCTCCCATAACCGACCATGTGCGATTTATAATACTAGTGGTTCCAGATCATCCGGAAAAGAGCATTTAACATATGTAAATAGAAGAGGCGGGCAAATTTTATTACACGGAGGACATGAATATATAACAAAACGAAAACATAAAAGTGGTTTAATAGTCTGGGAGTGCACTAACAGGAAGAAGAACAAATGTAAAGGACTTATCAGAATCAAGGTATGTCCATAATAATAATATTATATCATCTGCGGAAGAAATCCCCCATGATGAGAACCTCGTGAAGGTTGAAAGAGATAGGGAAAGTAACTATCTTGATCTGGCCCACGAGGTTGTCGATATGTTGGATGTGAATGCAGCAGTCATTGTGCCGATAGTCGTGACGGCCAATGGCATAATAGCCAAGAGAGGTGACAGTGGTGTGAGATATAAGGATGAATGAGAATAAATAACAACTGTGCGAATTGGTAACAATTGCGCTTGGTGCGAATTGGTGGCATGGAAACCTGGTAAGGATGGTAACTTGCAGTGCGTCTAGATGTCCAATGGTAGAAGGGGGCCGGTGGGATGAGGTCGTGGAGTTCTTGAGCATACTCACTGTAGTAAGTGTAGAAGTATGTTGTCGCTGTGAAAATATTATGTCAGTTAATTAACCAATTCATTAAAAAAGTAAGCAATCAAACCTTTAATAGGTAGTAGTTAGGATGATTTTTCTTTTAATTTAATTGAAACATTTAATAAAAGTTGATTTTAAGAATATAAATGACTTTAATAATTACCTACCATATAATTTAGGAAATTAATTTAGTCTCAAACCTAGCATTATTAGCTAAAAGACCAAATCCGTAAGTATATTAAGCTATCCTTTATTTGTCTCTAGAAAAAATAATTTAGATTGATGGCCAATGGGAATTGGATCAAAAGTTGTGGCATTGTGTTCCAGTGGTGGTGGTGGCGAGAATAATTTAAAAGTCTGTATCAGACGCGTGGTGGACAACGAGCATAATTAAAAAAACCGTGTCGCTGTCCCCCAGTGGTGGCCAGTGAGAATATTTTTTAAAAGTTTTCCCGCTGTCCCCCAGTGGTGGCCAGTGGGAATATTTTTTAAAAGTTTTCCCGCTGTCCCCCAGTGGTGGCCAACTAGGTGGTGGACAATGGGAATAATCGGTTATAGTGTATGGGTAACATAGTAATTAATTAGGATTATGAGTTTGATTTTTCAATTTCTTACGTAGAAAGTTAACGCGGCATGTAAAATGAGAAACATCAACAGACTTCTTAGATTTTGACGACTTTAATACTCTGAAAAATCTCTTATTTATTTCTACATAATACAAGTTTCTATGTATCTACAATTTTGCCAGACCTCTTCAGTAACTGACCCAAATATACCCAATCTACTTTATTTTAAAACCCACATCTAACAAACCACTTGAAACCCTCGACAATCACGAAAAACCTTTTACTTTGTGTCAAATTTATTCAGCTTGGAACCTAAAACAGACCGTTCAACTGCCTGCTACATTTAGAGCAATTCACTAAAAGGGGTCAAACTGGGACCCAGGAGATCAGCACTTGGGAACAGGTGGGGAGTAATGGGGAAGGTGATAAATCATTTTGTAACTTGACTGGCTAAATTAATAGGTATTTTGTTTTGGTATTTTGTCACCTACAGCTGTGATCTGCGTAGTATTAGGATAGTGACAAACTTTTGGGTAACGAGATATTCTAGTATAATCTTATTTCAGTTGTGAAAGGTTGCTTTATGCATACTTAAAATTATAATTGCGAAAGTAACTATGTCTGTCTGTTTGTTTTTCACGCTTTGACGCTGAAACCACTCAACCAATTTTGATGAATTTTTTGTATAGAAATAGACCTTTGAAAACTACATACGATACTGTTTATCCCGGGTGTACGTTTCCTTAGATAATTCCCGACTTTTACACGGGCGAAGCCGTTGGTAGATGCTAGTAATTAATAATAATGAGAAGTTGAACACATTTTGATGATATTTGGCACACAGTTAGACTATTGCCTGGAAAAATATATAATGATACTTTTTTATCCGTATATTTACTAAGTAGCAAGAAAAATACTGGGCAACAGAGTCAAGTAAAATATAAAAGTATATTAAATATTCGACTTGCTAACTATTTTTATTTGTAACGAGAGTGCGAACGAACACAAAACACAAGAGAACACAAAGTATTTATAAAGATGTTTAAATTCAGCCAGTTACTCTCGTCAGACCAGCACCAAAAGTTATTGAAACCGTTTGTTTTTAACTGAACTCTAGTAAAATAAACTACAGTAGCGGATACGATAAATATTAGGAAATAGGTGTGAAATCCGCACAACACCGCTTCCCGGTTCGATACCCGCCTCGAACAATATTTACTGCGCCGAAGCTGCTGTTTGATTGCGTTATTTATTACCCGACTATAACACCCTGAAAGGAGGTGCTGTTTTTTAGCACGATTCTATCCTTTGTAAAGATAATTAAATGTTTTCATTTTGAAGTTGTGTTCTAAATTTAATGTTCATATCAAACGCTACCAACATTATCACTGTCTTTGCTGATTTGTGGAAAACAACAACCGAATCCTAAACTTCCTGAACTTTTTCCATTCTTACAGATTTTTTCTGATGTAGTGTTTAGCGGCTGCTTGGATTAGCACTTAATTCTGGGTTGGTTGCGGTCGATTACGTGGTTCCTATTCGGATCTAGTACTTTGATTGTATTGGTTGTTTTTCTGGTATGTTTGGTTCCGTTTGGTCTAAAGATAGAACTGATAATTTAACTACAAGCGCTTCATGTAGCCGTTTTTGGTTATTAGAGTGACTACTCTGATAAGTTCATCTTTTCTTAGATAGACTTCCATCATACGACCCTTTGGCCATTTTCCTGCTGGTAAGTTGTCGTCATGTATCATTACTAAATCACCCACGTTGATATTCTTCTGGTTTTTCATCCATTTGTTTCTGGTTAATAGTTGAGTCAATCACTCTGTTTTCCATCTCTACCACAAATCTTCGAATAGTTTTGACACTAGACAATTGCAACCTGCTTCTGGCGTCGACTGCTGTGTCAATTATGGTTAAACCTAGTTGTAGTATTATATGATCTGTGACCTGTTCGTGCTGAAAGGAAATGGGATAAGAATATTAAATTTAAGGTTTGCAAGGCAAATGAAAACAAGATAGTGATTTAAATATGTCAACGTAAAATCGTACCTGTAATCCCTGCAAGGTTAGGCTCGTTGTATCTGCGTATAATAAAGACATCCTGTTGCTGGGACACAGGTTCCTCAAACACACTCCTCTCCATACCGAGAGCCCAATATGGGCTCGTGAATATCACACGTCTTCATTGATTCAATATGACTTCTTCCAATTCATACATGCAATATATATGCATACAGTTCATAGACCTATTTCTTAATCTTGGAAATCACTGACCATGTTGAAGGAAAACATCGTGAGGAAACCCGGACTTATAATTAGTTTATTAGGGTTCCGTTACCCGAAGAATCCAAACGGAGGCCTATTGCAGTCACTCACGTGTCCGTCTATCTGTCTGTCTGTCCGTCGTCGGGCACACGGGTTGTACAGACAAACGGTAGGAGCTACAGTCTTCAAATTTTCACAGTATAAGCAACTTGTTGACCAGCCATAAAAATTGTCAAAAAATATTTTTAAGTGTTTTTAAGGGCGGCTCCCATAAAGCTAAAGGAGGAGTGAAAAAAAATTGTGATTTACCTCATCGAGTGGGGTATCGTTGTTTAGAACTCATTGAGTAGATAAATAATGTATTTTCTGTTTTAAAAAATATTGGAAAACAAAGGAATGAGAAGCCACCAAAGTCAGTTTTCTTTTACAAAATTTAGTTCCGAAGAATTTTTTAACTTCCCGTTGACGTATGTACTTGAAATTTGGTGATAATGCTTACTATTACGTATATTTTACTAACAAATACCAATTTGAAATACCCTCATTTTTTCTATTACAAACAACATCATTTTGCGGTTTGCTAAGGAACCCTAAATGTGCGAAGTCCGACACGCACTTGGCTGGTTTTTAGGGTTCCGTACCCAAAGGATAAAAACGGTAGTGTTCCGTTTTTACCCTTAACAACCCAACGGCAAAAAAAACACGTTTGTTGTGTGGGAGCCCCACTTAAATATTTATTTTATTCTGTTTTTAGTATTTGTTGCTATAGCGGCAACAGAAATATATCATCTGTGAAAATTTCAACTGTCTAGCTATCACGGTTCATGAGATACAGCCTGGTGGAAGACGGACAGTCGAGTCTTAATAATAGGGTCCCGTTTTTACCCTTTGGGTACGGAACCCTAATAAACAATACTACTTACAAATTCCATATAAGGTAGTTATAAATAACTCATAATAAAAGCTTTAAAAGCCCCGGATATTATAAATGTTTATAATTTATTGGTAGCACAACGTTCCGGGTTCGACACCCGGGTCAAGCATTGTTTACAGTTTCTACCCGTTCCGTTTTGTAATATATTACATGAAACAGATGTGTTTAGCTGAATACCCGACCGTGCAGAGAATGTATAATGGTTTTACTAACAAAATGGTGCCGATGTAATTGGCTGTGGAACGATGTTTAAAATGTTTTGGGGATTGTTGTAATAAAGACGTTTCTACTTACATGGGGACTAGGTAGAAATATAAGACGAATGTAGTAGGTTATTGTATAAAGTTCATGAAAAAAAAAAATTGGTGTTTCAACCTAAATAATGCTAAATACCCGTCTATTTTATTGTCTAATGTAAGACGCATAATTATGTCGGTTTTTTAATCCAAATAGTATGAGTAGGGAATACATTAATGTCAGTTGGCTCAAAGTGTTTCGCCTCAATAGCTTGCGATCTCTGGCTGTGACCTGTAATACAGGTTCTTATTGAAACCTATCACAGGCACCAGTTTCTCACAAAGTTATACCCTGGTTTATACTGCAAGGCATAGAATGTAACAAACTTTGTGAAGAGAAAAATAAACGTTTTATATTATATTATTATATAAAAAATAGCTTGATCTCTGCGACATATGTCAAACTGACGGAAACGTTATTGTTAGCCTGTCAAGCGCTATTGTTACTGTATTGATACTGACAGCTGTCGCAGAGATCAAGCTATGTTTTATGAAGTATTTCAATGATGCAGTTAACAAAAAGTTTAAGAAAATAATGATTTTAAATTCTCTTACAAAGACAGGACTTCTGCTAAAAAGCCTCCTGGATTCTTTACTTCGCCGGGTTTTTGAAAATATTCGCGTACGTGTCTAGTTCTTTAACAATCAAGTTATCTATACTAATGTTATAAAGAGGTAAAGTTTGTGATTTTGTGAGGTTGTAGGGGTTAATCTCTGGATCTACTGAATTGATTTAGATAAAATTGATGGCATGGAGATAGTTTTAGACCCTGGGAAGTACATAGGATAGTTTGTATTCCCTTGGGATGATAAAACACTTTTTACGCGGACGAATCCGCGGGCAGAAGCTCGTGTCTTTTATACATCGTCATTTGATACCGTGATACCGTGTATGGCCCGTGCCTGTTAGCAAGAACAGAAAAGCTGATACAACGCATACAAAACGCATGTACACGGTTCTGTGTAAAGATACCTAGTAGAAGTCATGTCACTCCTTATATAAATGAAAATAATATTTTAAAAATGGCTGCTAGAAGAAAGTTACATATGGCTAGTTTGCTTTTTGGAGTGGTGACAACACAAAAGCCACACTATTTGTTTGAGAAGTTGAGTTGGAGGCAGAGCAAATACGAACCACGTTTTTCTACCGAACCTCTTTGTACGTCGACACATAGGACCGCAGCATTCAGGGGAAGTTTCAGATATGCTGCCACACACTGTTGGAATAACCTTCCTCCACCAGTAAGAGTCCTGAGAACAAAAAGGCATTTTTTGAGTATTTTAAAGAATTATTTCATGCAGATACAGCAAACCACATGATTTGTAAACTGGAACCAGTGACAATAGCTGCTCTTATTGGTCTTACCTTGTGGGTCATGGCCTACAGGCAATGGGGATGGTTTTCCAGCAGTGTGGGTGGCCTGTCTGATTCCTTCCAGGTTGGGCCCAGTCTTGTGTCACTGACACAGGAATGGTGTTCATCAGCCATCTGGGGCGTGTTTGCTGGCTTTCTGAAGCTACATTATCTGGGTGGGACAATGGGTAGGCATAAGTCGATAGTGCTAGAAGAATTACCAATGTTATTTAATGTAAGGCTTGGTTACTGTCTGAATACTTACCATGAGGAGCGGTTTCATTTTGCATTTCATAAGTAGATATGTCGGTAGATCTTACACCTACCATCAAGCTCCTTCGTACATCGTAAGATCGACGATCCATACGGCCCACTAAAATAATGAAAGAATATATTATAATAACATTCTCAGGCTTTATTAAATTAATTTTAACTAATTTTATTGCTCTCGATTGAAAAGTGAGGTTGTCGTTTGCCAACGCCATGGCTTTACAAATGGCCGCCATGGCATCGCAATTCTCATGGTGCATATAGGTACCATGGATTCAATTTTGTTATAATCAATTTTAAACATAAAACATAATAATTATTAGATTTAGGAATACACACACCATGGTATTTTGTTTTATTTTATTTTCAGTATGATTATTATACCTCAGTTTATGTATCTTTTATTTTATATGTAACGCATAAATACAGACATAGGTATATAGTTTATAATAAGACTTTGATATATATTTTTATTTTATTTCTATGTACATATATACATAGTACTTACTTTCAACATGTTCAGTCGGTTCAGTCACACTCATTTTCGTACGAAATTTTTGTATTTTCACATGGGGGAACGTCATTACGTCATTCGCGAGGTTTTTGCTGAAAATCAGCGCTGTTGACGATAGGTTCGTCTGAAGTCACGGCATTAAGCTGAGCAATGACCTATTCTTGCACAGATGCGACGCACAGCCTATTTGCCCTTGTTGTTTCAAAGATGGATAATTTTCCACTCAGTAATCGGCATTTCGTTAATTTGTGATTGTTTTGTTTGTTTGTTTTCATTTGGTAATGTCGAAACATATTACGCAAGTAAATTGTCTTTGGCCTCTCACCCACAGATAACTGTTTATTGCTCTCATCAAGCAATAGACAAAATTTGACAAACTTTTATAATTTTTTGTTTTGAATACGAGGCTTTTGGCTAATTTGTGAATTTGGTGAATGCCACTCTTTATTATGTATTGTGCGTTTAGTTTGTGCAGAATAAACAATTTTTCTTTCTTTTCTTTCTTTCTCTATTTGACATAAATTGTATCCCATCCAATCTCACTTCTCTAAAAGCTGGGGATCCTTGCAAAGGTGAGAAGGTACTTCACGCCAGAACAGCTGCTCAGCTTGTATCAAGCGCAAGTTCGATCATGCATGGAGTACTGTTCTCATCTCTGGGACGGATCTGCCAAATACCAGCTTGATGCACTAGAGTCGATCGAAAAGCGGGCCAGGAGGCTCATCGGCGATGAGGCACTGGTTAAGTCAAAGCTCCAGAGTCTTGAACATCGTCGCCGAGTTGCCAGCTTGTCGGTTTTTTATCGATTACATTTCGGGGAGTGCGCGATGGAATTGCATGATCTAATTCCGCCCAGCCCGTTTCATCATCGGACTACCAGACGCACGGCGATGCGCCATCGGTACATGGTGGACATCCCACCCATACGCACTAAACGTTTTGAGAATACTTTTATTATGCGTACAGCTAAGGAGTGGAATTCTCTGCCGGAGTCTGTGTTTCCCGATAGCTACAATCTAGGGGTCTTTAAGTCAAGAGTGAATAGGTTACTACTAGGCAAGCGTGCTCCATCGTAGACCACATCATCGCTTACCATCAGGTGAGATAGTGGTCAAGCGCAGGCCTATAATAGATAAAAAAAAAAAAAAACTGTCTATCTAATCAAATACTTTTAAACGAGCAATTCTTGTATTTATAATCTGAATCTCAGAAACGGCTGCAGCGATTTTCATGAAATTTAGTATGCAAGGAGTTTCGGGGGCTAGATCGATTTCGATCTAGCTATATTGAATTTTTAGAAAACGTTGTTTTCTCTATTTTCACCAGAGCAGAGCTCAGTCGCCCAGGTACTAAGATTAAAAATGTGAAATTCTGTATGTTTAGAAGTTTGATAATTTGAATCACTCCTTAACAGCACGTCAGGTTTGTATAAAACCACAAAACAAACGGGTTGTCCTATGTTAATTATGGCAAAGGCAACTTATATCATTTTTTTTGCGTGGAGATATGCTCATGCATACTGCACTACCACGGGGAGATTATATCCTCCTGCCCATAGATGTCACTTTTAACACATTTCTAGGGGGTGAGGTTTTTCTGCTGCTGTATGTACGATCATAAGTATAAATTTACCACTGTTATGCAAAGCCGCTGGCAGAAACAAGCTTTTGACAAATAATTTAATTAAACCTTTCCTTAAATTACAAAAAGCCTTTCTTCAATTCTCAAACGGTCTGAAATATGTCGTTACTCTATCAAGCTATTAATCGATCGGCCTCCAGTTGGCGTAAAGTACCTCTTAAATTGGTCATAATGCCCCAAACCTATTAAAGTTGATGGGACAAATTGGAGTTATTGAGACCTCCCCTTCTCTCCAGCAGATTTTCTTGAAAATTATTAAGTGCTACCCCTTAAATTGGATTTAAGACTCATTTTAGTTTTGAATAAGTATTTGCAAATGGTGTCTTGATTTTGATATTTTTGGATAGAAAATTTGGGACTGCTTAACAAGTGTTCGTTGCTTAACTAATATTACAAATTGTGCTGAAAACTCTTTTACCTTATTATCACTTCTTGGACTTTGAGATTGTTTTCTAAACTTATGTGTATTACAAAGCTATAAAGTTGTGTTTCTCATTGGGGAAATCACTGGAAGTTAGTTTCTCTGAAAGAAAGTCACACTTGCGCTGAGTACTTTAAGTTCCTTTTGATCCTTGAAAAACTAACATTTCCTGTGGGATATAACACGGGAGTGAAGCCGCGGGAACAGATAGTATTTAAATATTTATTTAAATTCTCATTTCAACATTCAATAGTTCAACAAAACAAACTTTCGGTCAAAATTGTACCGAATCGCAATCCTTCCTAAAAAAACTTGACAGTTTTACAAACCGCTATTATTACACTACCCTCAAAACACCTCTTTTCCAATTTAGATAAAGTGCTCGACCATTAATAATAAACTGGTGAAAGAGCAAAGCCGGCTCACCAAATACAGCCAGCAGGCGATTAGCGCCCGTGTAATTAATGTGGCAGGAGTGAAATTTGATTAAATCTATTGCAGGCACGAGGTAGCGTGTTAAAATGTAAAACACTGGCTCTCGAATTAAGCAAGTTTAACTTTTAAGCTAACTGACTGACTTTTTGACTATTTAAAAGTACGTGGAGATGAAAGTTAATTGAAAGTTGAGTTGAAGTTGATTTTCTAAGAATGAGTCTACTAAGGCTCGGTGCAAACGGGCCACCGACCACAGCCACCGGTGGCTGTCGCGCGCTACCACATTTGTGGTAACAGTGGCAAAAGTGGGCGACAGCCGACGGTGTTCGAAAGCCACTACGTTTCTATTGCTGTATATATCTGAATGTGAATACCAAATATCGGGACGTAATTGGATTTCCGATATTAAAGTATTAATATCCATTGAGGCGTCGTCGTGCACCATGGTGACGCGTGAGATGCGATGGTTGCCTAACGCCTATATGCGCGGGGGTGGAGCAACACGACGGTGGTGGGTGTCGGCTTCTTTTGTGGCCAGCAGCGACCACAAGTGGCGAGTCGTAGACACTGCTGTAGCGAGTGGGCGCCACCGTCTACACGTGTGCGGTGCGTCTACTTATTTATTCGTTTATCCTCGCACTGGATCGCCTTGCAGCAATTACACCAATGGAGCACAATCTTATAAAAAGTCTTCTTAAAGGTTGTTATTCACTGTCGCTGGCCACCGGTGGCAGTGGTCTGTGGCCCGTTTGCGCCGAGCCTTACTCTTCGACATTCATTGCGGTTAGTTAGAAGTTCGTACGTCTTACAACCATTCCTGCCATAGGGCCAGACTTGTTTTAAGTTAGTTTGTAAGGGTTGTATAAGGTTCCTTACTCAGCTCTGCATCTTAGGCAGTCGCTCCATGTACGGGTAGATTGATTAATCTACCTATCCTGTCAATCTATCAAGTTATAGTTGTCAAAAAATCAAAGGTCCGTTTTGACAGCTATAAAAATACTTAATAATAATTAAACTTGATGCTTGCGAATGATACTCGTTGTTATAGTGTATGGGTAACATAGTAAATAATTAGGATCATGAATTTGATTTTTCAATTTGTTACGTAGAAAGTTATCGCGGCATATAAAATGAGAAACGTCAACGGATTTCTTAGATTGTGACGACTTTAACAGCCTAAACCGATTAAATTTTTTTCATGACTGTTTTTTCCTAGTGATTTGCATTTCTAGCACGTTGAAATATTAGACTACCTCTAGCACATCCAACTCTCTCACTTCTGGGCAAATCCCTCAGCCATTTCTTCCTTTTCTCTCTGAATGCACAATTCTCTGCTTCACGACATTTCTCAAGGAAGCTATACAAGTCGTCCCGCCATTTTTTTCCCGGTCTACCGCGACCCTATCTAGCTGTTTTTGGACTCCAGCCCTGCGAACTAAGGGCCCACCACGTAAGTAATTAACACTACAAACACAGACACACACAAACAGTCTCAAATCCTTTTAAAAAGACACTCAATATATTACCCTGCTCATCCCCTTTCGAGATTCACCGCACAATCCTCCGCAGACAAAAAGGCAATCAAGTATCAAGAACAAAAATATAACCCCCAAGCTGCTTTGTACAAGAAAAGTCATTTCATCCAGTCTCGTGTCTTGTCGTGCAATATCGGTTGTTGGCAAATGGTTGGATTGTCTTGTAGATATTCTTTGTTCGACTTTCTTTAATATGAGGAGCTCGTGGCTAAATAATAACAGTCGATCTTAAAGGTTAAGCAACGTTTGACGAGGTCGGTCCGTGGATGGGTGACCAATTCAACATACCGAGTTTCCTCTGTGCCTCGGAAAGCACGTTAAGCCGTTGTTCCCGGCTGTCATTTGAAGATTTTCGCCATCTAATCCATCTTCCCTATCCTATCCTATCCGGTAACAGGGTTGTGGAGATCAGATAGATAAAGAAAAGAAGGGGGTTTTAGTCAATAAAAGTCTGACACGCCCTCCCGCTTCACCCAGAGCGGGACCAGTCATTGGATAATTTACCAACATAAAAAATGAATATACCGAATTCCATTGTTAATTCAATTATCTCTAATACGTAACCTACCTTCCTTTTTACAAATTAGGAACAGAAAACCACTGTTGTTGCTCATTCCTAATTAGCGATCTTTTGTTGAAAACATTGGCTAATCAGCTAACGAAGGAATATTCCTTACAACATGACTAATGCCTGATTTTTATTTCTGCACGGCTGTTTTTAACTTATATTTTGATAATTTTGTATTTGGCAATATATAAGTTTTGTTGTAGGTTCATCGTAGTAGGTCATAAAAAAAAAACATTGTATTCATAATTTCAAATCTAGGAACCAGTCGGGCATTACCATAAGATAATGTAGATGCCTCAATGATCTAGTAATCGAAAGAGCTACTGCTAATACTAAGCCTCGGACCATCTTGAGCTTCTTGGCGTTACGTTGACATCGACCCTCATTTTTGGTTCTCTCATTGAGGCAAAGGCTCAACTGGCTGCCAAAAAGTTTGGGATCCTTGCAAAGGTGAGACGATACTTCACGCCAGAACAGTTTCCCAACTTGTATCAAGCGCAAGTTTGGTCATGCATGGAGTACTGCTCTCATCTCAATAAAAACACGACACATTTAGACCGAATCGTACTAAATGGGGTTAATCCATCACACTCGCTCCCTATAAATTGGAGAAATTTGGGTGTACTAAAGGTAGGTACACTACTGCTTGACCCACTGGGGAATGCAGGCGTGATTTTAGCTATGTTTTGTTTACTATAGTATCTGCCAACGTAAAAAAACAGTTATCATAAAAACAACCTTATCGTGTCAAACAAAATATATTTTCCTGATTGTTTCTTGCCAAAAATAAACAACGCCTTCGTCTTCCTGTAACTGTCGGAAGAGGGTAGTGACAATTTAAAAATGTGAGGGTAGAATGACTTCCTAAAACTGTGCCAAATTGCAACATTCAGCGTCAAACTGTCTTCGAAGGAAAGGGGTGTGACATACGGATAGAAATCGCGTCTCTTTAAGTGTTCCGGTTTGGTTTGCCACGGAAAACTGTGCTAAAAATAGAATTAGCGGCATCACTCACGTAGCCGATACAGGTATCATGGTTGTTTCGGGATGAAAATTTTCCTATGATATAAGTCGATAATAATAATACGATAACTAGTGTCCGTTTCGGTCTTCCCATAGTGAAAAAAAAATCCATCGGACCAGTACTTACAGAAAATAACACATACTTATAGTAGTTTATGCAGCGGTTATATTATAGGGGTTATTAAAACACGAGTGTGATAAAAGTATCACACGAGTATTAGTATAATAAATCAACTAATATTTTCGACTAAAACGATATTCAATACTACTTGTATTGAATATGGTTAGGTTAAAAGGAAAATCAGCAGCAGATATTTGAAAAATATTATTAAGTCTGTAGATCCTTTTCAAAACTAAAGTACCTATGAAGAGACAGTGATTTCTATATATTCTCCTCAGAATAAACTCGAACGAATTCACGCAAATCCTGTTAAGAATTCCCGTCATAACACACGCCATTTCGGTATTCAGTATGCCAACCAAAGCCACGTTTCCTTAAACGACTGTAATACTAAATATTACTTACAAATCTGTGCAAAAATTGCGTACAAAAAGGTTGTATATCAGGAGATAAAAACCATTAAGCGTCTGTTACGGAACAACGATTATGTCTCAACTTTTCAAGCTATGGAAAACAACTGTGTGACACAGAATAAGTTATTACAGTAGATCTACATGAACATTTAAAATGACCTGTTATCACCACGCAGTCTATGATGTATCAACTGGTGGGACACAGGCCTGCTCTCTGACAAGGAGTGATGGGCCGTAATCTACAATGTCGGCCCAGTGTGGATTGAAAGATGTTACACGTCTTTAGTTTCTGGATTTAGGACATTATGGTTTCCTTTGCTATTTTGAGAGTAATGGTCATGAAATAAATTACAGAAAGTAACAAACCTATCTAGAAACCTACCTTACCACTGGGTTATTCGTCCTACTCCAATAATATTATCAATTCTGCTATTCAACCTTTTTCTGTATTGTCTAATGACCTGATTTAACACTCTTAAATACAATATCCTGGACCCTGGTTATCCTAACTGACGGATAGTTTTAGCCGAAGTTAAAATTATACCTTGCATATACTCGTAAGTTCATTTAGTGCTGGGATCCGAAAATCATGTAATAAGGCCCAAACAATTTGTGTACGAAGTATTTGGATTAGATGAACCAATCACAGCCTGCAGCTAACATTAGATTTGCATAGATAATGCAGAATCCGGGCTTTAGTATGTTTAAACATGATCAAATTATTAATACAATGATGGTTAACGTCTAAAACTGCATAAATTTGCCGTAATACTGAATCAAATCAAGCTGCGGAAGCATTATATTGATCATAAATTCATAACACACCGTTTAGTGATGTTTCGTTACATGAAGTAAATTTTCTTAGAATAGAAATCTCAGAAGAAATAAGCTGTACCTACCTTTGTACTATATTTTCATGATGTGCATTTATTATATTGTGTGTATATTAATCATAAAATATAGTAATTCAACTAAAGACAAGACTAGAAGAAAACATAATACATAAAATTGGGCAGAGCATGGTCCACATTAATATGGCCGTGGAACATATTGAATCTTGAACTTCTGAATCTTTTTATGCTATGGTTGTATACTTTACGTAAATCTCCAAAATCTAGTTTTATCGTTACAGTAACGTCTGACTTTGAGTGCCTTATTACAAAAAACGGTTTAATCAAAGCCCAGGCTTAAATCTTATTTTCACCGTACGTTGTAGAGGTTTAAACCTGGGTTTTTATTAATACCGCGTTTTGTAATAAAGCACTGAGTGTTTAGTACTAATATTTAATGTGGTAGGCAGATGCTAATTATTGCGCAGAGGATGGACCGTAGTGAAAACTTCAATAATTGAGTGATTTTTCAGTTTTAAGTTTTCACTACGGTTGGCAGTCCCCATGATAGCCTATTTTTAAACGATTTGGAAATCACGCGACTATTCGGTTTGGTTGGAAGTCCTCCATACAATTTAGTTGACACATCCCTGAATAGATTTGAAGATTTGTTCCGGTCTGATCCCCTCAATCTGATCCCCTGGGGGATCAGTTTTTTTTTATAATATTTTCTATTCCGGTCTGATCCACCGTGCAGGGTATCACAAATAAATTTCAATATTTTATACCGGTCGGATCCCCTAGTTATCTATTAACAGATTTTTGGACAGTCAGCCACAAAATATAGGTATAGGGTTTAAAATTGTTAAATAAATAATTATGTTCGTAATTCTTATTGTAATGAAAACGTGTATTGAGGAACAACGACTCTACATTTTCGTCTTAGCCAAGTCACCGCAGCCGGTTTGAACCCTTTTTAATAATGTTTACTGTATTATGCAAGCAGCAAAATTATGTATTTTCCTAAATAATTTGCAAATAATGTTATAAAGTTACCATGTTGTTATGTTTAAAGTTAAAGATATTATCAGTTTAATAAATTCATATTGTTATAAACTTTGAAAGGCGAAAGTGGCCTCATAAAGTGCTTTATGTGTATAATGTGTAAATGTGTCTTAGGTAAGTGCATTTTTGTTAAAGCTTATGTA
The DNA here is from genome assembly GCA_945859665.1 of Anorthoa munda. Classification (NCBI taxonomy): domain Eukaryota; kingdom Metazoa; phylum Arthropoda; class Insecta; order Lepidoptera; family Noctuidae; genus Anorthoa; species Anorthoa munda. The sequence goes on along the minus strand of OX243894.1, from coordinate 55,633,865 downwards.
TAATAAAGATCTTTGCAAATGAAAATGAAATGAATAATGTTTTCCGGCAAAAATATAGGTGTGCATTGTGTAACTTTTGGTAACGGATAGACGAAAAAAAAAAAAAAAAGTACTCCGGACCTTCACAATATATGACAATGTGAAATTGTCAAGAAATACATAGGTCTGACGTTGTGATGATATTCAACGCATAACAAATAAAAACAAATATTATTTACATAAACAACTGTTTTCTCTTGATTGTACTTACCTGTCAAAAAGAGTTAGGGGATCAGACCGGAATGTCAAAGTTTATAGTGGATCAGAAAGGAAATAATAAAAAAAAAACCAGCAGGGGATCAGATCGAGGGGATCCGACCGGAACAAATCGATTTGAATGCACCGCGATCCGGATCTGCCACCCAAGATTGACCAAAGCTTAACTCCGACTCTCTTTGGTTCCAGCTCAACAATGTGGTCAGCCAAGAAGACTGACAGTAACAATGCCAGCACTCCCTCCGCGGAGGAGGAGATCAAAGTGGTGCTGGTGGGAGACACGCAGTGCGGGAAGACCTCGCTCGTCCAGAGGTTCGTCTCCGACACCTTTATTGAGGTAAGTCGTTAACATTTTAATTTGATTGATGCAATTCTCTTTCAGATAACCAAAAGCTCTAGAAGAAATGCAAAAATGTGGATTGATCACGAGATATTTCGAAAGCGCTTGGCAATCCCGCAGGCTTATTACGTATCTTTTGCAAGAGCAAAACGATAGCGATTTTTGCTCAACAATTGCTCTTAAATACAGAAGTTTAAGAGTTGTTGGCGGTTTTTTTTAACCGACGTCGCAAAAAGGAGGAGGTTTTCAATTCGACTGTATTTTTTTTTTATGTGTGTTACCTCAGAACTTTTTTTATTCGAAAGCTGGTGCATATCATGTGGTCCCATTTAATTTTTATCAAGATCTGATGAAAACTTCGGCGATATACATCAGAACTCTTCACTAAATGACGGCAAATCACTCGGGATAGCTGCAATCGCATGTCTGTTTATTGTTTACAACATTTCATAACATAACATCACACTGGTACGCTCTAAAGTGGTATAGTTCTCGCCAAACTTCTTGGCCGCCCTGAAGTTGGCTACAATGGCTGCGCAGTAGAAAATCTCATACAAAAACAGCACCGTTTCGTGCCTCGCGCATCCGGTAAACCAACTTCAGGACGGCCAAGAAGTTTGGCGAGGGCTATACGCAGGTGTGAACAGTTCACCCTGGTAGACTCTCATTCCACCGGTTTTGTTTATTTAAGTTTCATGTTATTGAGTTATTTTATTCTGGCTTCACTTTGGGCATTATTGGTAGTTAGCCTATAGAACTGGTCCATTATGTACCACAACTAAAACGAGAAAAATAAAAAACTTGTTTACAAAAATTACAACCGACTTCCAAACAAAAACACTACAAAGTGAAAAATAACTTCAATTTCGGAAGTCGGTGTCAAAAAACTAAGAAACGAAAACAGGAACACCGACTTCCAAAATTGAAGTTATTTTTCACTTTGTAGTGTTTTTATTTGGAAGTCGGTTGTAATTTTTGTAAAAAAGTTTTTTATTTATATAAGTGCATTTGACAAACAGCGAGCGATTAGCAAACAATTGTGTAGGACCTACCATACCTACACTGCAGGTAATTCCGACTTTTATGACATAAAGCGTTTGATCGCTATCGTTTTGCTCTTGCAAAAGATACATAATAAGTCTACGGAATATTTTTGACATTTTACCAATTGCTATCGCAACGCTTTCATTGATAGAATCTCACATGTCTAGAGCCTTAAGAGTGAATGCGGTCGCAGACATCCAACTGAATATCCTAAGTAAAAAGGTTATAATTCAAGGATCTTTAGAAGTAATAGAGCCTTCAAAAAATGCTCAAAATTGCGCTGTCAACAGAAGCCTAGCTTACAAATCTATATATATACTCGTAAAAATGAATCCCTATTTCCCTTGGTCACGGCATCACGCGTGAACGGCTGGACCGATTTCGCTTATTCCTTTTTTGTTCTTCTTCTTCGTCGTATCGATGATTCCTCAATCATATACGTTTTGACCAGAACTCAGCCACGGCAACAGCGTTTACATTTGCCTCATAAAGGTCCTTCAGGGTGCAGGTGTTGTTGCACAGAGAGCACGATAGGAGGTGAGTCATTGTTTGTCTTTTTTTGTTGTGTTTGTTATTGTTAGGAGAAGGTTCTTATGAAAAAAAAATACTACATTACCTACATAGGTAGTGTAGGTATGTAGGTAGGGTAGGGTAGGTAGGGTAGGGTAGGTAGGGTAGGATAGGTAGGGTAGGCAGGGTAGGGTAGGTAGGGTAGGATAGGTAGGGTAGGCAGGGTAGGGTAGGCAGGGTAGGGTAGGTAGGGTAGGGTAGGTAGGGTAGGTAGGGTAGGTAGGGTAGGTAGGGTAGGGTAGGTAGGGTAGGGTAGGTAGGGTAGGGTAGGTAGGGTAGGGTAGGTAGGGTAGGGTAGGTAGAGTAGGGTAGGTAGGGTAGCGTATGTAGGGTAGGCTAGGTAGGGTAGGTAGGGTAGGTAGGGTAGGTAGGGTAGTTAGGGTAGGGTAGAGTAGGTAGGGTAGGGTAGGGTAGGTTAGGTAGGGTAGATGAATGTTTGGTGTTTTTACGGCAAAACAAAGTTTGCCGGGTCAGCTAGTTTTAAATGAAAAAATTAAAACATAGCTTAGCATATACCTTTTTTATACAATTTATATAAAGTCTTTTAAATTTGTCAAATACTGGACCAATAACCAAACCTCAAATTATGACTTTTTACTAAGGAAATTCAGTCGGAGCTCTCTGCCCGCACTTCCTCTTAAGAATAATGATGAGCTCGATTCTTCGTCCACTGCACGTTACAGTATTATATTATCTGTGACGTTACTCTATCTATAAATTTTACTATGCGACTTGCTTTTCCCTGTGGTTTGCTCCTATAATCTATCAATTGATGCCTGATCAGCGTTTCTTCGGTATAAAAATAGCACATAGCATAGCGATCGTGTAGTTTTCTTTAAGTGAATAAATAATTTGGCCGCTTTTTAAAAGTAGCTTAGGTTTTATCGTCATATCGAAACCTCCTAAAATCTAGGAACTTCTTTTTCGTACTGTCGGTTGATGATTAAACAAAACAGTAGTAGCACGGTAGGACTAAATTATCTGATTGACACCTACATCTAAATTAATTAGATAACCACCGTGACACGAACAGCGATAACAATTATAATTATGTCTAACACGAATCAATTAATTAACGTTCTCTCAATCAACATCTGTCAATGATGTTTAATTATTATTAAGACTACGACAGTAACCAATGACCTTGATGGAAGAAAAAGCGCACTCGTTTCATACCCGCGCGACTCAAAAGTCAGTAGATTTTTTGTACTTTCCTTATTATTCAATGACTTAAAAAAATCTTTAGATCAAAATGTAGATCAAATAGTTGAATTTTCTTTGAGATGGTGATAATTTCATTTTGATGTGATTGTCGTTTTTTTGTCCGTGTTACGCATAACTTTACAAAAACACTATGTTATACGAATAAAACTCAAAATTTTCTTAGATCAAATAATGAAGAAAATGCTTTAATGTCACATATGTATATTTTTACCAAAAAAATACGACTAGCCGTTTAGACTTGATTCTCATTTTAAAATCAGTTACTCAGGGATATCTGCGCCTTAAACGAAGATGCTGGCATTGACGTCTGTGAGATATCTGTCTAATATCTGAGATGTAATCATGTCTGTTATAATTACAATTAATTAATAATAAGACGTGAGAATAGAAAACATGTTGTGAGTTTCAGCACAGTATAAATATGAACAGTACGGAAACTACCTACAAACGCTCGAAACGGCACAGTCACGCAAACATGCGCATCGACCTGACCCCTAAGCGGTTGTCGCGATGCTGTCAGTAGTGCGTGCCGCTTATGAGTCTCGTCGATGCGCATCTTTTCCATACTCTTCGTCCATATTATACTGTGGTTCCGGTCCTGTTTGTGTATTACTTATCTGATCTATTATAAACACTTGGTGCGAATTTCATCAGTCATTTCACATGATCAGCTCATTAAGCTTTCAGGAAAAGAAAAAAAAAAAGAAAGAAAAATTGTTTATTCTGCACAAACTAAACGCAAAATGAAGAGTGGCATTCACTAAAGGTACAAATTAGACAAAAGCCTCGTATTTAAAACAAAAAATTATAAAAGTTTGTCAATTTTGTCTATTGCTTTATGAGAGCAATACACAGTTATCTGTGGGTGAGAGGCCAAAGACAATTTACTTGCGTAATATGTTTCGACATTACCAAATGAAAACAAACAAAACAATCACAAATTAAACGAAATGCCGAGGAGCTGTCAGTGTCAATATTCCATTGCGCAAATGACTCTGACAGCTCTTGAACACAGTTTGGATGTACTGATCGAGTCCAGGTTCGTCTGTGAACCTTTGTCTTAGAAGACTACTTTGCCTCTCAAACAGTGTTGTTCCTCAGCGATTCTTACATAAAGAGCACAAAGAAGCCTTTAATTTTTCTATTTTAATTTAATTGTTATAATTTTTATTACAATTGCAGTGGTTGATCGGAGCAGTAGCATACATTACTTGTGCTACCTAGATCGATAGTAACCTTATATTCCTAAGCGTGGCAATAAAAACGGTGCTCGTAGTTTGTTAAGGACGCAATTTTTTAGGGCGAATGAGAATGATTTCTTTACTTTATTAACTTTATTCAAAATCTACAAGGAAGCAGTAAGACCAACACCAAATTAATACAGTTAATAAACCAACGACTAATTCCCATATAAATACCCGCTCGAGGAAGCCGTCACAACTCTATCTACATAATTGCTGATAAGACAAGACAGACAGATTAAATTTCACACACGCTAATTCTTGACAGTTCTGACAGTTTGACATATTGTTTTACTAAAATTACGAAGCAAACATGTTTTGCTGAAGAAACCTCGAGATATGAGAAATGTTGTGAAATATTGAAATTAACATTGTATTATCCCTCCCTTCTTTCTTTCTTTTGTTTTTTTTCTTATTGGTAGAGTGAAAGAAATGTCAGTGAGTTGTCAATGTCAAGATGTGCTTGACAGCAATTAATCAAAGTTGTTTGTCTATGGTACTTGTTTGTAAATGTAGCGTCAATCATAGACAAGCTTTCTCGTTACAGTAATTTTGACATGATTGATTGATTGGAAAAGCAAATCTTTTTGTTATTCATAGCATGTATTTTTCTAATCCCAGACGGAGATAGGCACGGAACAGGGGTGTTGTTTTCTGTTCTGTGGAAATCTGAGCTAGAGTTTTGCAACAAAGATGGGTCCTAAGTCGCTTTACATCGAGAAAAATGGCAAAGAAGTAAATATATAGAAACAAGATAATTATAATAAATGAAAAGGAAGTTATCGCCCTGCAGCGGAACATGACAGCAATGGCCAGACAAAAATTGTACCTACATATATGTATACAAGATAATTTATTATGATCAAGTTTTACTCCTAACCTCAATATCGCGAAAAAGAATCAATAAACTAATGTTTACTTAATCGTCAACACGTACTGTATAGCTATCTTTGTTTCACCATCTCATGGTCGGTCCTTCAGTTAAAGTTGTTATCATATCATATTAAAGGCAATGCATTATTACAGGTACTTCTTGTATGTACTTTACAATTTCCAAAAAAGCTATCTCACCACATAAAGGATGAATTATGCTAGTCTGTGGTGGGTGAGGCGTCCGAGCGTGTCCGGGACGCGGACGCGGCACGGTATAGCAAACCGCATCATATATAATGTTCGTGTAGTTTTTAATCTGTGCCTCGTCCGTGCCTCGCACAGGGCTCGGTTCTCGCTGGTTTTCGCCCTCCAATTTCTAGCATAATTTCCTTTACTCGAAACAAGTACATACTTAGAAGAATAACAATAACTAAAATTGCAATATTCTCTCCACACCACTAGTGTCAGGTTCTAAGTTCTAACATTGCAATTTATCTTTTACAAAAGTCTCCAACATGCCTTATTTTAAACCCTCTTCTAATAAAATCTTCACGCTTCTAAGAAACAGTTTAACACTTCTCATTTAACACGCAAAAAAAACATAAAGTTAGTTTGAGCCCAAGATAACATCCTGTCGTTAATTTGCCCTAGCTATGCGACGGCAAGCTTGGACATGTTCTACAAAGGCCAAAAGATGGATACTGTCTTCACAAAGGGTACTGTGAAAGTAACTGTCCAGTCTTAGGAACCTTACTTCTACTTACGCGTGTGTCTAACCTTTCCTATCGTTTTTTTCTTTTTTTATGGGGGTAACCTTTAGCGCCCAAAAGGCGCTTGGACTTTTGGGGAAAAGACCAGGGAGTGTGGGTTTTTTATCTCACTAAAACCACCCCGGTGATCACCGCCGTGATCTCTCAAAAGACCACAGCGGAGCCCCCTCTCTGTGCAACGCCTGTTAGGGCACATTCGTGGGGAGACTGAAAAAGCGCCTCCCCCGAGCCTCGTTGTATACGGCAGCACGTGATCACTGTGCCACCGTCTTTCCTGGAGTCACTTGGTGGGCGGACAGAGTCCCCAATCTGACCACCTGCAACCCCACGCGTGTGCCTTACCTAGGACACATTTGCCCCTAAAGAACTCTGGGTATCAGGTTTCAAGTTATCTGCAATTCATACTGGTTTCCTTACAAAGACTTAGGTTTTAAATCAGTTGTTAAGAATGGTGACAGTGTTTTGTTATATCATACTAATAAGCCTACGCAGCGATAAGAGTGGCTTTTCCGTTTTGGTGAAACCCTACAGAGTTATCGGACTAAGTGCTTACGTCCGGTACCAAGGTACAGCTTAAGTTGAATAATCAAACCCTTGGGGAGACTATGTAGCATTAACTTGGAAGTTTCTAAGTTCTGAGTGAGTACATTCCTTCTAGGAAAGCTTGCACCACATGATCGTAAGTTAGTAGTCAATCTAAGGCAAGCTATGTACAAAATCAGAGATTGTTTGTACATGACATAGGGTGACTCGTATTTCGACGTGCCTCTTCCATCCAAGACGTTATAATTAAACATCCCTAGGCCAAAATTCATGGGATTTGAGCGGGGTAATTGCGTAACATAATTATAAAGTCATGCAATAAGATCGAAAACTTCGTTTGGACAATAGGGATGTTTCCTGGGTAGAAAAATGATAATCCTATTTAGTCCGTCAGTGAGGTTATCAAATAATATTGGAACACGTATTTTTTGCTTTACCAAATCAATAAAATATTAAAGCGCATCAAAGTCCTGAACTTTGATGCGCTGATGTAGGGGCTTGTGACGTCACTAAGGCAGTATAAAGTGTACTAGCGGCGTGACGTTTCATGATATTTCAACGCATTATATCGTCGTCACTTTATGTTTACGTGCCAAAAGAAAAAATACGTGTTTTTTAATAATCTACATGACGAACAAAAATAAATTTTCAACAGTTGGTACCCACAATATTCATTGCGTGTTTTACGCTGTCGATTAGACGGATTTTTAAATATATGATGCAATGGATTTGGAACTCCATTGTCAATTCATCATCGTCATCATTATCATTAATGTGCCCACTGCTGGGTCACAGGCCTCCTCTCTGTGAGTGGGATTGGGCCTTAATTAAACTCTCGGGCCCAGTGCGGGTTGGTGAATGTCTCATGTCTTCGAATGTTTGGTTCTAGGATATGCTGGTTTCCTCATGATGTTATTTTTCACCGTTTCTAGAGCAGTGCTGATGAAATAATTTACACAAAGTAAAGCGCCTGCCTGGGTTCAAACTTACGACACGTAAGTCGTGGCCGTAATCAATGTGGCACCACTGCTCATGTGACATACTGTAAAAAAACCATGGAATAAAATAATACAAATTATTCCTCCATTATTCTTCTCTGATTAATTTCGTAGCGGGATCCAAGACAGTTAAATTCATTCTCCGGGACTTCGTCGAGCTTCAGTGCCTCGGCGCTTTTCTGGTGGTCGCCACTGTTGATTCCGGCTTTGTCCCAAAAAAAAACACAATCCATGTTCGTGTGTACTCGGAAATGTTCGTGTGTACCTTATGTCAGCCTAAAAAGTGATATAAAACCGCGCTTTTTCAACCCACCCATAATAAAAACACATGTACCAAATCCCTAACCCGTGACTATGGTCATTCATAAACATGTAAGGGATTCTTACGGCTCCGCATAACATGGCGGATGTTTGTTTAGGATGAAGTGAAACACTTGTCGACTTGGTTTGTTTTTTTGTTTTTATTCTTGTCTCTTGACAGAGTAATGAGAGTTGTGATGTTTCAAGGTTTATTTTTGTGTTACAAATAGGTGTTAGCGGATTACACCTACTGAACAATTCTGGCAATTATGAATTTATAAAAAACTGGCCAAGTGCGAGTCGGACTCGCACACGAAGGGTTCCGTACCATTATCGCAAAAAACGGCAAAAAAAATCACGTTTGTTGTATGGAAGCCCAACTTAAATATTTATTTTGTTTTGTTTTTAGTATTTGTTGTTATAGCGGCAACAGAAAAACATCATCTGTGAAAATTTCAACTGTCTGGCTATCACGGTTCATGAGATACAGCCTGGTGACAGACGGACAGACAGACAGACAGACAGACGGATCGCGAAGTCTTAGTAATAGGGTCCCGATTTTACCCTTTGGGTACGGAACCCTAAAAATCTTGATCATGCTTCTAGACCTAACGTTTAAGGCTGTGTGTAGTCTGTCAGTGGTTCAACTAACAAATCTCGGCGTATATTTTTAATTACACTAATAATATAAAGTTTGTATGTTTGTTACTCTTTCACGCAAAAGCTTGTAAATGGATCTGGATGAAATTTGGCACATAAATAGATTATTGTCAGAAATAGCACATAGGATACTTTTTATCCCGGGCATATGTTCCCTGGGGATAATTTTCGACAATCACGCGTGCGAAACCGCAATATTTCACCTCTTTCACTAAGTCACAAGATACACTCGCGAGCAATGAAAAAGTTCCAGCAACATAATACCAAATTACTCCTAAAGGCTAGCTTAATGACGCCGTCTGCAATATTGAAGTACATTTAACAGCGCATCAGAATATTCCCAACTAAAAACGTAAATATTGTGTTCAAATTTTAAATTAAATGTTTTAAAAAATTTAATTTATTTTTTATTCATTTTGTGGGTGGAACTTTTTCATTGCTCGGCAGTTTATTACTGAACTTTTACTATTTCCAAAAACATTCCATATCTACTACCGCTCCCCACTAAACACCGCACAAACAGCACCCACAGTTTGATCACCCACAAAGATTAAACCCCACTTTGTCACCATAATACTGTTTTAACGGGCTCCCACACTGATTGACACAAAAAAATTGCCGCTTTACATCGATGGCTCGACAAGAACAAATGACTGAATTACAAAGCAATCTAACAAATTGGCCAGCATTGGAAACGTGCGTATCGATTTTACGGCTTAACACCACAAATGGGACGCTCAGAAGTCAAGGCAAACTTGAACTGTAGATAAAGAGTGTGTAATCTATTAGCATCTATGATTATCAAAAAGTCTAAGATGATATTGAAATGTCGTCGACCTTTTACACGACTGCCCCAAAAAGGAATGTTATGTTTGTGAGTGTCTTTATTCCACCCTAACATCTAAACGGCTTAACCGATATCAATGTTTGTGGTATCGTTAGAGTTAGAGTTATCCCGGGTAACAAAGGCTGGTGAAACTTAAAAAAATAATAATGGGAAAGCCATGGTATACTATCTCGTCTAGACTCTAGAGCTTGCGTGCTACAAAACAAAAATATACGTATATAATTTTAGTATTCAATATTCATTCGCTCACTAATAACACGACAAAAGAAATTAAATGAATAAATAATAAAAAAGAAATTAAAAAACACGCCTGCCTTGTCAAAAAGTGAATTAAATAATTTAATCACTAAAAACTATTTTTTTTAAACTTGCTTTTTTCGTATTCTTCTCAGCAAACCCTTTCATTTGATACCCATATCATGGCAGTGCACAAAAAATAACTAGCCCACCATCTTGGGCCGTCCGCCATATTGGATTTAGAATGACGTTACTTATATAACCATGCATTGTCATATGTATAACTAAATGTATGCAAAATTCGGTTGAGGATAACAGTTTTAAAATTCAGTTGCAAGATTTGACCCCGAACACACAATACATACATTGCAAGTTAATTAAAAGCTTGTAAAAACAAGACAAGGCAGGCGTGTTTTTTACCCGACTGCCGAAGGAGGGTAATGTGTTTATCAGTCTATATATGTATGTATGTATGTAAGTATGTATGTATGTATGTTTGTTCCTATGTGGCGTTCCAGAGACCAAACGCGTTGGCCGATTTTGATGATTCATACGTCAATCGATTCGTCTTAAGCCTGCGAGTGTCACTGGCTACATTAAAATTGGAAAATAGAAAAATGGCGGATTTTGGGCGCCATATTGTGGGGGACAAATTTTTTTTTACTTCCAAACCCATCCTGTGGGGTATCAAAATAATGGATTTTAAGAGGTGATTTCAAAAATATATAACACTTATATGTTTAAATGTACCGAAATCTAAAAAAAAATAACTAAAAAATTATAAATAAAAAAAGTAAATTTAAAAAAATCAAAATAGCCGACTGCTTTAAAAGCGAACTAAAAAGACGTAAACAAGGAAAAAAACATGCTGTGCAGTCGGAGGATACATCTGGTTTTGGTCAGCAAGCTCGCGAACATGTATCCTCCGACTGCACAGCATGATTTTTCCCTTGTTTACGTCTTTTTAGTTCGCTTTTAAAGCAGTCGGGTATTTTGATTTTTTTAAATTAACTTTTTTTTTTTTAAGTATTATTTTTCTAACAATCATTGTTGCTGATAGAATTTCACTTTTTCTAGACCTTAAACGCAACAAACGCGAAAATTCACATTTGCATTCTATGAGGTCTTTCACTTGGAAAACGTAACTTATGACATCAACATGAAGTTGAAATCAATTTAACGAATGTCCGAAAAACAATAGTGTGTTGACAGACGCTTGGGCCTGGAGCCTCAATGCTGCCATCGCGCAGGCCATGCATTTTGTATGAAATTTGAATGGAATAGGAAGTCTCCCGTGCCATATCCGCGCCCGACGCCATTTCTTTGTGGCCTGCGCCTAGAGTATATCATTTCAGGAAACAAAATTCATATATCATCTCAGTCATCACATCAAATCGAGCCTTCTAAAAACCAAAAATGTATAGTAAAAGCATGTTGAATAAGTCACTGGAAAAAAAAATTGGGACTTTTCTAACTCTATTTTGAACTCCGTGTCCTAGTAAAGACAAAGATCGCGAGTCCTTTTTTTTTTTCAATTTATTTGTTGAGTAGGTAGAACACCTATTTTTAGGGTTCCGTACCCAAAGGGTAAAAACGGGACCCTATTATTGAGACTCCGCGGTCCGTCTGTCTGTCTGTCTGTCAACAGGCTGTATCTCATGAACCGTGATAGCTAGACAGTTGAAATTTTCACAGATGATGTATTTCTGTTGCCGCTATAACAACAAATACTAAAAACAGAATAAAATAAATATTTAAGTGGAGCTCCTATACAAAAACGTGATTTTTTTGCCGTTTTTTGCGATAATGGTACGGCTCGGAGTACGACTCGCACTTGGCCGGTTTTTTTAATTAATAAGAACTTACTTAATGGGGCCCAAATATGTTAGTTACTTGCTGCTATATGACTAAAAAGTTCATATTAATAATAATCATTTGCGATCCGTTTCGGTTGCATTTGAAGAGTATCTTTGCTTTCACGTATTCTATAGATCTCGACCATTTAACCGATTACTAAAGAGAATTGAACTTCTGACCATAATCATGGTAATCCTCAATCTAACCACGGCTTTTTACAGAGAATTTCGAAAACGCTTTTTGTTTGATGCTTGACAAATTTATCTATGTGCACGAATGGAATTTAGCGACGGTCTGTATTCGAACTGGCGTATCGCATGAATTTGGAATTGAACCAATCTATCGTCACAAGTTGGACAGACCCGGTTTTTTGCTGGCATAGATTTTTGAACACGAGGCTTTAATTTGAACGAATTTTGCCGTCTGTTCTTCTTGTGTGTGAGTTGCTGCTGAAAAGGCTATTATTTTCATTGTTTCAATACGTGATTAAAAAACCGGCCAAGTGCGAGTTGGACTCGCGCACGAAGGGTTCCGTACCATTATCGCAAAAAAACGGCACATAAATCATGTTTGTTGTATGGGAGCCCCGCTAAAATATTTATTTTATTCTGTTTTTAGTATTTGTTGTTATAGCGGCAACAGAAATACATCATCTGTGAAAATTTCAACTGTCTAGCTATCACGGTTCATGAGATACAGCCTGGTGACAGACAGACAGACGGACCGCGGAGTCTCAGTAATAGGGTCCCGTTTTTACCCTTTGGGTATGGAACCCTAAAAATTATAATCGTTCTTCATTCTACAACATAATTGTTAAAGACTCGCTTTATCAGTAGCGCAATATTAGACGCGTTTTATTAGCTTTTTTTTATTAAAACACGTTGTCGCATTGTCGCATCGCACCTTATTATGGTAGCGTTTAAATGCCCTGTAGACTGCTTTCTTGTTATTACATCTTCTTCCTTCTCTTAGAGAAAATGACTAATATATTGCTGAGACCAGAATATCCCAATCCTGTGTGTGCATTTATACTGCCACTAGTTCTAATTAAATAGAAACGTAACTAAAAGCCACAGAAAGATGACTTTAACCCAACATAAAAGATATAATTTGAGTGACCCTCCTTTACCCTCGTAGAGTACAAATTTATGGGGCACACGTACATGAGCGGAAAGGACTCCGGTAAGCACTGCAGGAGTCCGTTCGAAAGGACTTAAAGAGGTAGCACGGAGGGTGGATATAAGTGACATGGTGTGAGGGACTTCTTAGAAGTTAGTATTTTTCTTTTCTTATTTTGATTTTAGACATTTGTACATTTGTAGACATTTTTTTTATTATTATTGATAGGTTCGCTTTTAACCACTATCTCACCAGATATTATGTCGACAAGGAGGCACGCTTGCCTCACTTTAGATTCTGAAAGCCCCCCTCTTTCAAAAGAAATTACCACATTATCGAAGCGTTGTCACCGACAACGATTCAAGCGGATAAAAAGAAAGGGTGAATTCTGGGACATTCCGAAAAAAGATACATCACAAAATAAAATATTATATTCGAACTCTGTCCAAACCATATTTCGCAGAACTTTCCAATCCAAAAACTTTTCACAATATACAACAGAGATCAATCTGCGATCCTAAATATACAAAATAGATGATCCACTATTATTTAAGACCCAAATATCTCCAACGGCTTTATAGAGGGGGAACTGGCAGGGTTTTTAAGCAAGAATATTCGGGGTGGGGATCCGCTAGATGTGAGATGCACGGGACCGGTCAACGTGGCGACACTTTTTGTGGAAGGCCTATGTGCATCAGTGGACGTCTTTCGGTTGAAATAATGAAGATATTCAGGGTAAAAAGTTGATAGCTGAATAGGTGCGGCTTGCTGAAAAACCACCAAGAATATATTTGAAAGGTTTCAGACAGGAATACTTTGGTCAGGGATCCATTTTCAGATTGCCAAAATGTACACTTAAAGTGCAGGACAAAAATAGGCAAATCTAACGAAAAAATTATGGACTCTCCCTAAAGCAGGCGACTTTTATAAATTCTCCAAATCGAAGTTTTCAAAGTCGTCAGATTTATGGAAAGCAACTCCCCGTTTAAACGGTTTTACTCTCAATGAAGCACAAAAACGTTGGTCAATAACAATAACGCGAATGATTGCACATTGATCAATCAAGTAGAAAATGGTTAGATTCATCCTAAATATTTGTTGGCTCCGTTTGTTTGTGACGAGTTTACGAGCTCTTGTATTATTTGCCCGGTTCTGATAGTGTGTCATTTCAAATTCCATTGAATTTGAGTTATCAAAACATATTAGTATCTCTCAAGTAAATTCACTTCTTTCTCCCTTATTTCTCTCATTTTTTCTCCTTAATTTTCTACAGTAATCGCATCATCATGGATAGTTAAAGTTTTCAAAAATCTTGTTATGTTAGCTTACTGGATTAAATTTTATCCATCTTAATCAGATCAAAAACATTGCCCCTGCTGCGACACAGGCTACCATCACACGTCTTCTCATCATCATCGTTCTTCCCTCACGATATTATCCTTCACCTTCTTGAGAGTATTGCTGATACAACTTTATCGTTAACAACTTTATCAACTATAAACGAAAATATTTTATGTCCCATATTTTAGCTAGTCACTACATATTTTCCGTTAGCATAATAGTATTTTCATCTTAATAAAACTACGCAAGGCTAAGCTCATAAATTCTTGTAATACTCCGTCCCGGCTATATTTTCTAAGCCAGTTGCCCTACCCAGTATTTTTATAAAGATTGTTAGAAAAGAACTAAGTACCCATGAGGTTGTTACTGAAGAAAACTATAAAAAGTGACCCACAGAAGTAAATGATGTTATTTTTGAGAATATAGATGATACTATTGTTGATGAAGATGCTAATGGACGTTATGTAGAACATTATAATCCATACTTCCATATCCATTTTTTTATACTATAAATGTGAAAGTAACTTGAAGATCTTTGACAGTTGTTACGGGTAGTCAGAAGCCTGAGATCTGACACCAGTCTTGCGAAGGGGTATCGTGTTACCCAGTTACTGTGTTGTGGGGGTCTGACAGGCAGTCGCTCCAGGTAAAACACTGGTACTCAGCTGAATCCGGTAAGACTGGAAGCCGGCCCCAAAAATAATTGGGGAAAAGGCTAGGCAGATGATGATGATATGCGAAAGTAACTCTATCTGTTAACTTTTCACGCTTAATCCATTGCACCGATTTAGATCAAAGGAGATCAACCACTTTCT
This sequence comes from Anorthoa munda, assembly GCA_945859665.1. Lineage (NCBI taxonomy): Eukaryota > Metazoa > Arthropoda > Insecta > Lepidoptera > Noctuidae > Anorthoa > Anorthoa munda. Next base: position 55,618,831 of record OX243894.1, on the reverse strand, counting down.
TTGATTAAGTTCTTTCAAAACTTACGTCAATGATAACTAGTGGGGGTCTAGATAACTTGATTCAAATATTGATATAAAACGGCTCATTTCTGTAATTAATATCAAGACTAAATGCATTTCGTTACTTATTGGGAAGAACGTAACATAATTTTAAGTCAACTATGTTTTAGTTAGGGCAACCTGCAGAACTTATTTTTGTTGACAGAGATGAATTTCTCTTTTAATTTCTTATTTAAATCTAAGAATATACGAGTACAACGCAGTACCAATTTGGTTGATTTCCTTGGTGTGGAGATAGTTTGAGACTTTTTATCCTGGTAGTGTATACTCTTGGAATCTTAAAATACTTTTAACGCGTGCAAAGACGCGGGGAAAAGCTATAATGTTCAAAGTGTGTAGTGATCTTTATAATGTTCAAAGTTTTCCTTTTGGAAAAGAAGATGACTACTAAAATAACGATAGACATGGTGTGGAAAGCGCCGACTACAAATGAAATGGAATAAAGCAGGAAGACAATGACTTACATAGTGTAAAAATCCTACAAAATATATCGGAAAATGTTCATGAAGTCTAAACTTGATGAAGTGCTCGACACATGGTAGAAAGGAATCTTCTAACTACTCTACTATTTATATAGATCTACTAAACCAAAAAAGACATAAATGCACAAAAAAACAAATCATATCATAATTTCATAAAAGCAACCGATTATAAATTCGAATGAATGTATTAAAAACAGAATTCGGAACAAAACAAAAGTAAAACAAAGAGACAAAGAACTAAGTGAAATGCTTGTTAGAATAAAGTTCTCAATTTGTTTTAAAACGAAAGTAACATTCGAGACACGACTGCTTACTTCATTTGGGTGTAGAATGAGAAAGATTCAAGTTTTCTGAAGTATTTCTGTAAAGTTCTTTGGAGATACATCCGCAGATGCAGATGTTGTATGATAAAATACAAAAGAAAGATCATATTGCCTCTCATCGACTCACATATATCAAACTGGACATGGTAAAAGGGTGAACGCATAAGCCAGTCTGCAAGATTGTAGATAGCATATGTAAGTGACAGATGAATACAAGTCATATACATCTGTCCCTCACAAACACTCAAAATAACCTTATTCTAAGAGCCTATGGTAACCCCCCATGTCTAACTAAAAACTGGCCAAGTGCGAGTCGGACTCGCGCACGAAGGGTTCCGTACCATTCTCGCAAAAAACGGCAAAATAATCACGTTTGTTGTATGGGAGCCCCACTTAAATTTTTATTTTATCCGGGTTTTTGTGTTTTTTTTTATAGTGGCAACAGAAATACATCATCTGTGAAAATTTCAACTGTCTAGCTATCACGGTTCATGAGATACAGCCTGGTGACAGACAGACAGACGGACCGCGGAGTCTCAGTAATAGGGTCCCGTTTTTACCCTTTGGGTAAGGAACCCTAAAAACATAACTGTTGAAATGTGGGTCTACTTTAGGTGCACCTCTGCTAAACACTTCAAGGTAAACAGTCGCGAACTCGCGGTGATTATGTTAAGGCGATATATACGCCCCGCTCGGAGCAAAAATATATCAATATTGAACCTCCTTTTGAACAGTTTTGTTTGCAAAATATTATTTGATTTACATATGCTATTTCAGTTGTGAAGGCATTCCAGTCATCAATTTGTCTGTGTTAAAATATTTTTAAACATCCAAGTAATTTTGGAGGAGTTTCCAAAAGTTGCGAAAAAATATCGTGTTGTTATTTTTTTTTAAAAACAAAACTATTAGTTACACGAAAAAACCTTGTTTCAAAAATTATGTACATGAATGTTTCTTTTTTTTTTCAAATCTTTTAACCTAGCCGTTACTAAGGAGTATGCTTTAGAATGTAACCGTTTTACGGCACTAAAGCGGCTTTAGGCCCTTAATCAATCCATTTTCCACAACCTACAGATATTTCGAAACAGAAATCTACTGGAATTGTAATTAAATTTTAACCATAAAGGTATGAGCCTAGGTTGCAAAACTCCTTGATATCGGTCTAGATGTTTTACGCAATTTCGTAGGTACCTAATATAATTAGTATTACCGAATATGTAACACGAGTGTGCAGATTTGTGGCAGTGACATGTTTTATACCTTAGGGATTTTCAGAATAACATTTGTTACCCAAATCTCTTCTCTTGAATTTTAGAGCACATGAATATGATCAGTTTTATAATTTGACTTCTTTCTGGAATTCTCCGAAGATGTTTCTGTTTCTACTATATTGGTTTTTTTCGTTCGAAATGAATAATCACCACTCGTGTTTAGTTTTAGTAGATAAATTATAAATTCAAATGCGTTTATTTGTACACACAGCTGCAAGGCATGTCACCAATGATATTCTAGTAAACAGGTATGTTATACACTCACAAAACAACCGAAAAAAGTGTTCCGCACAGCAGCAGCAGCACACATACACACATTTTTTATTCATCTGACATTTCACTACAACTCGAAAGGGATGGCTTGATACAGCCAACAAGAAAAAAAGAGACAGCTAGTGTTTGTCATTTGCGTGTGAATGTAAAAAAACATTATCCTGACCACAAATGTATTTTTCTTTTTCTATCCTCCAAATATAAGTTTACTAGAAAAAAAAAAATGAGTAAATTGAGGTGTATTGCGTACTTACATCAGATATGAGATCCCTTCTGTTTTATGTACTTTAGTATCATAATTGGTACCCTTTCTAAATACACACGATGGCATTTTTTTTATTGAGTTTTTGTTTTAACAAAACGTATCGCTCTTCGCCATGCGTGACTTAGACTAAAGACTATACGTCCCAATTAGGACGTATTCGAGTCTTCACAATGCGTGCGCTCATAACATATTATTATCTGTTTACTAGAATATCATTGCATGTCACTGTGTTACAGTATCATTATGCGTTAAATTCTATTCGTCGTCATTAAGTACTGTTACCCAGTTAGTCTCAAAATACTTTTTCAAACAATCCTCTAAAGCTTGCCTGTATATATACCTACTCGAAAATGTTATGATATTTATTGCCTTATTAAGAATATCAGATAGCGTTTTGTTCCCGGTAAGATACCGATTATTAGGTACCAACCTAATCTGTTCGAATCGGTAGCCTATTAGTACATTACTGCAGCGGCCAGCAAAAGAGGCATTGATTGACGAACGTGTAAATGTGGGCCGAGGCGAAGCCGAGGCACACATACGTAAGTCCATCAATGCCTAGTTGTGGCCAAGGCTTGTATAGTGCTTTTCTCAAATAATGCGCGGAAATTAAAACTAAGTAGCACCTAGAACTCATTTTGTCAAAATCAATGACGAACAACAATAATTGTTCCCGCGTTAGTGTTCTTTTGTTTTTTTTTTTCAATAAACAGCGTTCTATTTGCAAGCCAGTTCGAAATTTAAATAAAACCTTTGATAAGTTACCTCCTTGGGTGCCATGTTTCGGAGTAAAAGATCATTCCATTTTAAATAACACGACAGATATGAGTTTACTATGTAATTTATTTGGCCGCTAGACACGACAGATATGGGTTTTCATACAACTTTTGCCGGCCGCTGCGCGCATGTATTTGACCAGTACAGCAATATCGATTTATCTTGAAGAAGGTTGTCAAAATAATGATCACATTTCCAAGCATGTTTGAGAAAATAATATATTGTTCTTATGACCACTTGCACGAAAATATTAAATTGACAGTTTGTCATACAATAATGTTAACTTAACCTCGTGCTAGTATTGTGCAAGTGGGCCTTAGCCATACTTGCGAAAAAACAAGGCTTGTAGAAGAAATACTGAATAAAATTTCATTATTTTCAGTAGAGCTGCTAACTTACAGGAAGTAACGATAAAAGGGAAATTAATGAAAATACAAACTTAATTTCAAAGTTTATCCGTTACTCCTCTTTGACAATTACGATGTAAAACTTCCGCCTTGTTTTAAATAATAGCATTATATATTAATTAGTACACGCAGAGCAGTTATTACAAAGTTCTGACGTAATAATCTCGGAAGATCCTAGATAAATAACAATACCGCGAATGGATCGATCTAGAAAGCTAACTATGGCCAGTGGTGTCTCATCCCATATAAATAAACCGTGCCGACGTTCTATACTGATTATTCTGATTATTTTTTGTACATCGATCGCGTTCGGTTCCGTTCCACGGGTATAGATGGTGGTCTATCTATCGCCGTGGAATGGAACCGAACGCGATCGATTTACAAAAAATAATCGATATAATCAGATGAAAAACACTAGTTACGTCGGCACGGTTTCTTTGTATGGGATGAGACATCTGTATGCTATTATTATATTATCTGTGCTATGGCCCAGTTTTTATCAGAATTAACTCAACCAATGGTTAAATATGCTAACCAATTGTTGCAAATATCGGTAAAATACCATTTTTCGGCAGTTGTTATTGTCAGCCTCACAAATGGTCAAATAAGTTGGAGAGTTAATTATGTGACCATTTCTTAGACCAACAATTGTCGAATCGCGTTTTACCGAAATTTTAAACCATTGGTTAGGATATTTCACAATTGGTTGAGTTAACTACTGATCAAAAAAGCCTCACTAATGGTCAATTAACTTGGAGAGTTAACTCAACCATTGGTCAAATAATGTATCTACTAAATGTTCAAATAATCAACTCTCCAACTTATTACACCATTTGTGAGGCTAACAATGATTGAAAAACGATTTTTACCGAAAATGTAATATGAAACCATTGGTTAGCTTATTTAAGCATTGGTTGAGTTAACTACGGATCAAAAAACTGGGCCTATTATAAATTACTTCCCAGAATTGATTCCTTATTAGCTACAATATCGGATCGTGTAATAATCAGCGTGTCAAAATCAGTGATTTTCATAGTTTTTTATGACTAAATGACCTACCTATATCCAAGATTGTGAATCTTCAAAGAGTCTTTTCCATAAACTTTAAAAAGGCGATCTCTTTTGTATTAGGTTATCATCATCAATCTATTAATTTTCCCACTGCTGGGACACAGGCCTCTTCTCTGTGAGAGGGAATGGGCCGTAACCCACCACGCCGGCCCTACACGGTTTGGTGGATGTCACATGTCTTCGAATTTTTGGCTCTAAGACATGCCGGTTTCCTCACGATGTTTTCCTTCACCGTTTTGAGAGCTGTGGTGATGAAATAAAACATAAAGTAAAGCCGGCCTGGGTTTGAGCCCACAACATGGAAGTCGCAATCCAGAGCCATATATCAATACATTCTGCTATACTTCGTTTGTTCACGCCATGGGCACAGTAAAAATATACAAACAGTATATAAACCACCCACAAACGAACGAAACGGCACACTCACACAAACATGCGCATCGACGAGACCCCTACGCGGCTCGCACTACTGACAGCACTGCAGAAAAGTGCCCGATGGTCTCGTCGGTTCGTATGTTTGTGTGAGTGTGCTGTTTCGAGCGTTTTTATGTAGTTTCCGTACTGTTTGTATAATTTTACTGTGCCATGGGTATGGTTTCCATACTAAGATGCCCAATGGCCTTTATCAGACAGATTTGTTGCTGGAGAGTTTATTGAGTAATTTTTTCCTCCCAGTTAAAACAAAAGGAAACAGCAATAACGATTGTCATAAAGTCCATAATACAGGGATTGGAATGCGCCACTAACAGTAAATGTAATAATATCTAAGGTACATTATGTGCTTGCCCGCTTTACATTGAGTGGAAGATTATCAAATGCGAAGGTTGTCTAGGACTCTAGGTATCATGGCACCCTTAATTAGTTTCACGTAACTTACCCTCTAATTAATTAATTTTAGGTTTCTGTTCATACTACTAATTAAGTTCTAAGATTTTAACTAAACCTACCTACATAACATAAACTGTACTTTCAAGCGGCTTCACCTCTGCTGTAGCCCACACTACAAGAGCTGAGCATATTAACATTAGATTTTTGAAAAAAACAAGAACTTTTACCTGTACGTATTTTCCCTTTAGGCGCGATTGGTCCAATTCGCGATTGGTCCAATTCACCTTATTCGCGATTGGTCTAAGTCGCATTTGGTCCAATTCGCAGTTGGTCTAATTCGCATTAGGTCCAATTCAAGGTTGGTCCAATTCGCGTTTAGTCCAATTCGTGGTTGGTCCAATATTATTCTTGTTTCGTAAATTTTAAAAGAACCATGTCCAATACTTATTTTATTTTAGTAGGTAGTTTATTATAGATGTTCTAACTATCTATACCTGCTAATTTTATTTCATAAATTAAACATAGGTAATGGAACCATAATAATATATAATCCATTAATCAATAACATAACAACAGATTTTTTGTCAGACATTCATCTTGAACTTCACAACAACAATATCTATTCTTGTACTCAATAAATAGTGGCTGGCATACCGAGCCGCCATTTAAAAAAACATGGCGCCGACATTCCAAGAATGAATGCTTACAATTTGTGGATAGACTGGCGATATTTCTATGGTGATCTATGGAAATGGCGGCTGTTCTTACACGTAATAATTGATGTTTAAATACCATTATACGGGGTAAATAGGAATGCAGGGGTGAATGGGAACAAAACTTTGATTAGGATTTTTGATAAGTACCTACCTACCACTTTGTTGGTTTCAAACAAAGTATCGTTTTTTACCCGGCTGCAAGGAAAGGGTTATGTTTTTCGCACGTATCTTGTATGTATGTATGTAATATTCTTTATTACCTTGTATCTTTCAAACCACTTGACGGATTTTTATAATTAAGACATCTTTAGATAGTTCCGGCCGCTCAAGTGTTCTTAGATAAGTGACGTTAAAATAAAAGAAACATGGCGGATTTTGGGCGCCATATTGTAGAGGTTGCAATTTTTTTTTTCTTCGGTACGAAATGAAGGGTTTTTAGAGGGGATTTCAAAAATTTATACCACTTATACGTTTAAAGTTATTCGAAAAAAAAAAGTATAACAAAAAAGTTGTAAATAAAAAAAGTTATTAATTAACTTTTTTATAATGAATTAGAGTCTGGCAAACGAAAGTAGAGACTGAAAAAGCTCGGAAAATTAAAAAAATATCAGCATAGCAACCCCAGAACTAGTATGAAATACCTGGAATAACCTAATTCGATAACTTATTACTTTTTTTTTTAAAACCTTTCCCCACACTAGGAATTGAGGTAGGTAATATTTTAGATATTATGTACACAACAGTATTCTGTAATAATTTTGATTTATTCAACTTATTAGCGTCATAATAACTTATGAAATCTAACACCACACGTAAAAAATCTTGTATTTTTTTTAATTCGACGTTTTTCTCCTGGTGTTTTTCTTGATATTTAGACACCATGCGAAACGACATCTCCCGTAATCCACTTTTAATTGTTTTATTAATTTTTCACTTAATATAAGCTATTATCAAGACCACAACAAATCACCAAAAATTGATGTTGACATTAGCATTGCCATATAAAAAGTTTGCAAATAATTCGAGTGTCTACTTTCATTTGCCAGACTCTAATATATTGGTGGGTATACTTACGATACTGAAAATTCATTCAACGAATTTACAATGGTTTCACAATGTGGCATATTAATTTTGCAATAATTGACCTCCAGATAGTTGTGTTAGTCAAAGCAAAATCATTCGAAAAGAGAACAAAAACTAAACAGAACACCGCCTCACTCTAGTCTCCTAACCCAAAGTCCCGAATGCCACCCATGTCCCATTGAAGTGTTTTCTCAGAATGCCCGCTAAGTGCCAAATTCTCGGGAGTCGCTCTAATATATCACTTGACACTTCCTAAACACGGGAGTAGGTACCGGTTTTGCTCCATTCAGCCTTTGTGGGATAAACTGTTAATACTCCTTGGAGAATTTAGAGATACGATGGTTGTGAGACTGCATTTATGGGGTAAAGTCTCACTATTTCAAAGTGTAATAGGTAATTACCTAGTCAATTTGTGTTGTGTGTGGTGACCCAAAAGTACGTAATTTGTCATTGATAAAATTCACAAGACGCAATGCGATGCAAAAAATGTTTTCTTAGAAAATACTGGTACGGAATCATCTTTCTACGCAATCGCCATCAGTAAGGTCCCTTAGACACATTAATTTTGCGATTATTTACGATCCAGAAACTAGGCCGAAACCAGATAAAAAGCAACGACTGTCTCAGTCTGTCTCAACAAAAAATTCATATAAAATGGAACCAGATTACAAGCTTAAAACTACTCAAATAATTTCATTCAATTAAAAACTATCATTCCAACGCAATCCTTTTATTCACTAACTCCACTAAAGGCAACTGAAGCAGACAAAATAATTACATTTTACATAAAATCGCTTTTAAAAAACTCCTGCAACACAACGTACGTGCTGATTGCCTTCGCAAACACTCCAACGTTTCCGAACTAAATCTACGCTGCGCGCCGTAGAGAGCTTTACGCCAATTTTCTCACAACTCATGCTACACAAAACGCGACTTTAAGAGCTGGTCATAAGGATTTAATAACTGAACGGTAAGTTGGATTTCGCTTACCTGTTTTGTTCTCATTGGTGTATGCAGTGGTGATTAGCCTTTTTGCCCATACCCTGTTCCCGAACGCAGCCGCAACGGGTAACAGAAAACAGACTGATTTTGCGGCGAAAAAAGCGCGGGTAACTTTATCTGTGGAGTGTCATTGAATTCTTTTTTTGAATGAGAAGCGGGATTCTATGAATACGGATTGATTTTTAATTTGCAATGGGGAATGTTTATTTACAGATTAATTAAAGCTATTGAAGTCTGTCGGAGCTTGAGGATTAAGGTTTAGTTAGATAATAATTATAACGAATTGAATGTGTTTGAATTCAAAATAAACAGAACACATTTTTAGTACTACAGTGACACCGAACGTCAAGCGTCAATAATGTGACTGTTGTTTGTATGGTTGTATGTTTGTTAATCGATTAAGCCTCAACGGCTGAAAAGATTTGTCTGAAATTTTGGTACACCATGGCCTGGCTTAGAATATAAATTATGATGCATTTTATCTCGGTAGTACGTTTTCGTGCGTGTAATAATTTTCGACTTTCCAAACGTCAAAGCGTGAGGCCATTTTCTATCATTTTATTTGCGGAAATACAACATTTCACATGATTTACGTAAACATTATGTTAGGCATTTTGTGTATCGAACCGTGATATTAAATGGCGTATTGTAAATCACACTCTGTGGTATCGCGGCCATAAATAACAGAACAACGCACAGATCAAAAATAAAACATACTGGATTGAGTATCGAGTGTTTTATTACTCTAGCTTTACTATTTTAGTCTATGGAAATTGATGAAAAGTGTGGTGATGTTTGTTTCGATTCAGGAAATAATACATTGTGTAGTTATGTAAGTACCTAGTTAGGCGTACCTATTTATTTCATTGATTATTTTGATTAACAAAATAAGAATTTTCATAGCGTAATTTCTTAACAATAAAAAAATATTCTTATAGCAGTTTCAATAACAAAATAGAAATTAAAAATAATAATTATTACGGGCAGTCTCAATAAAATTAAATCAAAACGAGCAGTCAAATGGACGTCAATGGGGTTACCGAGGGTTACCGCGTTTGATTTTTCCACTAGGGGCGTTGGTGAAGACTGAGGTCCTCAAAATGTAAAATTGCATAGATTTTTGGCTTTTGGAAGGCTTTTGGCGTGAGATTTTTTTTAATGTTGTGTATTTTCCATATATGGCATATTTAAGATAGGCACGAGATGTACCAACCACAGCTTTATTAGAGTTTTATGTTTCGGAAAATGTTAACCTCCTTTTTTCGAAAAAAAAAGGGACTGCGCAAAACTGCGACATACTCGATTTCATATTTAATCGCACTTTTATGGCATTCGAATGAATTTTAATTCAAACATTGCTTCCGAGCGTGTTGTAACAACGTTTAACATCTATATTTATGGACCTTAGTCAACAGTGGCGCTAACTGGTGAGCAATAAAACTTTAGCCCCCATTACGCGTTTTCCGATTTTGAGCCAAATCCCAAATCTACTTCACAAAAATTCGTCTGCCCGACATCATAAATAATACGAAGAATGTTGTTTAATTGTCATGGTGACTGGCAAAGTTATTTCTTTAACGCAATTAACCCGTAGAGGTGTGATCTCTAACTTTGGCAGTGAAAAGCGTCAATCAACAACAGCATCTTTTTGTTGCATTATCACCCAAAAGTGTCTCGTCAGCAGCCAAAAATAGCTCTGAGAAGGTTTATTTAAGTATGTTTTATCATCGCTCAAGTCCACATAATAATGTACAAGATAGAAGGAGCTCATCGTTGCAATAATTTCATTTAAATAAATCTTTTACTAAATTTATTCAGTTCACAAAACCATTGCAAATACCTAATCAAAATTCATCTTTCATAAAAATCACTACACATTCCGTTACCCGGCTGTGCAAAGCACTTATTACTTCCATACCATTGCAGTTCATTTACCACCAATGGCCTCCAATGGCTCCCACGCTTCCATCCAGTCAAGTGCATTCATTACATCGTGCATTTAACTAAGAACCAATATTCATTGAGCTCTTACTTCTTACATAAAAAAACTGTAACACAGTTCTCTGTAAGCCGGTGTTCCCTAACCGCCATCTTACAACCAATATTCATTGAACTCTTATTTCTTAACTAAAGAACAGCTAGACAGGTCTATGTAAACTGGTTTTCTTCGGACCGCCATCGACGACTCGCCTCCCAACTGACGTTTTGTTAGCAAAGATTTTTTGCTATTGAATAAAAAATGGCTTTCAGCTCGCCGGGAGAAGTTTGAATTTGAATGGAACGGTATCGATAATTTTGTGTGATGTTTTGAATGTGATTTTGATTATAATGGGCGGGAAATTATGTTTTTTGAGTGAAGAGAATTCGTTCTAAAAATGGAGGAACTCGTATGATTGAATCATGGTGAAGACTTCAAGGAGGACCTACCAAGAAACGATCAATGAACACAATATTTTTCAAATTATAAGTATTTTTAACCGACTTCAAAAAAGGAGGAGGTTCTCAATTCGTCGGAATCTTTTTTTTTTATGTATGTTCCCCGATTACTGTAAGACGCCTGAACCGATTTGGAAAATTCTTCTTAGGTTTGAAAGGTTCTTCCCAGTTGATCCCATAGTCATCAAGTCAGGATCTGATGATGGGATCTTGGAGAAATCGAGTGAACTCCTCAAATATTATAGGCATACATATAGCGATTTTGGTATTTTTATCAACAATGCAATCATCTGCACTCAGAAAGTAACATTTGGTGAAGTGGAACTGGTGAAGAAGACCACAGATGGCCAATAGAATTCCTTAATGCTAAGTATGTCATGGGTTATAAGATATCTAGAATAGTTTAACGACTATGATGAAGCAAATAGTGCTGATGAAAATGGTACCATCGAACTGATCTGATGATGAAGCCGGCAGGTAGGCACTGGTACTCCGAAATAAAACAATGTATCCTAGTCGTGTTTGGGCTTATTGGAATCGTCATGAGATGTACTTTGACTACTTTGGCTATATATGATGTTTATTGCAATTGGAAGTACCTATCAAAACTAAAAAGAGATAAATAAAAAACTTTTTAACAAAAAATTAAACCGACTACAATGTTTTCTTCATTCTTAATGTTGCAAAGTAGTATATTATTATAAATAAAGATCATTACCTATCTTTATTTATAAAAATATACTACTTTTGGAACTAATTTTATTTGATTTTACCGATAGATAATATAGATAATGCAGCTCTCTACCATTTAAAGAATAATAATAATAGTTAATCAGATCAGTGATTCCGAAGAGCTTCGAAACTCATAAACAAACAACAGTTTTAATATTATCTGAGTAGACAATGTAACCCACTTGAAACATCTGGCGCAAGTTTATCTATTCTTTTTTTTAGGGTTCCGTACCCAAAGGGTAAAAGCGGGACCCTATTACCACAGATAATATAATACTAGCCTACTGATGCCACATCCCATACAAAGAAACAGTGCCGACGTAACTAGCGTTTTTCATCTGATTATACCGATATTTTTTTGTAAATCGATCGCGTTCGGTTCCGTTTCACGGCGATAGATTAATCACCATCTATATCCGTGGAACGGAACGTAACGGAACCGAACGAGATCGATGTACAAAAAATAATCAGAATAATCAGAATAGAACGTCGACACGGTTTCTTTGTATGAGATGAGACACTACTGCTATTACTAAGACTCCACGATCCGTCTGTCTGTTCGTCTGTCACCAGGCTGTATCTTATGAACCGTGACAGCTAGATAGTTGACATTTTCACAGATGATGTATTTCTATTGTCGCTATAACATCAAATACAGAATAAAATAAATATTTAAGTGGGGCTCCCATACAACAAACGTGATTTTTTTGCCGTTTTTTGTGATAATCGTACGGGACCCTTCGTGCGCGAGTACAACTCGCACTTGGCCGGTATTTTCTTCTTTTAGATTCTGTTTCACTTTCAACCATAGATTTAAAAAGTATGTTTACACTACGGCCTCTAAATCATGAAAGATTAAGGTAAATTGAAACAGCAAGAGCAACATGAAATACCTACTCCTAAATTATGCCGACATTCATTGGCTTCAAAATATATGTAGATGCTTGTCTAACTAGATTGGACAAACTTTTGCGCACTTAGGGACCGCTTCGCACACTCTCTAACTTTGGAATATTCATGCTGGATATGTACCAAAAAGTTAAAGGGCTAAGTAAATTGAAGAGCCTATTCATTTTCGGTGTAGTTTAGGAGCTTGTGTCCAGTAAAAACCGAGTCGGACTCGCGCACGAAGGGTTCCGTACCATTATCGCAAAAAACGGCAAAAACAACACGTTTGTTGTATGGGAGCCCTCCTTAATTTATTTTATTTTAATTTAATACTTATTATTTTTTAAAGAGAATATACAACTAAACATTCTGTGAATATTTCAAGCGTCTACCTGTTGCCGTTATTAAAATCGAGCAAAAAATGGCAAAAATATCACGTTTGTTGTATGGGAGCCCCACCTTAAATATTTATTATATATTGTTTTTAGTATTTGTTGTTATAGCGGCAATAGAAATACATCATCTGTGAAAATTTCAACAGTCTATAATGAGATACAGCCTGGTGACAGACAGACAGACGGACCGCAGAGTCTCAGTAATAGGGTCCCATGTTTACCCTTTGGGTACGGAACCCTAAAAATGATAAGAAACGAGTTTTTTACGAAATATTTTAAAAGAGGCTTTAGTTGCAATAAAGAATCAGAAACCATAAATTCTACACAACGAAATAAACTTATTGGAAAGTAAGTAAATGTAATTTGATTACAGAAATACTAACCCGAAAATTAAAACGTGTTTTTGTATGACTTTTTGAAAAAAAAACAGACAGGAAAATTAAAAATTCAGAAAAAACTACTTTTTTTTTTTTTTTTTTTATGGGTTTGCTCTTGACTCTAGTCTAGGTCAGAGGTACTTCAACTGAACTGACCGACATTAGTTTTTAAGATTGTGTAATCGCTACTGTAATATTTATGGAGAAAACGGATCAGAAAATTTCAATTTCGGGTACCATACAAAATAATTTACGACGCCTTAGTTTATTATTTTGAACAAATATTATTCTCTAACAAACTGACACGGTGAATAATTAGTTTAACGTAAGAATTAAATGAAAATGATTCATTTTTAGGCTGAATGTTTTGCATTCCTTGGAATATGATATTTTGACGTCAAATTATGACAGATATAATTTACGGCATTTGAAATGTATTAAATTCTTAGGTGATTGCAATTAAACAACGGTCTTTTCAGACTGTATAAATTAAAAGTAGAATAAAAATAACCACGAGAACGGAAAGAAAAGAAGAAAATAAAATTAAGTTCTGAAAATTCTTTCAGTTCTAGTTTATAGGTTAGCAGAGAATTTAAACTGACACTGTTTTATGTATTTAGAGTTTTCAGATTTAATAGGCCGCCTATAAATTTGCATTATTTTGATGAAAAAAATGATGAATCGTTAGGGAGTTTTTTTGCGCTGTCGTCGGCAACTTTCGTAAAGTCGTTTTTGAGAATTTGAACAAAAAAGATCTACCTGCTCTAAAGTGATGAACGTCCGTGAGAAAGTCAAGAATTAGCTTAAAAAAATGGCTGCCGTGAAATAGAGATGATTGCTAACGGACATTCTAAAAGAACTTCTTGATTTACCCATTCACTGATTAGTGTGAATTCTTGGACCAAAATATAAGCATATATGTACCTATTTTACAAGCTTTTAATTAATTTGCAATGTATGTATGTATGTTTGTATGTATGTAAGTGTGTTCGGGACAAATCTTGCAACTGAATTTTAAAGCAGTTATCCTCCACCGATTAAGATGAAATTTTGCATACACGTTTAGTTTGGATGACAATGCATGGTTAGATATGTGACGTCATTCTAAATCAAATATGGCGGACGGCCCAAGATGGTGGACTAGTTATTTTTTGTGCGCTTCCATGATATGGTGATACCCATATACAAGGAATACCAATGAAAGGTTTTGCTGAAAAGAATACGAAAAAAGCTTGTTTAAAAAAAATAGTGAATAAATACGAAAAAAGCTTGATAAAAAAATAAAAATTATTAATAAGCATGTGTCTATCGCATCATAAAGAAAAAATATCGATATGCTTGTATCATTACTTGTATTATTAGGATAAACATTGAAATAATTGTAGATAGGCCATTAAAAAAATAAATAAAATAAAAAATATCTTCCAAAAATATTACAAATTCGCAAAAAGATTTTCCCGTACCGGGAATCGAACCCGAGCCTCCTGGGTGAAAGCCAGGTATCCTAGCCACTAGACCATACGGGATACTGACTGCATTGCTGAAATAGCGGTTCAGTATCAACAGCCAGTTGTACATACAGTATATTTTTATTATTATTATGCAACACGATAATAAAAACATTGTAATCGCGTTTTACTATATCAAACGTGTCCTTGGTATATTATTGAGTTTTAATAACTTTGATCAATGAAAAAAATCAATAGGTACAATCAATCTTAATAAAGAAATAAACATTTTTGTTATTTAATCATTTAGGCATACACATTGGAACATTATCATTGTCTTCCCTTCTTCCTTATCTTTATTTATTTGGGTTTGGCGCAGCATGTTTTTTTATTTCATAAATCTTTAATCCCCATCATCTCAATAGTTACTATTCAATTGTCACCTCCTTGCCAGCCGTTTGTCGTTCTATTTAAAATTCCAAACAATTTTGCCCGTGACATATTTGAAATAACAAAGCGTATCACGGCCAATTTAATAGAACCTTGAACAGACATTGTGGCAATCAATTATAATAGCATTATCAATTTAACATCCATGTTCTTAAAAAAATATATAAAAACACTATGTTAAAATTTGTTAAATCGGAGTTTAGCTTGTCAGTTAGACGAAAAATAAATCTGAACCTACTTTTTAAAAAACGAACGCAACTAAAGTCCATTTAGCTGTCAGCATTTAAAATTAAAATTCTGTTTTAAATTTCACTAAACCTGTGCAAACATCGCATGATTGAAAATTGCAGATATTTTATTAAATGATATAGCAGCGAATGGTTTGCTTAATAAATTGGAGTGCGGCGTATTATTAAGCCAATATTTAAAAATTAAACTAATACGTATTGAAAATGCGTCAACAGTAATGACTAATTGCTTTTAAACCTACTCTGCAAACACACAACTGTATAAATAAATGCCAATATAATTATTTTATTTGTAAGACAATAGAATTTACGCTATTTTAGCTAATAGGAAGCCACTTAATTAACCAGTTAGAAAATAAATAAATAATAATTTTCGAACCCTCACTATTTATTAAATTCCTTCGACGGAAACGGTCATTCGTATTCGTAATACAAAAATTGACATTCAATCGACGGCGGCCATCTTCTTTCCTTTTTCAAATAGTTTCGCAAACTGAAGCGCGCCATTTCGAATTCTAACAATACAGTGTGCAATAAATTGAAGTTTCTCCTGCGTTTGTGGAGTGTGGAACGGAAAGTATTACAACTGTAGTCGTGTAACGAGTGTTATCTCCCGTCTGCCCTGTTACAGCAGGTCGTTGCTTTTAACAAGGATATAGAACCTTCGTGGCATTTCGAAATGGATGTATCCACCGTTTTGGATACCTAAATGAGAGGCCAGTAATTTACCTATCAGCCAATTTGTCTCCCATTTCCTCTAGGGCAAGTACATTTAAGCAGATTTTCAAAAAGTACAAAATGTCTGAATTTTACTACGTCATATTTCGATTTCACTAGTAAATTTTTTTAAATTAATTTTAATTATTGATTTTTTGATTATTTATTTATTTATTTAAAGTTCATGTACAATGGTGATACATAGGCGGACTTAATGCAGCAAGGTATTCTCTAACAGTCAACCTTTGGGTTAAAAAGGATACAACAGAGGTAGGAGTACAAAATAAAAATAAGAATTGAACAATAATTAAATTCGGATATTAATCCGACTATGACTATTGTTGGTCCACTGATAGTCAATTACGCTGAAAAAATGTAATTTTTTCTAGGCCGGTTTCTTTAACAAGTTTAGTCCCTGTCTTAGCTTGATATGCTGGACAGGTCCTACCAAACCAAGGGTCTTGAAAAAACCCTATTTGTTTGAAGTAAGTTTAGAAAGGGAATACCAAATAAGTTTCATAATACCTACCTGCTGATACCTACCTAAAAACAGTAATTTTCTAGAACTACGAATATTTCGGGTAATGTTACTCACAACTCTGCAAAAATTAAAATAAAACCGTCCAAAAAAGGAATTTCTTGTTTTAACAGTGACGTATTTCACGCTATAAACTTGAAAATTCAGGCTAAAAAGGCCATATTTTGCTCTAAACCTAGATAGAAACATTGTTGGGGGAGAAAGCGCCTAAGTTTAGAATACAAATGACGGAATTATGTTAGTGGGGACCTTAAGTAACCCTTCGTCGTTATCGTAAGGAATAGGAGTCTAGAAATATTTAAGTTTCTTGTAGAATTTTCGAAGGAAACAGCGCGGTATAAAGTTTGGGAATTTTGTAAAATTGTTGTATTGGCAAAATGTGGGAGTTTGTACAACTTTTTCTAACCCTTCGAGGAAAACAGACGTGCTGTTATATTTTTACCCGACTGCCGAAAGAGGGTAATGTGTTTATCAGTCTATGTATGTATGTAAGTATGTATGTATGTACGTTTGTTCTTATGTGGCGTTGTAGAGACCAAACGCGTGGGCCGATTTTGATAGTTCTTAGCTCTTCTCTCTTTTTTTCTTTTCCAATTTTAATGTAGCCAGTGACACTCTCAATGTTAAGACGAATCGATTGACGTAAGAATCATCAAAATCGGCTAACGCGTTTGGTCTCTAGAACGCCACATAGGAACAAACATACATACATACCTACATACATAGACTGATAACCGTACGTACAAGACGTACGGTTATCAGTCTATATGTCTGATGATGAAACGGGCTTGGTGGAATTAGATCATGCAATTCCATCGCACACTCCCCGAAATGCAACCGATAAAAACCTGACAAGCTGGCAACTCCGCGACGGTGTTCAAAGGTCTGGAGCTTTGACTCGACCAGTGCCTCATTACTGATGACCCTCTTGGTTGGCCCGTTTTTCGATCGATTCTAGTGCATCAAGCTGGTATTTGGCAGATCCGTCCCAGAGATGAGAATATTACTGCATGCAAGATCGAACATTTTTTTTTTTTTATAATCGCTCGTTTGACCACTATCTTGCCTGATGTTAAGCGATGATGCGGTCTACGGTGAAGCACGCTTACCTAGAAGAAACCTATTCACTCTTGGCTTAAAGACCCCAAGGTTGTAGCTACATGCGCTTGATACAACTTATGCAGTCCATGGCTCATCTCGAAACGTTTTGGACTATTAAAAATCGATATCGCTGATAAAATGTTTCTTTGTTGAAGAAGAAGAATCCCTAGAACAGTCTATTGGCCCTATAACTCTTATATAAATTGAGATATTGTCTCATCCAATTCCTATACATCTCTGTTCTGTAAGGTCAACGTTTGCCTCCAGGCGTCCACCCACCGGACTAAGTATATATGTACTTTATCTACTTGTTTGCTATATACACAGCTAACGGCTTAATGGGAGACCAATATATCTAGAAAACAAACTCGTATTCTGTCTCGATTGTATTTTTAGTCAAAAAGATAGCTTTTGTGATAGTTGATGGAGTCATTCCAAGTGTATTGTGGGTCGGACCCAGCTTTGCAATTGACAGTTTTATCTATAACTAGTTTTATTTAGGGTTCCGTACCCAAAGGGTAAAAACGGGACCCTTTTACTGAGAATCCGCGGTCCGTCTGTCTGTCTGTCTGTCACCAGGCTGTATCTCATGAACCGTGATAGCTAGACAGTTGAAATTTTCACAGATGATGTATTTCTGTTGCTGCTATAACAACAAATACTAAAAACCGAATAAAATAAATATTTAAGGGGGGCTTCCATACAACAAACGTGATATTTTTGCAGTTTTCAGCGATAATGGTACGGAACCCTTCGTGCGCGAGTCCGACTCGCACTTGGCCGGTTTTTTAAAGTATCACAGTTAAGACAGATTTACATAAATGTGGTAAGATATTAAACCCAAAAACTAACAAGGTCTTGACATGTTATCAATGGGTCCCAAACTAGACACAACCTGTATCTTTATGTAAATGTATCAAGTATTACCAAGTATTTATATGTAAATGTATTATTTATGCAAAAATTTAATATCAAGTAAAAGGAAGGATCATCACTATGAGGAAACTTAAATTAGTAACTTTTAAAAGCTTTACAATCGGCAAAAAAAAACTGTCATTCGACTAATGGGATTTTATATCAAACTAGCTGTTCCCCGCGGCTTCGCTCCCTTGGACCATCCCACAGGACCCGTTTTCGAGATTAAAAAATAGCCTATGTCACTCAGGAAAGTAGTTTCGGAGTGTATTCGGTACAAACAAACAAAAAAATCTTTCCTCTTTTTATTATTAGTATAGATAAGATCTCGTCTATTCTACATTACCTGCAAATGTACTATTACTTATATTATTAATGTATTATGCAACTAGCTGACCCCCGCGGCTTCGCTCCCGTCAAAATTATAGCTTATGTTACTCGGGAATAATGTAGCTTTTCATAGGAAAAAGAATTTTTAAAATCGGTCCAGTAGTTTCAGAGCCTATTCGGTACAAACAAAAAAAACTTTTCTCTTTATTATATTGGTATAGATAAACGATTTGCAGGAAATGTCATGTACCTACTTATTTTTTTCTTTTCGTAAACTCCACCAGTCCACACAACCGGATTGATAGACAGACCTTCGCAGACGTTCAAAATAAGGCTACAACTTGGCCATTAATAATAAAAATATTTGGTTCAGACTACTGAAATTGACAACAATATTCCTAAGGACGCACTGATAGATAATCCCAAACACTACTATCAACCTATCGCTTCTAACAACGTCACAGGTCAACAAGACACAACCCATGCCTAGATCTCGACACGTTCAGAATAATATTAAGGACAATTAATCATTGTACACGTGTCACCCTGGCTCTGACACTGTGACACGGCTAACATTATTCCAAGAGGGGTTGAAGGCTAGGCCTTTGAAGAGGCCAGAGGGCTAGATTGTGAGATTGCCCTGAATTTACGTGTTTGTGGTAATTTTGGCCAGCTTTGTACTTCACTTAAGTATACTCAGAAGCCTAGTTGATGTTGTCTTGAGTGTTTTGGACAAGTTCTACTAAATTACTCAAGATTTTGAAGCAAGTTTTGTGATTGTGTGAAACGAATTAATGGGTTTTGGTATAGCAAGTTTTCAATTCGTAGAAGAAATTGTTTAACAGTTAGTTCTATCATTAACATTTAAAGTCCTATCATTTTTTTTACATACACGCTTACTCATTAAAAACAATATGGCCTTTATAATCTTATCGTATGCTTACAATTTTCTCCTGAAGTCCAGTTTTAGGAACGAAAAATTTACATAATTAATGTGACAGTTTGTAAAACGCGCGTTAGCCGCTGTAATTGGCTGAATAAATTTTCAACTGCCAATCAAATCACTTGACTTAGCCCTCGACCGGAAAGGCCAAATTGCCATTGCCATTGTTTAAAAGGATATTGTTCAGACTGTTATTGGAGAAAAAATATTACAGTTTTCAAGAATATTTAGAAGATAAGTCGTTACTAATATAATACAATATTTTTATTTTTTATTCATTATTATTTCTGCAATACAATTCTTATCTTAATTAATTAACTATTACAGATTCAGATTTTATATTTTAATTCATAATTATTAATAAATATTTGTACGCCATATTATGGCAGGATATGCTGGAACCAATATTGTAACATCTATTTTACCATATTCGAACAAATAAACATATTTGATTTGATTTGATTTGAAGGTGCCATTTATGGCGCCAGTTTAATTGTTTTCTATTGCGTCTGTAATTGTACCTTCTGAATTATAATTTGTTCTACTACTACTGAATTTTAGTCCCTCAAAATGAAAAAATAAAGATAAATCCATTATCAGAATCAAAATAAACAAAGCAAATAACCAAAGCAGCACATACAAATACGAAAAACTTCTACGAAACCCATTCCACGACTAGAGAAATTGCGCAATTTCGTATTCAAGAGTAGTATCTCATTATGATAACCCTGCCGAATGCAATATACGCTCGAATAGTTGACCGCTCAAATAACCATTGGGTGAGGACGTCTAGCTCTGTGAGAGCCCTCTTGCACGGGGAGGGGTGCTCGGGCAATAAGTGTAGAGCATTGCACTTTTGAAAGCTGGCGCAAGTTATGACGGAGTTGAGAAAGCTTTAATATTGTAGTTATTGGTGCTAGTTAGGAGATGGCAGACAATCAAAATATAAAACATTCAACATCCTTTTTTAACCCCCGACGGAAAAAGAGGGGTGTTATAAGTTTGACGTGTGTTGCTGTGTATCTGTGTATATGTGTGTCTGTTTGTGGCATCGTAGCGTCCAAACAGGTAAACAGATTTTGATTTAGTTTTTTTTTGTTTGAATGATGATTTTGTCGAGAGTGTTTTTAGCTATGTTTGAATAAAATCGGTTCAGCCGTTCAAAAGTTCTGGGCGTTTGACTGTTTGTATCGGGGTATTTACGCAAGATATCGTGTTCAATAGATTGCGTATCGAAGTGTATATACTAGTACTAGATAAATTATCTAGCATGAAATAAAAATGTGACGGGGTTTTTTTAACTTTTGAAATTTTACTTGTATCAGAGGCTTTATTTAACACAGAATAATGTCAAGCTATTTAAAAGGCGATGGGAGAAGATGAGTATACAAAAGCCGAGGTCCGCACTTTATCAATTGATTTTAAAATTAAAATCTATTAATAAAGTGTGTTAAGCTATTCGTGTTTCTACGAATGGCTCACAGATTAAGAATCTAGATACCAGCGCCGCGCCTACATCATCGATAACGTTTGTCAAAAAGTCAAAATGTAAGGATGTTCACGTTGTAGCTTCAGGTATATATGGGCGCGAAACCATTAGTCGGTTTAGTTTGTTTTCATTTTTAATATTGTAACATTCTGTTGACAGCTAATAAACCAATATTACGTGTGAACTTAACGACGATGGCGACCACGCACCGACATATACTTACTTAGACATTAGCATGTGAGTTAAGTCTGAAGTCTAGCCATTAATTCAGTAATTCTAAAAAGTGTTAATAATCTTTAGATGAATAAATACGAATCCAGCTCCATCATAAGTTTACTACAGGATTCAGATTGTTCATACAGGTTCATGTGTAGACGATATAGTTTAACATTTCTACGCATTTCTTACGCTTAGAAATCTTTCATTTGCTACACTTTACAACTTCTGTCTTGTACCAAAAGTTATAATGGATTTCAACATCGTGATAGCGCAGAAAACCTACATTATCAAATCTGATCTTTAAACATTTTAAAATGTAGAAGCCAGGTATTTTAGCAGCATTTATTCAGCATATTTACCAGGGTTTTTAAAATCCAATTTTCTCACGATATTATATCTTTAAGGTTAAACTAGTCGATCATTCTTCCATACAAACGTAGTCTGGCGATTACTCCACTGTTTGACGATGTACGTTCAAAATAAAAAATGATATGAATTTGTCTTATTTAGCCCTGTATGGAAACAAAAAAGTAAAAGAAATAAATATTTGAAAGTTATGAGCGTCCAAAGTTTCACATTTCGACACAAATTTTAACACATTTTTGGGCACAAATAAATACCATAAGAAGACGGAAAATTGCAAAACAGTCACCATACGGGGATAGATTAGTAATTCAAAAATGCAAATAATTTTATTTTGAACAGATACGTTTAGTCGTTTTTTCATGATATCCAGACTCCCAAAGGTCTGTTTATAAAATTTCGCGCGCTCGGTTTCGTCCAAATCACGATCCATTTCGCTACAAATTTGCAAAAGTGTCTATTCGTACGCGAACTAACTTCTTACTGCTCATCACGGTATCTATCTCTTCCGCACGTGTTATCGGTTGATATAGCGTGCATTTTAACCCCGCGCACTAAATTTTTCGTGCCGTCGTCGACTAACCTTAAGTACCTAATTTTTTACAAATTGCTGTCTGATACAATTCTAACCATTCTTAGCTCAATTGATTTCAAAGGGTATTCATCGTCTTTAAAATCTATACTTTCATTTGATCAGCAATTTCAGCTAGTATGATCTGCTGAATGTCATTTAACTTTACCTTCCCGCCACTTATTGACAAAATTAGTACTTTTTTACTTTTTTTCTTTCTTATCTTTTTAGCCTGAGGTGTCCCATTGCTTGTTGGCTTGGTTACAAGACCTTTAAGCCAAGTCTTCAATAGAAACATTGAATAATTAGGTATTGCCACAATTGTTGGACGCTTTTATTGGTGAAGATACTCTTTTCGAAAGAGTGCAATAATTTTGGCAATCAAACCCTTTGCCTTGCCGAATTCACTTACGCAATTAGGCTGCAGTTCTGTCTGACATTTAAAAAGTCAAAACAATCTTGTAACATATATAAAAAACTTTTTTGAAAAAAATACTACCGACTTCCAAGTAAGAAAACTAGAAAGTGAAAAATAACTTTATTTTTGGAAGTCGGTGTCTGTGGTAGGACCAAATTTTTTAATTATGGATTTCACAGATGGTGTATTTCAAATGCCGCTATGACAAATACTAAAAACAGAATAAAATATTTTTTTATGTGGGGCTCCCATACAACAAACGTACGTGACACATGATTTTTTTGCCGTTACTTGCGGTAATGGTACGGAACCCTTCGTGCGCGAGTCCGACTCGCACTCGGCCGGTTTTTAGTTGTACCTACCTAATAGGGAAGTAGTTAAGTAAGTACCTATAACGACAGAATAGATTACCCGAATAACATGAAACTTGAATATAACCGGTTAAATAAGAGACCTGCATACCCCTTTCGAGCGTACTGGCGTGATGTTATGTTACGAAATGGTATAAACAATAAACAGACATGCGATTGCAGCAATCCCGAGAGTTTTGCCTTTATTTATTGAAGAGTTCTGTTGTATATCTCCGAAGTTCTTCATCAGATCTTCACCAAATTAAAATGGGACCAATTTCGAAATATACTCTTTCAAACAAAAAAAGAATTTTCAAAATCGGTCCACAATTGACGGAGATATCGGTGAAAATACAAAAAAAAAAAAAAAAATAACATACATAATGTCGAACATAGAACCTCCTCCTTTTTTGGTAAGTCGGTTAAAAAATACTTACCAGTATACCAGTCTACTCAGTTTTGCAGTCACAGTAAAGGATTTTAATCAAAAAACCGGCCAAGTGCGAGTTGGACTCGCGCACGAAGGATTCCGTACCATAATCGCAAAAAACGGCAAAAAGATCACGTTTGTTGTATGGGAGCCCCACTTAATAATTTGTTGTTATAGCGGCAACAGAAATACATCAGCTGTGAATATTTAAACTGTCTAGCTATCACGGTTCATGAGATACAGCCTGGTGAGAGACGGACAGAAAGACAGACAGACAGACAGATAGACAGACGGATCGCGGAGTCTTAGTAATAGGGTCCCGTTTTTACCCTTTAGGTACGGAATCCTAAAAATATCGCTAATACATTACGAGCAGCTCTTGTCAAGATCAGCACAGCCCATTACCGTTCAGGAAAATATTAAAAACACATAAAGAGGAAAGAAAAACCCGTAAATACTAACAGCAAATATAAAACGGCTTAGCACCCGCTTACAAGGGTGGCTCTCGTTAAGGTAAAGTTGTGAAGATTAACAACGGTAAAGGGTGAAATGTGGGGCATTTTCAACACATCTGTTGAACTAGAAAGATCCCAACTTTAATACGTCTTTCGTGAGTTATTACGTAACTTTAGTTATTTATCTTCTTTGTATGTATTTTGTTGGGACTGAGTTCGAGGGGCTATTGTAAGTAGCATTTGTAGCTCTCTACTCTGTTTCTTCGGGCAATCATTTATAATGGATCTATTTTCTAGTTCTAACTACTAAAGCCCCTTATTTGAAGCCTCTTACTACCCTATTTTGTATGATGGTAAAAACCGACTTGATAACAAAACAAATATTTCAAAACCAACGACAAAAAGAACATGAAACGTTGATGAGATGACATGTTGTAACGAGAAAATTCTGTAAAGCTAGAAATTTAATTGGATTTTCTAATAAAATGAGCCTTTCTAACAAAATGGCGACATCCTCCATACCGTGGGAACTAACTCAATAATCCAACCAACCATTATTAAATATCCTTAACCATATGGCCCAAATATTTACGACAAAAACGATCCGTTTCTATTTGGACTTCTCCGTCAAATCCGGAGCTGCAGTGTTCCGACAGCTTGTCAATACGGGTTCCTATATATGGCGTCTCGTAGTATGTAGCCTTACTTGGTAACTTACTATTCGAGATGACTCACTGCTTGCCTTGGTATCGTGAGCTTGATATTATTTGAGTTATGATTATGACCCGGTTTTCTCTTCAAGAGCTTATTGCGAAATGATAACTACCCGTTTGGAATTGATTAGATTGACTTTTTAGGATTCTCGATGACCATGTTTATAGATAAGTTTGGTGGATTGGAAGGTCCTGTAACATCGAATTATCTATACTTCGTTTCAGTAGTTAATAAATTGTCATTTGGTAACATCACATTAGTAAAACCGTCGTCATCATCTAAAACTTTGCCAGTACCAGTAAGAACGGTTCCTACCATTGTATTTGCATTACTAACTACTATAATCCAACTTTCTTCTGCCACGTTCTGCCCATATTATTTTGCATCTAGACTATTCACCATCGAAACTGCCTCAGTTACACCATCAAAAACACCAGCTATATCATGATTTCCATTGTTCCAGGCGTACACACCTACCGGCTTCGAGAAGTATGGCTGTTCATGTACAGTCGCCGACTACAGAGTTAATTTCTCCGTGTGGGATACATCGGGTGAGTCTTCTTAACTTTTTATCTAAGTCTTGAACATGCACAACATACTAAAAAAAAAAAAAGTTTATTTGACACAAAGGTAACACGTAACATGATTATGCTAACTCCCAAACTAGGCCTGAGCCTGTATTTTGGGGGCTAGTGACCCATGATATTAATGTGATAAAAACATATAATGGGATGTGTTGCTACATTACTTAATGATGAATCAGATAAATTAAAAACAGATTAAATCCAAATCGAATTAATTAAATTAACAGATTTAACTAAAATTAGAATAAAACTATAATAATTTAAATCAAGTTAACAATCAAATAAAAGTAATCATCAAAATCAAATTACGAATAAAATAAATAAAACAAATTGAATTAAATAAAATGAAAATCAAATTAGAATCAAATTAAAATCAAACCATAGTCAAATTAAAAACAAACTAAAAACAAATTAAAATCAGACCAAAATCAATTACAATCAAATTAAAATCAACCATAATCAAATGAAAAACTAAGTTATATCAAAATAAAAAACCAAACTCATAATCAAACCAAAATCAAATTAAGGACAAAATAATAAATTAATTCAAGATTAACTAAAGAATCAATGTTAAATAGAATAAAATTCAAGAGGGTAGAGAAAACAACAAACATACCTGGTTGTGGTTTTTGTGAGTGTAGTTGAGTGTAATGTGTGTAGTGTGAGTGAATGAAGTTGGGTTCGCACCCTTATTCTCGTATTTGTATGATACAGCTTCCACTGAGTTTGGAGACCATCGTCCGTACAAACTGATTGTTTTAATACTTACAGACAATATAATTATTGTTAAAGCTGTGTTGTAGAAAATAAAGAAATAAACTTTGTTCGATTTATTCTTTTTTACTTTTTTTGGCCCACTGAATTTGTCATAAATAAAAAATCCTGGGTCAAAACAATATGCTTCTTCGTCCCAAAAAATAATTTTAATTATTTTATTCCCGCTTCATCCTATTTTATATTCCTTCTACGGCGCATTACCGCGCATTATTTTTGCCCCTTCTTCTCTTTTCTTCTTCATTCTTTTTCAAGACGAACGAAGAATAAATCCTTTATTCTTATTCTGATTCTTATACTCGTATGTAATAAACATAGGGCTTCAAATCTACTACCTTGGTCTAACTAAGCGAGCATTGCTGCTGACTGCCAATTAATTTGGGGCCGGCACAGTGTCTTCTTCTTCCATACATCTTTCACGCAATACAGCGTTTCTTTGGCCATAACCAGCACTTATTCATACTTAGAACTTTCCTCACGACATTTGCCTCTTTGAAATTCTGTCAGTATTGAACACATCTTTTGCTAAACATAGGGTTCCAAAACTGCAGTCATCATCATCAACAGCCTTTTACTGTTCCTACTGCTGGGACACAGGCCTCCTCTCTGTGAGAGGTAATGGGCCGTAATCCACCACGCGGGCCCAGTGCGGATTGGTGGATGTCACATGTCTTCGAATGTTTGGTTCTAGGACATCTGCAATATTGGCACAGTATTACACATGATTATTGA
Organism: Anorthoa munda; assembly: GCA_945859665.1. Classification (NCBI taxonomy): domain Eukaryota; kingdom Metazoa; phylum Arthropoda; class Insecta; order Lepidoptera; family Noctuidae; genus Anorthoa; species Anorthoa munda. The sequence continues at coordinate 55,591,656 of OX243894.1, read as the reverse complement.
ACTGTGCTATTGGTCAAAGAATTAGGAATGACTGCTGCGCGTCATCTTGATAATAAGACTTCCGAAGTGGCCGTTTATGACACCCACAAGTATTACACAAGCACTTATAAAAAAGGTTGATGAGACACCAGAATCTATACTACTAGTAGTATTGCATATAGGATTGAAATCCATGTTCTAAGTAATTTCTCTCGAGATATTTGTTCCGTGATGTGTTCAGTCATGTGGTGTGGAGGAATTTTTCTTCGAGAGTACTTAAAATATGGGTGTCACTCAATTTATTAATAAACTTGTAGCTAGGTAACTTATTAAATGGTAACAAGCTTCTACAAGAATAGCCACTGATTAATGTTATTAATATTATTATGCCTGATATCTTATTCTTTATCAATATTGTCTGTAAATTCTCAATAGAAAATTACAACCAATAGAATTTCTTATACCAGTTTTTATTCGAAAATCAGCACTCCTTTGACAAAAAAACTTTTTCTCGTTAAGTCTAGCGTTCGATAACTTTGAAACAAAGGAGCTGATCACAAAGTGGCACCAGTCTGTAATGCACTTTATAATGGCAGCCAGCCAATCTGTGTGCTCTACAATAACTAATTTCTAACAATTGGCTTTCAGAAGAGTGCATATTTAGGGCTTTTTACTTGCTTGTTTAAAGATAACTTTCTTCTGGAAAGATTTTTGGGATATTTTACTTTATTTACCTGAAAAAAAACCGGCCAAATGTGTGTCGGACTTCGCACAGTTATGGTTCCGTACCAAACCACAAAATGAAGTTGTTTGTAATAGGAGAAATGAGGGAGTTTCAAAGAAAAATCAGATTTATCAATATATTGATATTTGTTGGTAAAATATACGTAATATTAAACATTAACACCAAATTTCTTGTTCAAAATACAATGGGTAGTTAAAAAAGTCTTCGGAAATGACTTGGTGGCTTCTCATTCCTTTGTTATCTAATATTTTTTTAAACAAAAAATACAGCATTTATCTACATATCTAGCTCTAAACACAAGTTGTTTAGAGCTAGTAGGTAGTTAAATTTTTTTTTCTCGCCACCCTTTGTCTGTATGGCTACCATAAAAAAAATTGACAACTTTTGGCTGTAAAACCTGTCTGACAGAAGACAAACAGACACGTGAGTGAGAGCAATAGGGCTTCGTTTGAAAGAAAGAAAGAAAGAAAGAAAAAGTGTTTATTTGTCACAAAACGACATACAATATAAGAATATACTTAAGCTAAACCCTTAAAATAGTATTAGTAGTACTTAAATTAAGTTAGTAAAGACGAGAAATAAATCAAACAATGATAACAAACAATTATAAACACAAAAGAAATAGGGTGGGGGGGTGTGGGCGGGGGTTTGGATCCTTCGAGTACGGAACCCTAAAATGAGGCCCAACTGTGGGTGGGATGGGGATAAACTAACTCTGTGCTCACTAGGTATGTGGAATTGTCACCACCCGAATTATTGAGATGAAGATCATCGTAACGGTCAGCTTTCTATGGATGTATGTTTGTTCCTATGTGGCGTTCTACAGACCAAACGCGTTGGCCGATTTTGATGATTCTTACGTCAATCGATTTGTCTTAACTCTGCGAGTATTACTACATATATACATACATAGACTGATAAACCCATTACCCTCCTTCGGCAGTCGGGTAAAAAATCATGCTGTGCAGTCGGAGTCCGTGGATACATCTGGATTTGGTCAGCCAGCTCGCGAACATGTATCCTCCGACTGCACAGCATGATTTTTTTCTTGTTTACGTCTTTTTAGTTCCCTTTTTAAGCAGTTGGGTTTTTTTTTTATTAACTTTTTTTATTTATAACTTTTTACTTATTTTTTTTTATAGATATGTACAATGTAATAAAAACAGATGCAGTTGTTTAAGCTTACTGCATGCAAGTTTTATGAAGATTGTAGGAACATTATGTTCCTTTAACTCATGAGACGAATCCCGAATTTCCTCTCGCACTGTTTGAAGTTTATTAGTACTTTACACGTTGCTCCGTGCTTCCTGTCATCTAAGCTCTTCAATTCCGTTTCTGCACTAACTGCCAATTTCTCAAGATGTCAACTTTGTATGTAGAGAAACTCCAGTTCCGAATTTGAAAGTATATTTTGTTTAGACCCATTTGCGCCCAAAACTGAACTCGAGTTAGTTGTTATTACGAGGTAATATTAAAATATGTCACACATAATGGGCCCGTAATAATTTCTAACTCGGAAGTAGTAAGGTAACCTAAAATGGCAAAAGCGGGCCTGTTTGTATGTCTGTTCCACTTTGACGTTAAAATACTCGTACTAAAGTAGGTAAATTACTAAAATTTTTAGTTGAGAATGATCTCTACTCTTAGCCATCTATTACAATTTGCAACAGAGGATTCAGTAGTTTATGTTTGTTCATTCAACATTGAAAGGATGTTTTCTGGGTAAACAAATTATAATTCTATTTAGTCCGTCAGTGATAACTGGACCCGTATTATTTGCTTTAATAAATAAAAAACCGGCCAAGTGCGAGTCGGACTCGCGCACGAAAGGTTCCGTACCATTATCGCAAAAACGGCAAAAAAATCACGTTTGTTGTATGGGAGCCCACTTAAATATTTATTTTATTCTGTTTTTAGTTTTTGTTGTTATAGCGGCAACAGAAATACATCATCTGTGAAAATTTCAACTGTCTAACTATCACGGTTCATGAGATACAGCCTGGTGACAGACAGACAGACAGACGGACCGCGAAGTCTCAGTAATAGGGTCCCGTTTTTACCCTTTGAACCTTTTAAAAAATGACAAAGATAAAGCGCATCAAACATCAAACATCAGGAGTCGGGGCTTGTGACGTCACTTTGTCAGTATAAAGTGTAGCGCACCGTGACGTCATACGATATTTCAACGCGCTGTATCGTAGTATTTTTTTGATAACGTGGCAAAAAAACACGTTTTCAATATTTTAGGTTATGTAACTGACGGACTAAATTGTCAACTACCCTTTTGATTAAACTAAATAGCGTTAAAAATCGGGGTTAGTTTTATAACAATACACATCAAAGCTATTGTCAGAATATTGTATTTACAAGCAACTTGAAACAAACCAACTCCTTTTTAATAAACGCACCGACAATGTTAGTTTGCCGCCGTTTCAACGCTGATAGGACGCAATATTCACAAGTTTTATATACAGCGTAAACAATGGATGAAACGACTAGCGTTGTAGGATCTATATTTGCCTCCGCAGCCGCAAGTGCGGAACTTCTGCAAGAAATCTATAAGTTTACATTGGTCGGGCCGAGGGTCCACATATAGAATCACCATCCTTGGAGGGCACAGGCATTTTAGGCTCCTCTAATTTATTGTAGCCGTGGTGGTCTCTCCGGTTTGTAATTTAAACTAAACTGAAGACAGTAGAAGTGACCCCTAAATAATCAATTATTATAATTGAATAATAAAAAGGTACCTAATGGATTTTTTTTCAAAAAAAACTTTGATTATACTTTTTATCCCTTTATTTTCACCTCTGCCTCCGCTAAATGGCTTCTGTTACGTTCCTAAAACGCCTATTCCGTGTACTCTGTATATACGTACGAAACTCGTACTGTATACGACCAAAGTCGTACCATAAACGACGAAATCAAATTTCGAATGCTGCAGTTATGATGTATTTGTGGTTCGCAATTGGTTGCGGTTTTCAGAGAGCGGTTGCTAAATTCAATATTTGCGTGCAATGTAAGTATTGGCCATTTGCTTCTCTACACTTGAGTAAATGCCTAGTAATAAATAGACTATTAGCCTTTTCCTAACTAAGTTGTGATGGGGATGGTCAGTCCCCAGTCTAATAAGATGGAGATAAATACCATTCTTTTACGCGGACAGACTTCCAGAATCCAGTAATTGGGGAAAAAAATAATACCCTTTGGAAAGATTTGTTATCAGTATTTGGGTTTGGTGACCCATATTAGTAATTTATTATTTTTATTAAATCATTATAGGATCCATAGTTAGATGAACGACTGTTGCACAATTAACGTCCAACCACAAACAATTGCCAATCAACAATGACCCTCCTACGCCAGTGGTTTACAACCTCGTAAAACGCAGCTAAAGTTAACTTATGTTTATTTATTTAAGGCGATAATATTTTATTTACGCAGCGAATGTTTTGCGCCCCTATGTGTACAAGGCTACAAGTTACGACCAACCTTGACGGTGCATCGTTAGGTTAACTTTAGTAAAGTTAGCGGTGGTAACTTATCTTTTAGTTGCTTCGTTTGAAAGTTTACTGAAGCGTGGTAACTAATATTTGAAGGTAAGCATAATCTTTTTCCTGCAGCTACGTTTATATGGTCTATTCCACTTCTTCTTCAATCGGTCCTTAATCACTGAGGTTCGTGGTCATCACCGGACCTTTTATCGGATAATCTGCAAACATCGACTCCGGTTCAAAGTTGCCGTCACTAAATAACAGTAATCTTGGAAATCACTGACAACGGTGAAGGAAAACATCGTGAGGAACCATGGACATGTTTATTATAGGTTTGTGCTCAAATATTATACTGATAATTGCTGCATGGCGTTTAGGATCATCATCTTCCTGCCCTTGTCCCATGTTACTTAGGGTCGGCGCAACACGTTTTCTTCTTCCATACCGTCCTGTCCCCCGTCACACTATTACTGACTCCCTTTTCTTTCATATCACTCCTCACACAGTCCATCCATCTTTTCTTTGGCCGTCCCCTTCCTCTCCATCCATCCAAATTTATATTCATAACTCTTTTAATAACATGCTTTTCATCCCTCCTCATCAGATGACCATACCAGGACAAACGTTTTCCTTTCAACTTTTCTGTCACTGGCGCCACTTTCAAACTTCCTCTAATATACTCATTTATCACATTATCCATTCTCGTCACACCGCGCATCCATCTCAACATTCTCATCTCTGCTACATGCAATCTCTTTTCATCCATCTTTTTCACAGCCAAACATTCTGATCCATACAGTACGACAGGTCTAATCACGCGGACTTGTAAATTTTTTACCTTTAATTTGAGGGGTATCCGTGGGTCGCAAGTTGTTCCAGTGACCCTGTCGCCATTTCATCCATTCCGAGTTGTGTGAGGATAAACAATAAAATAAAATAAATGATGTAATTTGGTCTAGGGTGTAGCTTCCTTCACCTGGTCCATCATGTTGCTGGCCCGCCTCCTGCTCCCTTTCCTTGGGTATTACCATCAATGACCAGCTTTTCGAAGCTGCTACTCGTATCTCTCTTGTCTGCCTCGCAGGATTTTTCCGGGTTAAAAACTTATTTATCACTTCACAATAGTGTATATTTCTCTCGCTGATATAATTTCCAGTACCTAGCTACTTTCAGCGATTGCCAAACACACAATTTCACCTCTTTTTAATCCCCGACGGAAAAAGAAGGGTGTTAAAAGTTTGACGTGTGTTGCTGTGTATCTGTGTATTTGTGTGTCTGTCTGTGGCATCATAGCGTCCAAACGGGTGAACCGATTTTGATTTAGTTAGTTTTTTTTGTTTGAAAGGTGATATTGTCAAGAGTGTTCTTAGCTATGTTTGAATAAAATCGGTTTAGCCGTTAAAAAGTTATGGGCGTTTTACTGTTAGAATCGGGGTGTTTTCGCAAGACATCGTGTCACAATTACGTGTTCAATAGATTGCCGATCGAAGCGTATCTACTATGTACTAGATAAATTATGTAGCATAAATAAAAAAATGTCGGGGGTTTTTTAACTTTGAAATTTAACTTGTTATTATTATAAGTAATACCTACTCTACTTCACCTATGGAAAACTAAAAGATACCTTTTACAAATTCGTGGATAAATGTGTACTTACCTAAAAGTAAACATAACCATTTGTGAACTTTAATACCAGTAAAACTTATGAAAACTATTTTCTTCCAAGTTATTTTGCTGTTAGCAAGAAAATGTAGGTACTACAGTTACTCCTAAAATATGATACTAAAATGTTATAAAAAATATCTAGGTACGTAAACGTAATGTAAGAAATATGGGACAGTGTATGAGATGAGCTAAATAGAAATAATATTTTTCTAGAACGTGATTATGAGCAATTTTTTGGGGAATTATTCTATTTTCAGTTCTCACTTTTGGCTTTGACAAACATAATGTCACGCCTCTAATCCAAGTACCTATTAGCACGGGCACCCAACGCGCAGAAAGAAAATTTGGTTCAAATAAATTGCACTAGATGGCGTGATAAGCTTCGATTTGGTATTGAGTTTTGTGAAATATTAAGATTTTCTAGAGACGAACCTTAAAAAAAATATGTTCTTGTTTAATTAACTCACCTAAGCATAAATTAAGGAATATTGGGCTCTAAATTCACATTTGAATGAATTATTTAATTTTGTTTCCAATAGATGGCGCGGTTTTAAATTTCTGAGATTTGTTTTATAACACATTTTGGTTCAATGAAACTGTAAAAACGTGCAAAAAATACTATAAAACAATCGTCGCTGTATTTAAAAAAAAAGTATTCACAAACTGAATAAACCCTTTTACTTGCAAACCGTTGCTAACACCATCTATATCCGTGGAATAGAACCGAACGCGATCGAAGTTCTGACGATAAACGCTAGTTACGTCGGCACGGTTTCTTTGTATGGGATGAGGCATCTTTAGACTAGTATTATATTATCTGTGCTATTAGGCAGATGAGTATAGTGCACTCACATTTTTAACCCCCTGTAATAGTTGACGAACCTAGACTAGTAAATTGGTGTATGACAATTTTGCCTCTTTTTTCGGTATTCGCATGTCAGGTGTAGATTTCCCCCAAAACAGTGAAGCATAAAATCGTTAATACGTGAACAAATCGCTACACACGGCTGTTATCTTCGCCAGCACGCACGGCGGGCGTGACAAATGGGCGCACATTTGCATGCACTCCAAATTTTAATATTATGTGTAATTGTAGGGGCGAGACTTAGTTGGGCTTAAGGAGAGTTGCATGTTAGAGCGTTACAAAACATTTGATAATTTTATCTTTTTAAATTAGTTCTTTTTTGAAAATAATAATCTATACTAATATTATAAAGAGGAAAGATTTTTTTGTTTGTTTGTACCGAATAGGCTCCGAAACTGCTGGACCGATTTAAAAAAATCTTTCACCAATAAAAAGTTACATTATTCCTGTGTACCAATCATATGCGAGATGAAAGACGCGATGTGGATTTCCGTCTATAGTAAGTGAGACCTAGATGTCTGCGAAATCACTACTACTGATAATTCTCCCGTCAGATCCCAGTTATCATCATCATCAGCCTATTAATGTTCCCACTGCTGGGACACAGGCCTCCTCTCTGTGAGAAGTAATGGGCCGTTATCTACCACGCGGGCCCAGTGCGGGTTGGTGGAAGTCACATGTCTTCGAAATTTTGGTTCTAGGACATGCCGGTTTCCTCACTATGTTTTCCTTCACCGTTTTGAGACCAGTGGTGATTAAATAATTTACACAAAGTAAAGCGCCTGCCTGGGCTAAAACCCACGACCTACCACTTCTAAGTCCCGGCCAATACCGCTGGGCCACCACTGCTCACTTCTCACAGATCCCAGTTATAGTTATCGGCACGTAACTTGGCAAGAGTCGTTAGATGCGCGGAAGTCATTTTTTAGGTCTCTTTGGTTACTTAGCGGGACGCGGGGAGCGTTTAGCTCCGTTCCGAGCGCGCGATTGGTTAGTCAGTTGACACATGGATCGACTGACCAATCGCGTTGCTTCCACGTTCCGTTCGTACTATACGGTGGTTGGTCAGTTCGCTCACTATGCGCGAACTTACCCCCTTATGCCAAAACCTTGCCAAGTTACATGCCGGGGACTATATCATACACATAAAAGTACAAATTGCTGGCAGCCTTATCCAGACTCTGATCGGAACATACTGTAATTCTGCTATCCTATCTCAAGTTTACCGAGTTAAGATTCTGATCGGTATGTAAATCGGTTTTAAGTTAGCCATATAGGTACTAGTCTAGTCTGAATTATGTCCGCCTGGAACATAAGTTAGAAAATTTGCGAATGAATAGTTGCTCACAAGAAATTACGTCGAAAGTCTACAGAAACATTGATTAAATGCAACCTATAATCGAATTAGGCATTTCGTTTCAAATCGATACTCATAGCCATCTGTCTAGCATGACAACAATGGTGTATGCAAACGCTTCCTACTCTCAGTTGCGCCATCTTAGACCTTATTGACATGGATCTAGACACACGGTAGTGTGTCAGCCAAGTTCGCGAAACAGAAGGGCGACACGCCTGCTTACGGTAATATTACACGAACTATTTCGGCTTATTTTCGACTCCCCCTTTCTTCTGTTAGACCTACACATTTCAAATCTCTTAAAACTATACAATAGTGCGACTTGGTAAGTTGACACATACTTACTTGACCAAATAGTACTGAAGCTCAAACATTAAAGTTTTAAGTGACATAGAATATAACAAATTTTCTTTCAAAGAACTTTATTCATGAAAGAAGCAGTATGTATGATTTAAAAAACTTAAGATAATTTGGTTAACATTTAGACACGGTAAAGATTCAGTATTCTATCTTCATACAAACGGTTGGAACGCGAGTCATAGCTACGCGTCTCGAGTTCAGCCAACACTCGATACACTACAGTCGCAAACAGTCACGAACGGTGTGATGGTTTTGTAAGCAGTAAGCGTGCGATTTGTGAATATTTTATTCAAATACGTACAAGTACTTATTTACTTAATTTGGCAGAGAGCAATTATAGACTATATTGTGCTGTTTTAACCCCAACGGAAAAAGAGGGGTGTTATAAGTTTGAGGTGTGTCGTTGTGTATCTGTGTATGTGTGTCTGTCTGTGGCATCGTAGCGTCCAAACGAGTGAACCGATTTTGATTTAGTTTTTTTTTTGTTTGAAAGGTAATTTTAGTAGTTTTCTTAGCTATGTTTGAATAAAATCGGCTCTGCCGTTCAAAAGTTATGGGCGTTTTACTGTTTGAATCGGGGTGTTTACGCAAGATATCGTGTCATAATTACGTGTTCAATAGATTGCCGATCGAAGCGTATCTACTATGTACCAGATAAATTATGTAGCATGAAATAAAAATGTGCCGGGGGTTTTTTTAATTTTGTAATTTTACTTGTTGGTTGCTAGAATTCTTGTAAATCGCACTCAGAGATAACATTTTTTAAATTACCTGGAACTTAGATAAAGTACCTATAGATTAAGCCTTAAAATGACCTTGATTGATAGAGCGAGATGGCTAATTGGCAGCTCCATGTAAATAATAACAAACAAACTCGGTTTTGTTTGATTTTCTATGATTTCGTGGTATTACGTGTTAATTGAGACAAAGAATTTGGGTTATTTATAGATAATAAGTGTCAGTGCGATGGTGGGTTGTAGTGTTCTTGTTCTTGTTGTAACACCAGAACTAACTATTGCTGTCTCATGTGCGGCCACGCCAGTGCTTAATCTATAGGTACTTTATCTAAGACCTGGAATCTCTGAAAGGCAAGACTATAAAAAAAATATATACCTAACCTACTAGTATTTTGTTTCTTTTTTAATAGGTAAGTATTTAGCTTTTTCCACCGAGTAGAATACCTGGATTATTAAATAAATATGTGGATAGGGTGATAAAGCCACACAAGAGTGACCTACATACGCTCGGGTTAAAAAAAACTAGTAGGTAGTTGCCTAAGCTATCTATGTACTTATCTACTTAATATATTATTGAATTATACGAACCTAGTTAGATTTAAAATAAGTATAATAAAAAATATAATATAAACCTGAGATTAGAGAAAAGAATCTGAGATACATATTTACATTCAATAACTAGAAAGAAACTGAAGTAGGTAGGGGCGGGTGGCCCTAACGGATGTTTACATGACGCGCGCTTGTAGGCACTTATTTCAAGGACAGGGCCGAGTCACAATACTGTTAGATATCTTTACCGTGATTTAAATCTCACTTCTTTTATCAGCGAAGCCGTTTCAAGAACTTGGCTTTTTTTCACATTTATGTTTTGGGTGGGATCTGTATTCTCTATAACTATTACTAACAGTACTGATAGCATAATTAATTAAGTGTAGACGTGTTAGATACACTAGATAATCCAATAATGAAGTCCTCTCGTGCGGTAGGCTCTGTTTAATTAGGTTACCTTGAGATGCTTGCGGGTAGATATGATTTGGTACTACTAGCTAAATGTTAGCTGTGAAATGACGGTTTGCTTTTGTGGTGATATCTGAAGATTTAAAGTAAACGAACGAACCTAGGACTGGGCCAAGGGAGTCGCCAGCCGATGGAACAGGGGGAGGCAAGTTTATATATGGAGTAAATATTTGTAATGAAGCAGATTAGAGACATCGAACATCACGATCGGGGCATCCACTGCCAGCCATAAATACTATACCAAGATAAAGCCAATGACTAACATTTAGAAACGATACTAAAATCAAACAATATTAACCCAACAATTCACAAAGATTTTGACCTTAAAAAAAAGTTAATTAAAAAAATCAAAAAACCCGACTGCTTAAAAAGCAAACTAAAAAGACGTAAACAAGAAGAAAATCATGCTGTGCAGTCGGAGGATACATATTCGCGAGCTGGCGGATCAAAACCAGATGTATCCTCCGACCGCACAGCATGATTTTCTTCTTGTTTACGTCTTTTTAGTTTGCTTTTTAAGCAGTCGGGTTTTTTGATTTTTTTAATTAACTTTTTTTATTTACAACTTTTTAGTTATTTTTTTTTAGAATTAGGTACATTTAAACATATAAGTGTTATATATTTTTGAAATTGCCTCTTAAAATCCTTTATTTTGATACCTCACACGACGGGTTTGGAAGAAAAAAAAAATTTTGTCCACAAAATGGCTCCCAAAATCCGCCATTTTTGTTTTTTCCAATTTTAATGTAGCCAGTGACACTCGCAGGATTAAGACGAATCGATTGACTTAAGAATTATCAAAATTGGCCAACGCGTTTGGTCTCTAGAACGCCACATAGGAACAAACATACATACATAGACTGATAAACACATTACCCTCCTTCGGCAGTCGGGTAAAAAGATTGAACAACGCTTTCGAAAATTGTTACAGGAGACAGTTTACCAACAAAGTCCCATAGGATAATCTGAAACAGCTTTCCTCGATCCCCAAATGACCATTTGCCAAAGTATATTAAATTTAAAAAGCAGAAACAGATAAGTCAATAATTCAGAATATTGAGTGCATTTTATTGTCCTCGAGTGTACTATCTGAGCTACACTGGAGTGCATATGGATCAGTGATACTGCTGGCCCGTACACAAATGTACGTATATTTATGTACATAAAATGTGTACATTATGTATGTATGTATGTAAAACTGAACTGTGGTATCCAATAGCGTGATTTATTTGCATTTCAGTGTACGCTTGAAAGTTTGATGTTAAAAATGGATGCTGTGCGAATGTCATTTGTTCATTGTATTGATTGAATGACCGCGTTGTTATAGAATGACCCTTTTGTAGGCTCACTTGTTGCCGCCCGCGACTCTGCCCGCGTGGTATAAGTACTTCTCCTAATATCTTTATAAATTATAGCCTATGTGTTATTCTGATGTATAAGCTATATTTCTGTAAAGTTTCATCAAAGTTCGTTCAGTAGTTTTTGCGTGAAAGAGTATCATAACAACATATAGTAACATCCATCCATCCTCACAAACTTTCACATTTATAACCTACTAGCTTCTGCCAGCGGCTTCGCCCGCGTGAATGTCGAAAATTTTCCCGGGATAAAAAGTATCCTATGTGTTATTCCTGACTATAATCTATCCCTGTGCCAAATTTCAACCAGATCCGTCCTTTCAGTAGTTTTTGCGTGAAAGAGTAACAAACAAGTTTGTGAGGATGGATGGATGTATGTATATTTGTTACTCTTTCACGCATAAACTACTGAACGGACAGATCTGGATGAAATTTGGCACAGAGATAGAGTATAGTCCTAAATAAATAAATGATAAAATATAATCACATATTCGATATTCAGATTTCTTTCACTTACAGGAGAACGCCACATGCACCACAAATTAAACAATTAATCGAACTACCCATCTAATTTACAGCTATATTGCAAATAGCTAATTTTAGCTAATAATTCAGTCATACCAGTGACAGAACTGAGATACAGCTAACTATTCAACTCAAGCACCTAAATTACCGCCGCTTTTAACTAAATATGACACACCCGTCACACCTAATAGACAATATTCAACGCTGCATATCAAAGATAACATAATGGATTTATAAATCACTGCTTTATCTGCTAATCACATTGAGTTTGCGGTTTATTATTATATAATAATTATTTAGCAACTAATAATATTCTACTGTATTTTGAAACCACTGGCTTTTGTAATGTGGTTCCCACGCCTTCCAATACTACCATAGATATCATACAAGGTGTAATGGTATGGGTATTCATATTTTAAAAACTGCTTCTGGTCATAGAAACAAAATTATTTTCTTTAAGGACCACTGATGCACTGGTCGCGTCAAAGCCTCGAACATCGACGCCGAGTTAACAGCCTGTCGGTTTTTTTCCCGACTGCCGAAGGAGGGTAATGTGTTTATCGGTTACATTTCGGGGAGTGTGCGACGGAAGTGCACAATTTTATTCCGCCCTTTCCATCATCGGACTACAAGACGTACGGCTATGCGCCATCGGTTCATGCATGGTGGACCTCCCTCCCATACGCACAAAGCGTTTTGCTAATACTTTCATTATGCGTACAGCTAAGGAGTAGAATTCCCTTCCGGAGTCTTTGTTTCCTGATAGCTACAATCTTGGGGTCTTTAAGTCAAGAGTGAATAGATTACATCTAGGCAAGCGTGCTTCACCGTAGACCACATCATCGCTTACCATCAGGCGAGATAGTGGTCAAAAGCGAGCCTACCGCAAGAAAAAAAAAAACCATAGTGAATTCTCAAAAAAAATGGCCTTCCATACTAATTTTCATCAGCTGATTATATTTTCTACGGTAATATTTTTTTTTTATTTGAATATGTCTCAATTGACGAAAATGGTTCGTTCCCCTGAGCAGAAATACTTTTAAAATATGATTACTCAAGTACTCATTTCCGTAACACTCTGTATACCGATTACAGTGGGCTGGTCTGATCATGCCATGTCCACCCACTGAGTGAGTTCATAATAATTATAAATTATCTTGGTCTTCATGTTTCACGGAGTTACTTACTTTAGTTCCTACCTATTGTTAGCACGGGGGCAAGTGAAGGAAAGATAGAAAGAAAATACATTTATTTAGCACAGACTAAAAGACACACAATATAGGTAGGAACTACATTCATAATAATATATTAAAAATACTAGGCAACTGGGCTTATCCCCGTTGTAAACGACCCTCTGTGCCTAGTGGCCTTGTTTGTTCTGTCACCTGCTTGATATGGAAATTTATGTTTTTTCCTACTCCTCCGTTATTCTTTTCTGATTAATTTCGTTGCGGGATCCAAGACAGTTAAATTCATTCTCCGGGACTTCGTCGAGCTTCATTGCCTCGGCGCTTTTCTGGTGGTCGCCACTGTTGATTCTGGCTTTCAGGAGTTGCAGTGGTTTGGGAATAGTGCGGTTGGATTGTCTCAATAAAATATATATATCTAAACATCAGATAAAATTCAAATAAAAATAAACATGAAAATGTGTAAAGTCTGACGCAAGAAGTTAGTAGGTAAGTGTGCCTCACGGCTGCGCCAAAAAGGCCCAGTTCAGCAAAAATGTCAGACGACTAGTGCCTGACGCTGGTTTCCAACTGGTCCTGATTTGTAAAGTGACATATGTATGTATACATAAATAAGTAAAATAAATATGTGTTCGTTAAAAATTGTGAGGAATAGGGGAATATGTACATAAATAGTGTGAAAATGAGTAAGTAACTCGTTCTATCCCGTAAACATAAGGATGAAAAGCATAAACCTGTTACCAAAACCAACTATTTACTACAGCTGCCATTTATCATATCACCAACGCAATAGAAGTCAAAATCGGTTAAACGGCCTGCAAAATGGGTTTCCATTTTACAGCCCGTTCAACCTATTGTTAAATGTCTAATTTGAGTATAGGTTTCAACATAGTGGTGCTGAAAATTCTCTAAGTCAAGGAGTCAACTTTAAATTTCACATCTTCGTTAGCAAATTATTTATGTTCTATTGCAACAATGTTTATGTAGGTAAATTCAATGGTCAATGCCTACCTACAACCTAACCAATATGGCAATCTTGATGACTGAATAATTGATTAATCTAAAGATCAAATATATTTGTCACTCATAAATGAATCATAAGTAGGCAAGCAGGTATGTCGATAAGTATTGCACAGACCTAAAATATTAACATTACTAAAGAATTCTTATCACAGTAGTCAAGGTGGACAAGACAAGTTGATAAAAAACTGAATTCATTGTAAAATAACCTTGAAAACCTTACCACACAAAAAAAATATGACGTCATCATCAATACACTATGTTCGTGGTATCTGAGTAAGTATTTTAGCATTACTCATATCGGCCGAAATAGCTCAGTTGGGAGAGCGTTAGACTGAAGATCTAAAGGTCCCTGGTTCAATCCCTGGTTTCGGCAATCTCTTTTTGTGTTTTCTTTCAATATTTTGTGAATTAGTATTCTGTTTTATTGAAACATTTTCATTTAAAATTGGCATTTTGCCTTAGAAAATGGTTTTATTTACTATTTTTTAAATGAGTTAGCGGCAAAATCTTCCGTTGCCTTCTAATGACGCTCAGTGGCGCCATCTGGTGTGATATACCGTCATATTTTTTTTTTACTATTTTATATTAATTGTTTTAAATTTTATGCATAGTAAATATTTTTGTAATTACGTAACAGTTTCAATTCATCTTCAGTATCTCGAAACAATATGGAGTTCTTGTAACTTATTAACCGACATATTAATAGAGGTTCGTCTGTAGGCTCTTTACTTTACCTATTTTTAAGGCGGCCTAGTCGGAATCCATTACCGTATTATAGCCGTTCAATCCCCTAGACCGGTAACTACAGTAAAATACGAGTAGTAGTTACAAATGTTTATCTATTTCTTATCATATATAAATAAATCTAATAGGATCGGTGAATGAATGAAGATAGACATCTTTAGATTAGAATTGGTTATTATTTCTTATATACTTAGGCCTTCTCTCCGAGATATAACAATAAACATAACAACAGTTATATAATTATATGGCAATAATACCAACTGTGACGCATTCTACCAGAAAATATTTATTTTATTTTATTTTAAATGTGTTTATATTTTACTCTCTGTATCTAATTTTTTTCAGTTCATATTACCATTGTATTTTTTTATTTGTAAAAAGTATGTGTACGTTTTGAATTTTGTTAATTTTGAAGATTTTTTGCCATAATGTTGATAAACTCTAAGGCTAAATTTTTTATAAGTATGTCATGTTTTGATTTGTTTTATTCTATTAATAGGTATATTACCTTATTAAAAGAGTTTATATTTAGTCGATACTCTAAAAAACATACCGTGGCCTCCTTTAATTGAGGCAGACACTTGTCATTACTAGGTACAAATTGGGCCCCCAACGAAAGAGGTACACTAAAAAAACACAATGAATCATTAGAGTCTGGCAAACGAAAGTAGACACTCGAATTATTTGCAAACTTTTTATATGGCAATGCTATACTAATGTCAACTTCAATTTTTGGTTATTTGTTGTGGTCTTGATAATAGCATTTATATAAGTGAAAAATGAATAAAACAATTAAAAGTGGATTACGGGAGATGTCGTTTCGCATGGTGTCTTAATATTAACAAAAACCTCAGGAGAAGGTCTTCTAATTCAAACAAAAACAAGATTGTTTACGTGTGGTGTTAGATTTCATCAGTTAGTATGACGCTAATAAGTTAAATAAACCAAAATTATTATAGAATACTGTTGTTTTTTTATGACATAATGACTAAAATATTACCTACCTCAATTAGCTATAGTATATTTATCAGATGAAATAAAATAAATAATGCTTAAGTATCAAATTAGGTTATTCCAGGTATTTCATACTAGTTTTGGGGTTGCTACGCTGATATTTTTTTAATTTGCCGCTCTTTTTCAGTCTCTACTTTCGTTTGCCAGACTCTATTTATTGTATTTTTTGTGTATCTCTTTCGTTGGAGGCCCTGAATAAAAAAATCTGTACATTATTATTATATTTGCTGATAGATGCCGGTTTCTTTTTAGGGTTCCGTACCCAAAGGTTAAAAACGGGACCCTATTACTGAGACTTCGCGGTCCGTCTGTCTGTCTGTCTGTAACCAGGCTGTATCTCATGAACCGTGATAGTTAGACAGTTGAAATTTTCACAGATAATGTATTTCTGTTGCCGCTATAACAACAAATACTAAAAACAGAATAAAATAAATATAAAGGGGGGCTCCCATACAATAAACGTGTTTTTTTTGCCGTTTTTTGCGAAAATTGTGCGGAACCCTTCGTGCGCGAGTCCGACGCGCACTTGGCCGGTTTTTATATACTTAAAACTTACTTCGCTTACTTCGTGAGCATATCACCGCCCTTGCTTCTTCTCTTCTATTGGTCGCAACATTACAGTGAACACAATGCTTGAACTCAATGTTCAGCCGTATGCCTTTCCATAGATTCTTTTACCGATTGTTTTGTGAATGTGTGAACATTGTAGGCCTTCTAGATTTCTAGATGCTTGATAAATTTGTTAACTTTTTATCTAGTTTATATAAACTTTTTTTTTGTTTCTTACGACTTATTGTCGGGCCTACGTTGTCCCCCCTTATCTAAGCACTAATGCTGTAACATGGAAATATTGTAAAAACAAACCATTTTTTTAAAGTGTAACGGTGGAGTTTCTTGCCGGTTCTTCTCCATAGGAAACGACTAACCCGAACCGTGCACCTTTTGTCGACGTTTTATAAGGGCCCATGTAGGACCACGTGAAATAAAAAAAAAGGTTTTTTTTTTTTTTTTAACTTGCTTTTTTTATTTCCATGAGGAAAAATTAACTAACAAAAAGAAATGATTTTTGCTAATTTTGTCATTTTCTTATTGTCAACAGGCACGACGGCTTACGACACAGTGAGACCCCTCGCCTACCAGGACGCCAGAGTGTTCATGCTCTGCTTCAACATCGCCGAACCTGAGACCTTACACAATGCTGCTGCTAAGGTAACTCCTGATCCTCTCATAGAATAATAAATGCAGTTTATATTGTCCTAAATATCGGCACAGGATTGATTTTATGTAAATAAAAACCGGCCAAGTGCGACTCGGACTCGCACACGAAGGCGGATCCCTTCGACATCTGGATTTGGTCAGCCAGCTCACGAATATGTATCCTCCGACTGCACAGCATGATTTTCTTCTTGTTTACGTCTTTTTAGTTCGCTTTTTAAGCAGTCGGGTTTTTTGATATTTTAATTAACTTTTTTTATTTACAACTTTTTAGAATTAGGTACATTTAAACATATAAGTGTTATATATTTTTGAAATTATCTCTTAAAACCCTTTATTACCCCACAAGTAGGCCTAAATTTTCCCCACAAAATGGCGCCCAAAATCCGCCATTTTATCTTTTCCAATTTCAATGTTGCCAGTGACACTCGCAGGGTATAGATGAATCGATTTACGTATGAAACATCAAAATCGGCCAACGCGTTTGGTCTCTAGAACGCCACATAGGAACAAACATACATACATAGTGTGATAAACACATTACCCTCCTTCGGCAATCGGGTAAAAAGAGGCCTGTGCCTTATAGTAGGATAATACCACGATTAAATAGTGCAGACAACAGAGGTTTGGGTTATTAATACCATTTTTGATACAGCATAGGTATGTCCAAAAATAGACAGAATGTGATACTCAATACATTTATTGCTTCCACATGTGAACTTAGATGGTAGGTTACAAATTTAGACCATTGTGGACCCTGTCGGGCACTGCAAAATTAGGAGAGAGGAAGAAGGCTTCTTTTATTTGACTAAGTATTAGATTTCAATTAGTTAAATTTAAATTTTTTCATTTACATTAAAATAGCATTTAGTTACAATAACTTGTTTTAATTTATTAATTAATGAATTACATTTTTGTTTTTCTTTAATTATTTCTGGTAATTTATTATATATTTTCATTGACATGACTAATGTACTTGTTGGGTGAATGTTTAGCTTAGAGCTTGATAGGTTGCGTCAATTAACTTAATGCCTCTTTGAGTTTTTACCCGACTGCCGAAGGAGTGTAAAGTATTTATCAGTCTATTTATGTATGTATGCTTATTCCTATGTGGCGTTCTAGAGAACAAACGCGTGGGCCGATTTTGATGGTTCTTACGTCAATCGATTTGACTTAACCCTGCGAGTGTCACTGGCTACATTAAAACTAGAAAATAGGAAAATGGCGGTTTTTGGGCGCCATATTGTGGGGGCATTACAGTCTTCTCAAGATGTACCTGAACCTAATGATTTCTGTTTCCAGTGGTACAGAGAAGTAAGAACCCACGGCGGTTCGGCCCCCGTGCTGCTATGCGGCTGCAAGGCCGACCTTAGACATGAGAAGGAAACGCTCACCATGCTGTCAAAGCTAAGAACACATCCAGTCACCAGTGAAGAGGTGAGCAGAAGTCTCTTAACAGTGGAAGACATACATAGATTTTATCAGGCACTTTATCAATTAGAAGAAGTTTCTAGCAATAGAAACAAACATTCTATCAAATTAAATCCACAAAATTTCTTGTAAAAATACTAAAGGAAAAAGACCAACTTAATTTCATTACACAGATTGCCGTAAGCAATAAGAATTCAGACCATCTTATTACACTATACAGAGATCTACCTCCACGAACAATTACACTCTCTAGAAGAACGAAAATAAACCTACCTACCCATCATTCTAATTCACGAAACCCTAATCCTACAAGGACTTCACAAACACATGCTCCAGCAATTTAGACTACCTTCTAATAGTCCCGAATTTATTTCAGCCCCAATTTCACGGAGTTCGCCAACATCTCGAATTAGAAAGCTCCGATCCCTAGTGAAAGCGATTTAACTCCATTCATCAGAACTCCTAATCTAAATTGAAACATCCTGACGCATTTACACGTATTGTATAACGGGGCAATTGAAAACTCGGTCGCAAATTCAGGCTGGACGTCCGTAATTAGAGATCTTATTCAACTAGTTACCATTTGGTAAATGGGAGCAGAGTAATTGGCTCGTTTTGTGGATGAGTCGAACGGACTCACGAATCGCGCTGACATTGATGCTCCTTGGACCGATTCTCTTGTGTGAATCATTTGATTAATTGAAAAGTTCCGACTTCTTTTTTATTTGATACCTGTTAAGGTTCATAGGTTTTTGTAAGGAGTTGTTTTTACATTCATGGCAGTGTGTATTTGAAATGATGCATCACGATGACAGACATAATGACTCTGACCTATCATCATCATCTTCCTGCCCTTGTCCCATGTTACTTGGGTTCATCTTCCAAACCGTCCTGTCCTGCGACACGCCATCACTGACACTGACTCCCTTTTCTTTCATAATGACTCTGACATAATAAAAAAATGGAAGTAATGTAACTAAGATGTATGATGTCATAATAATGTAAAGTATGACGTCAATGACGTCAATGACGTCATAATAACTCATGTAAGCATTTGAAATTCCGGAGCCCATTCCTGTCTAATCTGTTTTACAAATATTCAAACTGTTTTGTAAACAATGCAATATTGGTGATTGATGCTTCAAATACGATTTTAAAATCGAAATGACAAATAAATCTTCATTTTCCACAGGCTTTATCAGTAGCAAGACAGCTGGGAGCGATGACTTATGTAGAGACATCAGCTAGAGCTTCCACAAAAGGCGTCAAAGATGCATTTGAAGTAGCCGCACTTGCCGCCCTCGGAAAATTAAACAAGCAGCAGATGAAACAACAGGTATACACCATTTCATATCACCATTCATAACATAATATTTCTTTAATATTCTTATCTTCCCCCTCTTTTTCCCTAACGTGCTGGACAGCATTCCAAGCGGATTCTAAAGTAGGTACGTAGACAAAGCTTATAGCTTTATCCACAGAGTATGGGCATGTCTCGGCTGCCGCTACTGGTGATACTGTTGACACTTTCCATATAAAACAAGTGTGTGACACAAATTACGTATAAAGAATGACGGCTTAGAATGAGGAACATAGCAGATGATGTGCGCGTGACGTACTTTCGGTTCCAGTATTTTCTTTAGTAAAGATACGGTAGGGTAGTCTCTGCAGTCGCGGCAATTCCATGCTCTGTGGCTGTATCCAACAGTTATACCTGGAAGTCCTTATATCAAACTTAATTACTTCCAATATTAAATAAAACGAACAAGATAAATAATATTTTTTCCCAACAGAAACAAGTGGGCCGCAGCAAAAGCAAGCGCGATCTGAAGGCCGAGCTGAAAGGGCGCGCGAAGAGTTGCTGCGTCATGTGATCCGTGGCCGGCCACCCGTCCCGGTGGCCGCACGACTGCTAGGCGACCACCGCCCTTCTTCTTGAACCCAACCGTTCCTCAGGAACAGACCCGGGCCTAAGTATACGCCTCGCGGAACACCCGACGTAAATTTTCACTGACGAGTTCCCCCTCATAAATAGGAGGCAACAAATACGACACATATTTAGTGTCAATAATTAACATATTTATGTGAAATAACTACGAAGTGATCAAATAATTTAATTCTAAGTGTGATTCATTTTATCAAAAGCCTAATAGAGAACTATTATTATTAATGTACTGTAAATTTTAATGGGAGCGGAACGAAGTTCTTTGGATTTTTAGGTGAAGGTATCAGTAAAATAAAAAGGTGCAATGTAATTATAGCCCTCAGGGTTGGAGCGTGAGCCTGTGATAAAGTAAAAATAGAAAATTCGCGAGAAAAAATAGAAACGTTCTAGATTGAATTAGAAAGGCGAGACGACGCTCATTTTGGCATTTTATTATCAATAACAGTTAAAACATTAATTGTAAAGATAAAGAATCATGTTAGTTAGGAACAAATGCGTGTTTTCATATACATTGACATAACGACGTAAGTATAACTTGATGTTTTTCTATAAGATAGCATTTTCATAATGTATAAAATGTACTGGAAGTTAATGAGGCTCCGTTGTTTTGTGTAGGACCAATGTTGCTCTTAATTTTGATGCAGTAGCTTGTTTGTTTTAAAGCTACGAGCTAAACATTTATTTGTGATATACATACGTAAATGTAATTTAAAAAATAAAATGCACAATGGTGGACAATACTAAATTACGGAGGTCCATAATGCTAGTTAGTTTCACGTCCATGTTTGCTATAGGTGTTAGATTTTTGTACGTTTACAATATGTAAAATGTAATGTTGCTTGCCTATAGAAATTCGTACACCATCTTGTAAATTAGGATCATCTCTCCTTAAAATTGTCGGAATAAAAACTTCCTTATTTGCCTTTTAAATATTACTAAAATATATTTTATTATGTGACAAAGTCCGAATTTTAGTTTTTGAAAACGTGTCATTTATCTAAGATTTAAAAGAAAATACGTCCCTGCTTTTGCCAACAACCATTTACACTTTTCCAGACATCTTATTCAAGAAAAGTGCTTGATCATTCCATGAATAAAAATGGCCGTCGTTTTTGCGTCTTGATGCCTAAAACGTCAAATAATAATAAAGGCCGCTATTGAGTTTCATAATTAGGTTTTCAAGTCACGCGCGGCAGAGGTGAAGCTTGGCGGCACGATTGCGTTCGCCTCCCAAATTCAACATAAAACTAAAAATGAGAATAAGGCATGAAAATATTCATAACACGATTTTCATTGTGTTTCGGTAAACTTAGTGTTTGAATATTATTTTGTTCTCGAATCCGTCGGTACGAAATTGCTGCCCAAAAACTAATATGAATCTTTTTAAATTCTAATTTCTTTTTGAATCCAAATTACTTATGACACGCACGTAATTTAAATTGTATAATGGAATGTTGGCAAAATCAGGTACCTATTCTTCAAATTAAGTACATTTCTAGTTAGGTGAAACAACAAATAAAAATTCTTCATATTGAACAAATTGAATGTTAATTTTATTAACATTATTTTCGATTGTTTTAAAGTATTGTAAGTCGATATCAAGCTTTAAATTCAATGTTAGCTTTAATTATTATTATATTTAAACATGTGTAGTTTTAGTATATTTTTTTTTCATTAAAAGCGATTATCGGACAAACATTTTATTTACGTATCACATTCTTTATTTATGAACAAATGTGCATATCATGTAAGTTTTGTATAAATAAGAACTCTGACTTCATTTTTGCAATAGAAAACTTTTTCAGAGGGTATTTACTCCAAATACTTTTTGAGAATATGCCAATGGTTAGTATGCATTTAGCGCAAAATATAAAAAATAAATATATATATATGAAAAATATTTAGAGACTTGTGGCGTAAATAGGCCATTTTTATTTAACATACAAAGAATGTTAATAAATTCTATAATTCTTTCCAATGTATTCAATATTTGGATTTGCAAATAAATACGCTGAGTGCCATTCAATTATCTGGATTTATTCTCTAAAAGAAACGAGATTACAATTTCATTTTAACTTTGTAATTGGATTTTAAGCATTCGGGTTCGTTTTTTAGAAATAGGTTTCATTTACCTAAATATCACTTTTCACCATTTATTTTTATTAAAATGTAAAACGCTATCAGTTTTATATGGAAAAGGATAAAAAACTATAACAGCGTACCTTGCAGAATGTATTCACAATTTTATTCAACTTGGAATATAAGTTTCATTTTGCATAATCTAAACTCTGCAAAACTGTTTATCTGAAAAAAATGGTATGGTATGGTATGGCCATCGGAGTCATATTTTATTTTTTGTTTAAAAGTTCTATAACAAATGACGTCAGAGTGTCTACGAATGCCTTATATGTTACTTCTTATTTGTGTAATTAACGTAAAACAATGTTTTAATATTAGACAGTTAACTTGATGTTAGGCCACTTTGAATGTTGTTGCTAGATATCGAATATAGCGTTCAGTGTTTTTGATATCTGTCTTTTATTTTCACCTCCCACCCACTTCTTATTACTACAATGCCACGTTGAGAAATCTGTAAGGTACCATTTTTGAAACCCGCATTTATAAACATCGCCCGTTATAGAGGTGTTGTCAAATTCTAAGAGGGGTATTACACTATCATATATCTAGGATCATACATAGGAGCCTATCTCTTATCCTATATATATGACCACACTATTATAGTTCTATGATGAAATTTTTGACATATTTAGTTGCAAGGAACTCCCGGGCATCTGGCAGCAATTTGTTTTTTTTAGTCAATACAGTAGTGTTGCCAAAAATAATTTAGAAATTCCACTAAGCATAATGTGAACTTACGCCAAAATGTTGTTGTACTTACTTTATTCCGTCAATAAAACCGTCACAATAATGAATTGCCTAACAATTTAGAATATGGATGGATTGTGTATGAGGAAATACATTTTAAATTTAATATATAATATTCAATATGGCAAGACGTGTTTCTAAGACCCTACATATCAACAAATATAAAAAATCTTTTATCAAAGACAGAAATATATTTATTTCAACTAGGCCATTAAGCGGGCATTATACTTTTGAACGTCAACAATTAAAATTTACAACTAATAAAAACTTATTCTACCGTACATCCGGAAAAGTAGCTTGTTATAGAGAAGAACGCACAAGAAACTCCATCTCCACTCCACTCCCAAAGACGATATGATTTTAATGTTTATGTTACACTATCATATAAATATGACTCATAGATCTATGATCTTAAATATATGATAGTGTGAGAAAGAAAGCAGAGGACTGAACTCAAAATAAAGAAGGAATGTTTATTGAAGCCTGAATACAATCAATTATGGTAAGTATTGTGCTGTATGCACAACAATGGGAATGCTGCTACGCTTTTTACATCTTGATCAATTTTGTTGGAAAATCATTTCGGGTCATGGGCTAAATCAGCCACAATGTGGGTCCTAGAAAATTTTCGGCGACAATGCGGTAGACCCAGCTGAAGATGACGGGACGAGCTTGACGCCAATCGACGGGATTGGTCCACAAATATATTGCACTAAACCGAGAAGAATGAAAGCAACATAAGGAGGTTTTTGCCCTGAACAGGATGAAAATAATAATAATTACTATTTCACTGATAGAAAACACTGTCGCTGAGTTTCAATTTCTACTATGGAATATACAATACAATTTGTACAATTAACTAAATATAGAAACACACTATTTAAAATATAGAAAATACTTTAAAAATAAATTCTTCTTCTCAATCTGTTACTTCTTTCTTTACTTTTATTTTATGAGCGTTTGTCATCGCTATTCGTAACGGTCGTCTCTGCGTCGTAGTAGGCCTCCCCAAAAATCTCCACACGATTCGCGCGCCACGAATCCATCTCTTTCTTTGTTTGTAGACGAAGAGAGAAGTAAAAAGTTAGTACTCAATAAATATTTCAAGAGCTTTACCCAAAAAAAGTTTCCAACAAATAGCCTCAACAGTTCAACTTAGATCTTTACGTTAGGCCACTTTGAATGTTGTTGCTAGATCCTACTACACTACTTCCTACTAATATTATAAACGCGAAAGTTTGGATGGATGGATGTTTGTTACTTAATTACGCCAGAACGGCTGTACGAATATGGATGAATGAAATTCCGACTTCCAAACCAAAACACTACAAAGCGAAAAATTACTTTCTTTGCGGCGGTCCGTGTCTTTGGTGCTTATTTTTCTCGTTTTTGACACAACCTGCCGAAAAGAAAGTAATTTTTCGATTTGTAGTGTTTTGTTTTGAAAGTCGGTTATGTTAAAAAGGTTTTTATATTTCCCTAGAAATAATAAAATAATTAATAATTCTCTAGTAAAAAAAGAAGAGGTATTCTTTTTTTACCATGAAAATCATTTATCGTATATATATTATTATCGTATATTAGTCATCTCACAACAATTCCAACAAGCCGAAAAACGACTGGGTTACATTATTTTATAACGGAGTTCCGGTGCCTACCTTCCGGCTTCATCACCAGATCAGTTCGATGGAACCATTTTCATTAGAACCATTATTTTTAAATTTGCTTCATCACAGTCATTTAAATATTCCAGATATCTTATACCCAAAACATACTTATCATTGAGATGTTCCAGTAGCAATCTGTGGTCTTCTTTATCACCTGTATTTGGGTTCTACTTCACCAAATGATACTCGTACATTCTGAATGCAAATGGTTGCCTTGTTGATAAAAATACCAAAATCGCTATATGTATACCTATAACATTTGAGGAGTACCCTCGATTTCCATGGGATCCCATCATCAGATCCTTTCTTGGTGGCAATGGGACCACCTCGAGAGTATACCCTTTAAACAAAAAAGAATTCTCAAAATCAGTCCATACTATATGTAATCGGTGAAAATACACAGCCAAATATACAACCTCATCCTTTTTGGGAAATTGAAGTGAAAAAACGATGCTTTGTTTAAAACCAATAAAGTGTTATCAATGTTAGAATCGTAATCAAAGTTTTAATTTTTCATCCCGCGTAATGGTATCTTCTCGTCCAACTTACCACAGAGTCTCGAGACGAAAGTCTATGACCAGTGTGTATTGCCAGTGATGTTAAAACCTAGTCTTATACAATTGCTAGGGTTTCTGACTTCTATAATTCCAAAGGTTTCGAAAAAAAAGATTCTAACAAAAAGTTTCAACAGTTCAATTCAAACCAGTAGGTATATCTATCAGAGAAATACATCTTACCAATCCTCCATCCGATGCGGGGACGATATTTCCCCAGATCTGTTACTCGTAACGGCCTTAGGAAAGGCCTATGTTCAGCATTGGACGTTTAGGGTTATTAATGGACTGTTACCGTGACTTACAGTCTGGAAAGGGTATATTTGACACGGATACCTTCCAGTAGTGTGTCGTTAACTCCTTGGGATTTATAGTTATGTCTTGCTTTAGAGAAAGTTATCGTACTAACTAAAATTATGAATGTGTATCATGTTACTGTAAAAGCCTGAATTACGGTAAAACCTAGGATTTACCAGCAATCACAAGGTTCTAGCAAATTTTGGAAAGTAATTTGAGTGTGAAAACTTGAGGGAAAACCTCATATTTAACAAGAATGTTTTTTTTTTATTGTAAAAAGTGTACCAAGACTCATATGCAATTGCAATTGATGTCATGAAGAAATCTTCAGCGAATATTCCAAAGTTAATCAAAATTATTATATTTGAATGAAGCTGAAAAATTGCTGGATTCGATATCTCAAGCATTGTTGCTTGAGATATCGAATCCAGCAATTTTTTAAAAATAATGGCCATTGTTTCATCACTTAAGGTACTTAATGTAGGAAAAATAAGTATTTTGTTAAAAATGAGTCCTTTCCTAAAGTTTGTCGTGTGTCATTACTTCCCAGAGTTTGATCCTTATTAACGACACTATCGAATGGTGTAATAATACAGTATGCGTTTTTTTTTTCATAATCAGCTGGTTCGAATTCTGGCTAGGAATATTGATTTTTCAACAAGCCAATGATAGTGTTTAGTTTTCATCAAAATAGGCCTTGTGACTCCTTTGAGTATTTATCGCTATTCTCCACAGTTTCAGATTTGGGCATCCACCCCCACTTAAAAAACTCACTCTTTATATTAAACCACTTCATCCCCAACGACTTCTAATTTTTATCATTAACTGCAGCCGTGATCGTTGATCGTTTCTTGGAGCCAGTATAGCGCGTTCCACCAAGAATTTTCTTGATCCGTTATACTTGACAGGTCCCCGAATACTGAACTTATAAATCCGTCGCCGGAGAAAACGATTCTGCAAAGTGAGAGATGAGTCACGTGACCGTATTCTTCCTCCAACCTTTAACAAAACATCTGAAAATTCATGAGCGTGTAAATGCTGACCGCGCATGATAGTTGTTAATCGCAGCTTTTCTATTCAAGGCAAGAAATAATGCTTCAGTGAAGCCTTGATCTCATCAGCTCTAATATTCCAACTTATGACAGGAAGAGTTTGCCTGAAATCTCCAGAGAAAAGTAATGTGACATTGCCCATTGACCTCTCATCTCGACGAATATCCCGTAGTGTCATGTCCCGTAGTGTAGTGTTAGGCCTCGACGGCATTCTTATTTGCCATTGTGCAGTCATACCAAACGATAAGACAACAATCCTGAAACACTCTTGCTTTGCTTTATCACAATTAACAACTCGGTATTAAAGTGGTTGCGATGTCTGAAGAAGCCACAGCCACAGCCAACGCAATTTTTTCTTGTCTTCTGATTTCAGCGAGAATTGCTTTCGTTTGGTAAATATCGTCAAGGATCTAAAACACTACAGAACACCAACATCATTAGTAACAAATGACGCAAGCGTTTGGGACTATCACTGACACCGGCCTCCTCATGAGTATCGTCCCAGTGTAGGCCACCTTTAAGCAAGTGAAAGTGCTCTACATGATACACCAACTATTTTGAGAAAGGTGAAAGATGTGGGCTTCGAACAGTATGTAGTAACAGACGCCAGAAATAGCGTTCACTATTGTTGAGGTGGATTGTATATATTCGGTCTAAAGTAGTCTGCATAACCAAATCAAAAACCAAAATGTTTTTAACCGTTTATCTAGCCAAGCCAAGTGAAACTGCAATTAAGTCAGCGTAAAAAACTCATATTACTCATTTGGTATAAAATGTATGTGAGCTGAAATAATTAGATACTAAAATTGAATCTTAGCTACATAGCAAATAATGCAATTCAAAACCAGACGTAGACAAACCGAGGAGGGTCATGTAGATGCGGCGCTTAACACTGCAATTCAGAAACGGGCATCAAATGAACAACGCCAAAATTATATGCTTGCTTGGTGGTAAACATTTTGCTCGTTGGAGACTTGAAATGACATGTCACGAAAGACGAAAGGTGGGCCATTGTCGGCGAAGAGACAACGCATATACATTTGAGTTCTGGGCTGTCCATTACGTCTGGTTTATCTTTGTTATGGTCAACTGGTGTTCTGAGTCGATTTAGAGACTTTCAACTATCCTTCGGTAACGCGTGCAAGGTAGAAGACACTCACTCACTCACACTCATCATTTTATGCGCTACGGAAGAACATACGTAAATCCAAACATACATACACAGACTGCTAACATCATTTTGCTGTTTTACCCGACTACGGCGAAGCCAAAAGGTAGAGTTATCTTCTAAGGTAAGGACATTGCATACTTTGTATCCCAGTTTAACGTTCCCTTGGGATAATTTTCGCTGGTATAATAGGGATAGTAACAAAAAAATAACTATTTAGTCCGTCAGTTAGATTACCTAAGAATTTTGGATATTTATTTTTTTGCCATGTAAAACAATTAACGACGATACATAGATGAAATATCGTGTGCCGTCACGCCTTGCTACACTTTATACTGACAAGTGACGTCACTAGTCCCCACTTCTGAACGTTTTAAGTAGTAATTACTTATTTAAGACGACGACTAGAGCCAACGACCTTGAGGGAACAAAAAGCGCACTCGTTTCACCCCCACGCGACCCAAAATTTAGTAGTTTTTTGTATTTTCTTATTATTCTATGACTTTAAAAAAAAAGCCACAGATCAAAATGTACATAATTAAATTGTCTATGAGATGGTTTTGATTTCATTAAAATACGCTCAGCGGTTTTGGTGCGATTGTCGTGTTTTTGTCTGTTTTAGATATAACTTTACAAATTAATTACACTAAGTTATACGAATAAAACTCAAAATTTGCTCTGATCAAATTATTAAGAAAATGGTCTAAACATATATTTTTTCCAAAAAATTACGACTAGCCATTTAGACGTGATTCTCATTTTAAAATCAGCTACTCAAGGGAATCGGCGCCTTAACGCATCGCTTTCCTAGTTTCATGTAAAATATCTATTAACTTCGATTAATTCTTCATATTATTGCTGAGACGGGTGAGCATAACTGTACTTTTTATTTTTTGTTGTCTAAAATAAAATATGCGCCAATTGCCTACTACATAATTTTAGAGTGTCTATTCAAACACCAATAAATTAACTTCGTGTGAATCGCCACAGAAAAAATAATGTTAATAAGAAGGGTCGATTCGCACATTTCGGGCGAGTTAAATTCATGCGAATCGTCCAATAACCCAATTATCCCACCTACATTGCCATTTATTTAAAAGATGTACCTGTAGCTAAAATAGTAGTACCAAATACCTGCCAATTTTATAAATACCTACCACATAACTCATAAAAAGATTAAACTAAAAAGATTCTTATTATGCGTGTTCAACAAAAGACCATTATTCAATTCAAAATTGTTTTGTGTAAGTGACAATCCATGAAAAATGTTTTTGACGTTAATAGCCTGATATAACAGCGGTCAAGGTGAACTTTAGCCTGCAGATTTCAGAGGTTAATATATTATTTGACCTTTGTAAGTCTTATGTAACTTCAGAAATATGGGGGACTGTTTAATGTGCGAAGTTTACAAGTTATTTAATTTGTAATGATCTTGGGATGCCTGAGAGATTTGTGTGTCTGATTAAATTATGTAGGCAAACATTGTTACTTGGTGAGACATACAAAATTATTCTAGATGGAAAGGGAATGACATTTTACACATGATTGTGAACAATTTGTAGTAATGGAGTGACTATACGCCGGCAACGAAGCGATTAGCTATCGACTATTTTATCGCTGAAGAAACAAATAAAAGATACAGATCCCGTGTCAATAAAAGAGACACATACATATATTAATAGTTGATCGTTAGCTGTTCACACTGCCGGCGAGAACTCTCTCGCCAAAAGTTTGTCGCAGCAACACAGCTATCAAAAATAATATTCACTCAGCGATACTCGCTGGGCGATGCTCGTTTAGCGGACAGAGCTCATTCCGAGAGACCAACCAAACCAACCAACGCGTGCAGGACTGACCGCCAGAGCGAGTGGTGTGAGTAATCGCCCGTCGTCGCACAAAAACACTCGCTCATAACCGAGCGGTAAAACTATTGGAACTACCAGTACACACTTGCTTCTCGCTGCTCATAAACTCGTATCTAGGTTCTAGCTCTACTGTCTGCTCGCTGATCGTCTGCAGTGGGACAAGCGCCTATTTCTATATGATTAAAATAAATTGATGAAATCTGCGATTTCTATAAAATTATTTCACTGATAGTTAGCTGTATAGCGTCGCTGTGTGCCAAAAAGCCTACGACAGCCAGTAGAAAAAAAGGCAAAAGTTAGAACCTATAAAAACTTAAAATATATAATATTTTAAAGCTTGGATGTATATCCAGTTACCGCCCTGGCCGCAAATTTTTTGTAGGCCGTCTTTTATATATCGTCGCTACTACAATCGTGACGTTCTTAGAAGACCGATAACGTTTCTCATTTTACATGGTGTTATAACTTTGTACGTATGAAATTGAAAAACAAAATTCATTATCTTAATTAATTACTATGTTACCCATACACTATAATAACGAGTATCATTCGTAAGCATCAAGTTTAATTGTTATTAAGTGTTTTTATAGCTGTCAAATCCGACTTCTTAAATGGTCACGACTATAGTCTTACAAACGACCTTGTACTATCAAACACATTACTGGTTCTGGTTGATATAATTTTCTGAACAAAACAACATGATGTGGTAACAGGGCAGTAGAGTACCTATTGAGACGACGGTACAATAAAATATAACCAGTAGTTCAGTTAAAGAAATATTAGATTATTTGAGAAATTAATTTATCAAGATGGTTTTAACTAATCTATATAAAAAATCCTTTTGGAAGAAGTTTATTAACTCTACAATATATATCACATCACATCATCAGCCTATTAATGTTCTCACTGCTGGGACACAGGCCTCCTCTCTGTGAGAGGGAATGGGCCGTAATCCACCACGCGGGCTCAGTGCGGGTTGGTGGATGTCACATGTCTTCGAATTTTTGGTTCTAGGACATGCCGGTTTCCTCACAATGTTTTCCTTCACCGTTTTAAGAGCAGTGGTGATGAAATAATTTACACAAAGTAAAGCGCCTGCCTAGACTCGAACCCACGACCTACAACTTGTAAGTCGCGGCCGATATCACTGGGCCACCACTGCTCTCAAACTCTACAATATAGATGGAATAATTCCCTGAAATATGTATGGATAAAATTAGAATTGTTGTAAGACGAGTGGGAGACAGACAATTGCAATCACAAGAAGATTGATTTTATTATTAAAAGTTATTTTACCAAGTCAATTAAGAGATTACTTTAAGGAAATTAAATGGATCTATGGCATCAATAAAGCTATTTTTATTTTATTTTAGAGGGAGAGTAAAGAAACCATGGATGAATTCTTGTGAAAGATGGCTTAAAATGGCATCACAACTGATTTGAAAGCAAATAGAAACTTTATGAGCTGAAGTAAATATATATAGCAATATATTTAGCTGTAGTAAACTATTGATGAACTCTGCAGATTCTTCAGGATTTTCTCATAAACCTACGGCTTTATTATTTTTTAAATAAATAGGTCAGTCAGTAGGAGAGCAGTGATGGCCCAGTAGTAGCCGCGAGTTACAAGTTGTAATTCGTAGGTTCGAACCTAGGCAGGCGCTTTTCTTTGCGTAAATTATTTCATCACCACTGCTCTCAAAACGGTAAAGATAACATCGTAACTAATCGTAAGGTAACCGGTATGTACTAGAACTAAAGGTTTGAAGACATGTGACATCCACCAACCCGCACTGGTTCCACGTGGTGGTTTAAGGCCAATTGCCTCTCTCACAGAGAGGAGGCCTGTGTCCCAGCAGTGGGAACCAGGGGCGGCCTTAACCGCTGCGAGGTTCCGGGCGGGCAGCAGATATTTGCGAGGCCCTTGTCCTTTTTACAATGTATAAGATGAAATGATGATATACGTGAAATGGAAAACCAGGCACTCATTATTATTACCCCGAGTTTCTCAGCTCTAAATTATCGCATATAAAATAAAGTTACATTTTTTATTATTTTTAACACTATGCAATACTTAAACGACTAAATTTATTTTATTGTTATGAATAACTGTTTGGTAAGAATAAAATTGAAAGCGTTTTGGGTTGTAGCGCGAGGCCCCGGGCGATTGCCCTGTTCGCCACTCCCTAAGGCCGCCACTGGTGGGAACATTAATATTTTTTTTTTAAATATAGTATGAGATGCCTAGATACTGAAAAAATATAGTTTTATTTTAGGTAAAACAAAATTAAGTGCAGATGCAGCATCCTTCTTGTTTAAACCATGAACCTTCTATCTTTTCTCCAAATTGAACACATAACCTCTTTCCAGTGGCAGTTCGTTTTATTACAACCGAAGCAGCGAACACGTCTCCCTAAGTGCCAATTCCGAGCTTATAAGCTATATACTATACCATCTTACAAGATGTCTGCTAAATATTGATGGAGTGACGCATATGGAGTAGTGTTGCGTGAGTTTCTTGTTAAATGATGGGCTATCACTAAAACTTATACAATTTTACTATGGAATAGGGCTGCTAACAAATTGGCGATCATTCTGATGGTAAATTAGGCACCGCCATCTTTTGATATCTGCAATACAAGAGACATCGCATGCGTTGCAGTGCTGCGATGGACGCCTACGCATAATGTCTTAGCAAACACTTACACCATGATATCTCTCTAAATAGTAAAAAAAAACTTTTTACAAAAAAAACAACCGACTTCCAAACAAAACACTACAACTAACATTAACATTAGAAACGGGATATTTACCATGTTTACTGTTTGTTTCGAGTTTCCGATATTTCGGTGCTGTTGCAAGCACCATGATCACGAGAGATTGCTGCATTGACAAAGAAACAAAAATATGAATCACTAATACAAAAACAAAAACCGGTGAGCCCCTACAATGATAACTCACAAGATACTCGAACGGTTATCAATTTATCTAGCAAGGAATTGTCGCAGAGTGCTTTTAGGGTCCTTGAGAGAGGGTTGAATTTTGCTCCTACTCCGAAACGCATACCTTACGAACAGGTGATCGGGGGTGTAGAGGAAGCGATAAGACGTAATATGATACCCGCGAGTGATGCCGATGTGCTGAGACAGGACACCGCCGTAGCGTTGCGTCACGCTAAACCTCCAACATCTAATATCACTGCTGAAGAGTTGGCCGCACTACGTGACCTCCGCAAGGATGAGGACGTACTTGTACTTAAAGCGGACAAAGGTAATGCTACTGTGGTTATGAACGTTACAGAATATGATAATAAGATCCGGAACTTATTGAGTGATGTGAACACCTACAAGGAAGTGAATTACAACCCGACGGCACGAGTAAACCGCAGTACACGCAAAATAATAAAGGAGTATCAACATATTATCACGGATGATACAGCTAAGTACTTGCTCCGTCCAAGAAATATACAGCCCCCAAAACTATATGGTTTACCAAAAGTGCACAAGCAAAATGTTCCGCTACGACCCATAGTCAGTCAGATTGACTCGCCCACATACTACCTAGCGAAACACGTAGCTTCTGTTCTTCAGCCATTGGTTGGACATTCAACATCTTATGTAAAAGACTCTCGACATTTCATTGACATCTTGCAATCCATCAATCTCCAAACTAATGACGTAATGGTTAGCTTCGATGTTGAGTCCTTATTTACCAATGTACCAGTGGCGGACTGCATGGAGGTAATTGAGGTGAAATTACAAGAGAATAACATCCCTGTGGAATACGTGAAGTTACTTCATCACTGTTTATCTACCAGTTACTTCATATACCAAGGTCAATACTACCTGCAGATTGATGGTGTAGCCATGGGTAGTCCGGTGGCTCCAGTGGTGGCTAACATTTGGATGGAACATTTTGAAAAGTTGGCGGTCTCCACTGCATCTACACCTATTAAATTATGGAAAAGGTATGTTGATGACGTTTTTGGAATCATTGGAGGAGACCAACATGAGGTGGAATTATGCTTGGCACACCTTAATAGCATACATGGTAAAATCAAATTTACCTACGAGATGGAAAATGAGAGGCAGATTCCTTTCTTGGACGTGAAAGTAGGGGTCCGTGATGACGGTTCTTTGAGTCACACAGTGTACAGGAAATTGACTCACACGGATCGATATCTACACGCTGATTCTCACCACCATCCTCGACAACTGAACTCTGTAGTGACTTCACTTACCAACCGCGCATATGATCTATGCGACTAGGAACATTTGCGTGCTGAGCTTACACATGTTCAGAGGGTCCTACAGAGTAACGGATATACGGGGAGGACTGCACAGCCTATTCGAAAAACTGGTTTTAAGCACCGGAAGTGCGAGGTTGAGAGACAGCCAGCATTTTTGCCGTACGTGAAGGGAGCGACAGATAAGGTTGCTAACATTCTTCGGAAATACGCCGTAAAGACTGTCTTCACTCCTTTCAGAAAAGTGTCACAGATGCTGCGCTCGCCGAAGGACAACTTTCCACTGGAAAAGCCCGGTGTTTATAAAGTCGATTGTAGTTGTGGCAAGTCATACATCGGTCAGACGAAGCGTACTGTTGCTTGTCGAATTTCAGAGCATATCAGGGCGGTAAAGAACAATGACACCCAAAAATCGGCCATAGCTCAACATCTTTTGGAATCCGGATCGAACCACTGGATTGAGTTACATAACCCTCAGGTCATTTCGACAGAACGCCACTATATCCCTAGACTGGTGAGGGAAGCTATCGAAATTACCAAATATAAGAATTTCAACCGGGAGGATGGGTTTCAACTGTCGAGAGCTTGGAATCCAGTGGTTCAGCTGTGTAAAACCCGAAAAAGTGCCGAAAAAAGTTCGCGAGTGGATACCGTGAGTTTCGTGTGTCGGGAACAGAATCGAGTTGTGAGTCACAGTGGTAGCGGTACTGAGTGCAAAAAACGAACAAGAAAGAGGGTAGACCGATATGTCTCCTCATAAACACCCACCCGCAATGACTTTTTCAGTTTATCCGTGATCATGGTGCTTGCAACAGCACCGAAATATCGGAAACTCGAAACAAACAGTAAACATGGTAAATATCCCGTTTCTAATGTTAATGTTAGTGTTAGTGACCATGACAGTTTAAAAACTTATAAAACACTACAAAGTAAAAAATAACTTCAATTTCGGAAGTCGGTGTTCTTGTTTTAGTGTCTTCGTTTTTTGACACCAACTTCCGAAATTGAAGTTATTTTTTACTTTGTAGTGTTTTGTTTGGAAGTCGGTTGTTTTTTTTTTTGTAATAAGATTTTTTTATTTCTCACTTTTTAGTTGTGGTACATAATGGACCAGATATATATATTCTAGGTACCAATAATGCCCAAAGTGAAGCCAGAATAGATTAAACTTAAACAAAACCGGTGGAATAAGAGTATACCAAGGTGAACTGCTTACACTTGCGTACCCCTTTAGAGCGTACCAGTGTGATGTTATGTTATGAAATGGTGTAAACAATAAACAGACATGCGATTGCAGCTATCCCGAGTGATTTGCCGTCATTTATTAAAGAGTTCTGATGTATATCTCCAAAGTTCTTCATCAGATCTTGATGAAAATTAAATGGGACCACATGACAGGCACCAGCTATCAAATAAAAAAAGATTCATCAAAATCGGTTCACCCAGTAACAAGTTCTGAGGTAACACACATAAAAAAAAATACAGTCGAATTGAGAACCTCCTCCTTTTTGGGGAAGTCGGTTAATAAAACAAAGTGTCAGTCCACGTCTAACTGGACTTCGCATGATCCGCCATGATTTCCACCTGGGGGGAGGGGGTAACCGCCAGGTTGCCGTGAAGAAGCAGCGAGGTGTTCCCAGAACGCTCGCCGCGGCGCGCCTGCATCCCCACACACAATAAGCCAAACACTGAGCGCGGTTTGCTAAGGCCAAAAGGTCAGGCGTTTTAACCCACGTCACATTATGGGCATTCAATTGTCCATCATCGTCGATATTTGCCTACAGCAGTGACTCACCATGTAAATGGCAAAATTGAAATAAAAACTTTAAGTTTCGGAGTTTGAATGAAACCCATTAATTACACTAGTTTCAAAGACATTACGAAATTAATGTCGTTTACAACTAAGAAGTAGTTTTGTGGTCGTTACTATGTGGTTAATGTCTTTGGGTTAACATGCCATAGTTCAAGGTAAAGGCCAAAGGTTTGCTCAAAGGTTGGACAAACTTAGGTCGAAGGTTTTGGTCAAAGGGTAGCCATAGAAATGGGCGCCTGGAACAATGATGGCTAAGTTTCAGATGTAGATAAGTTTTACGTAAGTAAATTAGGTTAGCGTATTGTACGAGTATCCCTTCGTTGACTTGTAACTTGAGACAAGTAAGTTCTGAACTTCACTAAGGTGTTGACAACAATTAATAAGTATAAAAATGTTCGTGTATATGGAAAAAAACTGTTATAATAGGTAATCTACAGAATTTTCGAAATAGGATCACTATTTCGAAAATTCTTTCACGGATCGAAATCCAAGTGTCGTTCTCAATTGAGTTTTTGTAAACTACTCCAATGCCAAAGTTTCATGGGTTTTCAGGCCAGAGTTTGAAAAATACTCAACTTAAAACCCTTTATTTTAAAATAGACCATCTCTGACCTTCATAGTCATCATATAATATGATCAAGATAATAATATGGACTTTAATAGTGACTTTGACCTCTGAATTGGTTTCGGTATTTTCTTCTCAGAATACCCGACGTATGGAAACACCGATCTCATCCAGGTTTAAAATATATTTTTCATTGGACACGTTAAAGTATGCTTCTCTAAACTAATTGACAAAATATCATTCTTCAGTCAGTTTCGATACGTCAGTTGTGACAAGTAAATGGTGACCCGCATAATTTATACTGTTGATAGTGCCACCTTTAGCAACATCCACCAATATGTCTCCTTGCTCTTTAGTCTTAATATCGAACCCTACAGAGATTGCGCGAACGGTGAACAAACCCTACCATAACTGTATAATATGGGAAACGGTTACGGGCACCATAACCCTTTCAAGGCTGTTTCCAGTTATCTACTCAAAGGTCAGAAGCTAGTCTTCGAGTAGTTTTGCCTCTAAGACGTTGCATAGCATGATTTTTATCAACACATCTGACAACAAAAATCAAACGGTGTGTCAAGTCTTTGGACTAACAATAAGACAAAAAAAAGTTGTTATGTTTCTATCCAAAATCTACAATTAACTGACTAACTTTAGTCAGAAATACAGTTAATGATAAGTAGCTGCATCTCTGACGAACCCTTTCGGCAGGGCCAATCAAAATGCATTACGAATACCATGATTCTTGATTCCTCGGCTAGTTGAAAAAATAAAGTAAGTACATCTCATACACATTTAGATACCATTAGGTGTCTAAAGTTTGATTTTAATAGGAGTGATATGAAAGAAAAGGGAGTTAGTGATAGCGTGACGGGAACAGGACGGTATGGAAGAAGAAAACGTGTTACGCCGAACCCTAGTAATATGGGATAAAAGGGCAAGAAGATGATATTTGTGTAAAAGCTTACTAGTCGATACGAGTAGTACCCCAATCAATTAATTAAGAATTTGTAGTTAAGTATTTTCCTAAAAACCAGTTATTTAAACTTTAGCATTAATTTGACATGATCTGAACTTCAAATTATGAGTTCAGAAACCAGCTCAAACCTGCTGGTGTCTATATATATATAACATAATTCTTTTTTCTGCTTATGTCCGTTATGTACTTTGAAACTATCCAACCGATGTGACCCAAACCATTTCATTAGAAAGGCAATAATGCGTAGATGGTTTTACACCGATGCGCAATCAGTTCATGGTGGACATCCCACCCATACGCACAAAACGTTTTGGGAAAAGTTTTGTTATGCGTACAGCTAAGTAGAAGAATTCTTTGCCGGAGTCAAAAGGTTTGGGTCACATCGGTTGGATAGTTTCAAAGTACGAAACTATCCAACCGATGTGACCCAAACCTTTTCATTAGAAAGGCAATAATGCGTAGATGGTTTTAGACCGATGCGCAATCAGTTCATGGTGGACATCCCACCTATACGCACAAAACGTTTTGCGAAAAGTTTTTTTATGCGTACAGCTAAGTAGAAGAATTCTTTGCCGGAGTCTGTGTTTCCCGATAGATACAATCTAGGGGTCTTTAAGTCAAGAGTGAATAGGTTATTTCTAGGCCACAATTTCTGGCAAGTGTTTCACCGTCGACCACATCTTTGCTTACCATCAGGTGAAATAGTGGTCAAGCGCGAGCCTATAGTCAATAAAAAAAGACTACTAAAACAAGGCCTCAGGCACATTCGGTCCAAGTCTGTTTTCAACTTTTCCCATACAAACATTTTCTCGTAACAGCACACGAACTAGGGTGGCACAGCTCTATGGTGGTATGGTTCAGTCCCACCCTTTGGTTCCACCCTACCCCCAGGAGGACGGTGAATGGTGGGTTCGGTATGCACACGCTGGGTATCCGCTAGTAGAAGATAAACAGCAGGTCATTAGTTTATCTAAAATCTAAATGAAACAAAATAAACACATTCTATGTCCCTGACCCGAAAGTTTGTCAACAAATTGAAACCTTAGGGTATCGAAATTGGTATCGGCATTAACTAGTAATTGGCTTGTTAGAGGCAGAAGTGAGGTAAAACTAAGTCGCAGCCAATAACGCAGCAGCAGCACAAAATATTCAATTTTAAGTGCCATATTAGCTAGCTTCTGAACAAAATCGCAAATACGAGTATCAATCGGAAACATTTCTGAAAGAATATTGCCTCTAGATAAAAGTTTACAATCAAACAGCTACTCGTATTTATTTTGGGGTGCAAAAACTACAATATTTGAAGCTTATTTTTGTAACATACATTAAAAAACAAGATTCCGTCGCATTGAGAACCTCCTCCTTTTTTAAGAGACTTTCCTTAAAGGAGGAGGTTCTATGTTCGACTTTGTTTGTTTTTTTTTGTGTATGTTCACCGATATCTCCGTCAATTGTGACCCGATTTTGAAAATACTTTTTTGTTTAAAAGTGTATGTTTCGAAATTGGTCCCATTTTAATTTGGTGAAAATCTGATGAAGATCTTTCGGAGATATACAACAGAACTCTTCAATAATAACGGCAAATCTCTCGGGATTGCTGCAATGGCATGTCTGTTTATAGTTTATACAATTTTATAACATAATATCACGCCAATACATAGCGTATGGGGTACGCAGATCGAGAGATCTGCGTACCCCATACGCTCTGATTTTCACTTATGACTTTCGATTATGTTCAAGTTTCATGTTATTCGGGTAATCTATTCTGGCATTATAGTTACCTTACTAAACAACGTACCTATATAAATAAAAAAAAACTGTTTTGCAAAAAAATACTACCGACTTCCAAATCAAAAACAACAAAGTGAAAAATTACTTTCTTTTTGGAAGTCAGTGTCTTTTGTAGGTACCAATTTTTTGCTATATGGACACCGACTTCCAAAAATAAAATTATTTTTCACTTTGCAGTTTTTAATTTGGAAGTCGGTAGTATTTTTTGCAAAAAACGTATTTTTTTGCAAAAAAAGATTATTTTTTCCTTTTTAGTTTTTTTTTTAAAGAGTCGGTAAAATATATGTAAAATGGTATTTATTTCTGGAAATGTTAAAGATCTTGTAGATGATTACTTTTGAACGCACACAAAATAGGAGGTTATCAATTCAATACGTTAACATTAAATAACGATCTGATTGATTTGAAAGATTGGTTGGAATTCAGACACGAGCAGGATGACAATTTATTGCTGTAGATAACGAGAATGATAGAATAGAAAGAATAGAATAGAATAGAAATATATTTATTCGACACAGGCACAATACAACAGCAACATACATGGAGTAAAAGACAAAAAAGAAGAGCATAGACAAATTGCGCTGAACGTGCCCATACCGAAAGGGTTACCAACTCAGCATTTGCTGGGCGTCAGACACCCAGCGCTGATTTTCAGTTGGCACCCCGCAGCGACACACGGGTGATACATAATTTGTCATGAGTGATACAATTTAAGGATGGTGTAAATAAATAATGTACAATGAAATAAAAGAAGAATATGTGTATACTGTGTGTGTGTGGGTTGTAACGAAAAAGAAAAC
This sequence comes from Anorthoa munda, assembly GCA_945859665.1. Classification (NCBI taxonomy): domain Eukaryota; kingdom Metazoa; phylum Arthropoda; class Insecta; order Lepidoptera; family Noctuidae; genus Anorthoa; species Anorthoa munda. Next base: position 55,551,318 of record OX243894.1, on the reverse strand, counting down.
AAAATAATAAATAAAAACATAATTCACAAATATCCTACTACCTTATCACATAGAACAAAATAAGTCACCAACATCACCATGTTGGTGACTTAAGAAAGATATAATACCAAATGGCCTCCATACCAAATGTTACTGCTCAAAAACTAAGTAGGTAATTTAAATTGCAATTGGAAAGGAGTCTACCAGGAAACAAAAATTGAAAATGCGAAAGTCAGACGCAGCGGGCTCACCACATCCAGCCCATCTATTATCTAGAATTGGGTATAGTCGTAATAGTGAGTTTCTATACTACTGTGTTAAATGAAAAAACTAAGTTAATTAAACATACTTAAATTTGATTGAAACACGATTAGATTAGTAATAATTTGATACAATAAATATTGGCTTAAATAAACGATTTGTCAATTCTAATTGTGAATTCAGTATGACTTTTTTAAGCTTCGTCCTAAAATTAATTATATTTTGTAGGTCCCTAATTGGTGGGGGAATGTTATTCCAACATTTGGAGGCTGCGTACCTAAAACTTCCCCTGATAGCTGTCACTTTCATCAGTTTCGCACCTGGTACCCTCGTAACCTTCAACACATTGACAGGAAGGCTCGCCCTCCTCGTTGAGGAAACATTCGCCGTCGTTTAGACAATATCCATGACACTCGTTGACTTCACATCTCTGCCCGCTATAACCAGCTTCACAACTGAAATAATGAACACATGAAACAGAGTGGTTTAACTATGCAGGGTACCTATAGAAGGAGTAGAATATGGTTTACCTGCACTCAGGATGCTCCCAATCACTTAAGCTACAGTTGCCTTGAAAGCAATAGCTCTCACAGACAGAAACTTGGCACCTCACACCGGAATAACCAGCGTTGCAACTGAAATAATGAAAATGTGAAACAGTAACTCACACTATTAATTTCTACTAAACCATTTACAGGCACTTTTGAATTGGCAAGGTGTGAATCAGTTAGTCAAAATGTTGGAGCTTTCTGCACGATTCAAAACGTAGGTTGTTATGAAGAAGAACGTGCAAGAATAAACTCTTTTAATTCAATTACTCCAAAATCACATAATAACTAAGCAATGGGAATGAGGTCAACCGTCGAATCCGAGTCGGCTGGGTAGCGATCGGGAAGTTGCGCGGCATATTCTCGTCCAATTTACAGCAGTGTCTCAAGATGAAAGTCTAGGACCAGTGTGTGTTGCCAATGATTACCTATGGGACCGAGACGTGGTCGCTCACATTGGGCCTCAGCAGAAACTTTAAGTCACCCAAAGGGCAATAGCGCTATGCTCGGAGTTTCCTTGCATGATCGCATCAGAAATGAGGATATTCGCAGGAGAATCAAAGTTACCGACATAGTCCGAATAAATACGAAAATTAAGTGGTAGTGGGCAGGGAACATTGCTCGCAGAACGGGTGGCCGATGGGGCCGAAAAGTTCTGGAATGCCGACCGCAAACCGAAAGACTATATTACCTGGGTTGTGGAAATTCGATGGATGCTAGACGCACGGGATTAGTCAATGTGACGACGCCTGGAGGCTGCCTATGTCCAGCAGTGGATGTCTTTCGGCTGAATGGAATGATGAATGGAAATCTATAGGATACAAAGAATAATATTTTACCTGCACTCCGGATGCCCATCATCATTGAAACTACAGTTGCCTTGAAGACAATGGTTCTCACAAACAGACACATCACATCTCTCGCCGGTGTATCCAAGTGCACATTTGCACGTATGTTGGCCGTTAACTTTTGTCCCGTGAACACAAAACGGCTTGTCACATTTCAGTGCAACCTCGACTTGAGTCAGAGCCTCGCAATCCTGGATTCCTTGAATTTGATCTTTAATTTTGTAGTTGGCGACTATATAGACAGGCCTTTTTTCTTGATACACTGGTTTCTTTTCAATTTTCAGGAATGAGTTTGAAAAACTTTCAACGGTTTGCGGGTCTGCGGCAAAGCCCCTGAAGATAACAGTGTTTTTTGAAACAGTCAATGTATTTAGTGGGTGAGTAAACTTTGGATTAGATGGTATAGATCCATATGTTATGACGGATTCTTTGTGTTTCCTATTCAATGCGCTAGTAAACAGTTCGTAAAATGTAGTATTCACAGGCTCCATCCAGTAGACAGAGTGACTCTGTTGGTCAATAGCCAAGCTGTTTGGTTCGAATGTATGTGCGTTGAGAGGTATTGAAGTGAGAGTCTCAAAAACTTCTCTGTCCGTGCCATCAAGTTGAACTCTTTCTATTGTAGGCCTCGCCAGGTTCGTGTTAAGCCAGTAAACATACCTGTAAAAAAGCTCTTGCTGTGACTATCATGAAGTTAGAAAGATTTTGTTGAATATACATATAACGGCGCGTGACGTTATTAAACAATGAAAATCAGATAATTTGGAGAACTGTAGTTTATGTTGTTATTCTTTAAACATTGGTCATTATTCTGTTATTTTAAAGATTAAATTTAATTAAGAGCGGGTAACACCGAATGGAGTTGCGTCTGTCATGATGGGCGAACGTTATGTCAATTTATGGAGAAAAATTGTTGTCAGGCGTTGCACATTTTGAACACTCGCAAACCCATTGGCTCTAAATAGAAAATTATTAGTGCAGTCCTTAATTGTTTAAGTAATTAAGTGTCTGTATAATTAAAACAGTGAGCAGTCAACGCTACAGTGTATTCTTTTGAACGTTTTCCTGAAGTTTAACGCCCACTATGAATTCGCGTGCTGACGAGGTCACGAATCAGCAGCCAGATGCAACAGCCCGGTATCCCGACGCCCCGTTACATATATACATACATATCTCTGTTAAATGTTTTGTGTGTACATAAATAAATAAATAAATAAATCATTCAACCATCATTGGTGACTACGTATACCTTTTACAGCTATCTACCACAATATCGCGAGGGATACCGTCAGCCATTTTTATTAAACAATGCCCGTTGCCGTTGTTTTTAAAGCCAGGTTTTAATGATATCCAATTGACGCTTCTGTCATTAGTATCGGTAAAGAAGACCCGCTCCGTGACTGGATCGAAGGCGAGACCATGAATGTTTCTACTGCTTCCTTCAGTGAAACATTTGTTTTCTGCTGAAGTTAAGTCATAACCACATATAATGTTGTTGTTGATCTGATTGTCGACGTACAGCATCATATTGTGGACTTCGTCGTAAGCCAATACGGTGAGGTTTCGGGACTTAATACTTGTGGTGCTTGTTAATATTTCGTTCGAATAAAAACTTAATGTATCATCTCCTGCACTTAAAGCGATATCTGAAACAGGAGAAAAACTTCAACTTAAATTGAACAACAACGCACAATCTAAATCTGCAGGTAGGGTAGGTAGGGCAGGTAGGGCAGGTAGGGCAGGTAGGGCAGGTAGGGCAGGTAGGGCAGGTAGGAGTAGTGTATAATTGGGGGTTCTGGATCACTTGCTCTCGCTTTGCTCGAGCGCGTGATCCAGAACTCCCCAATCATACGCTACTAATGCGATCTGCGATATAGTTCTTAATATAGATTGAGTATTGTGTTTCATTCAAAGTGGATCGTGGACAGCTTGATACAGGTTTGTTTTTACCAGTCGGAGTGGTTGTCATGCAAAACGTCCTAATCAACGGTGCGATGTGTACTTCAAGTTTATAAACAATAATATCAAGTTCGACTCGTTGATCAACTTATGTCTCTACATTTTATTACTTGACGAAAATACCTATGATATTCATAGGTAGAACAATGCAGAGTGCATCAATTAGTAGTTCAACAATTTACTTGCATAATATGTAGTTCGTTCATTGGTCTAGCGATTTCAATTTTGCGATTGCCGAGCATGAGGCATCCAGTTCGATTTCCAAGTCCAAGTGTTATTTATGTTCTATAAAATAATTCTTAATGCGAGGTGTTTAGATTTGCGCCCGATAAATTCTATATAATAATATTATTATTTATATTCAATTAAATAATGACAAAATATAAAACATGAAAACAAAATCCAGACCGAAACAAATACTTATTTGTTCCGTGCGGGAATCGAACCCGCGACACTTGACGCATTTAGTAGCTTATATACTAATATTTACATTGTGATGCAGCGAGTCGAGCTCTTATTCAAAGCGCCAAACGTGTCGTCGAAAATATGGCAAAATTACTGGATCGCTTTTCAGATTGGAAGATTTACGATGATCCTTGGATGCAACATATGGTATACATTTTCCTAAACGTTTTTATTTAAACACCGTGGAGGGAACAAACTATATGAAAAGCTAGTAAAAATCATAAAAACAAAAATCCAAACCGGAACAGATGTGCATTTGTTCCGTGTGGGAATCGAACCCGCAACACTTTGGTGGACTAATTGCAACATCTATTAAACCTACTATTTGCATTGTGATGTAGCGAATCGAGCTCTTAGCCAATGTGTTATCAAAGATGTGATAAAATATTGGACCACTTTGTCCTATGATTACACAACTTAATATAGATATTACATTAGGTAAGGAATTATTTCTTGGAAGATTAGGTAATTATCTACTATTTTAATTAAAATATAAAAAAATAAAATTCTGTTTGTTTTATTTCCCAACATTCAATATTCACCCAGCCTAATTCTGTAATATCATAATACGAATTCTATAACAAATAATAATGTTGAAATCCATTGCCACTTCTTTCCATTACCATTAAAATGAGCAGGATAGCTATATCTAGCACAGTCTTTACAACTTGAGAGCTTAAAGAATAAGGCGACATTTTTGCATACAAGACAAATAACTATCAGAGCTCTAATTTTATTGGTTTCTTATAATGTTTGTATGTAATCAGCCAGAGTTAATTGACACCTCATTCCTTTTACGATTTTCGTCTCCAGTTGTCTCCAAAAACTCTAATAAGGATAAAGTGCTGCGAAAACACTTTCTTTAACTAGAGTATTCGGAAGCATTCACATTGTGATTTCAATATGAGAAATGAATAAAATAAAAATCTACTTTAAGTGCTCAGGTGATAGAGATGAAATTCTAATAACAAATATTGTTTTTATTAAATATTCGAAGCAATTTTTGTTGGAAACTAACATATGACTAAGGCTTTAGGATTCAGGTCTATAAAATAAGCATCTGAGATATTATTCCTTTTATTTTTGTCATTGTTGTGCTGAAGTGCGTTTCACCGAACAGTGAGTTTAAATTTGTTTGTGGTTGTTCTCAAGTGTTGCTGATACAAAGTATGTGAGTATTATATTTTCTTATAAGCGATTTTGCAATAGCCAGGTAATTTTTAACTGAAGAATAAATAAGACATTTTGACATTATTATCTATACAAAAGCTGTCAAGCCACCATTTTTATACCTCAGGTAAAACGTAACTGACTATTGAAAAATCGACCCTTAATCATTTTTCTTCGATTTATACGACGGTTTAATTACAAGTATTAGGACTGAACTTAATCAATTAAGTTAAGACAATATATTAGTTTAATATTTTAAAACTACTGTACTTTTAGGTACTGTATTTGTAGTTTCATAATAATATTAATATTTTTACAAACTTTTAACAATTCTTGCTTCGTTGCTCTATCATGCAATAAACATAAGACCTGGGTTCGATTCTTAAGGTTTTTTTTGTCTGATACTGTAAATATATTATTCCCTATTCCATGAGATTTCAAAAAGTTCCTGTAAAAGTAGGGGAGGCCTAACCCCACCTCTTTATCTAACCCTTTGAAGAATACAGATGCTGTTGTTTCATGTTGCTCGAAATGTTGGTAACAAAAATTATTCATTGCATTTTAACAATGATTTCAGGGCACAGTCGATGAATAATCCTTTTTGGGTTGAAGAAGAGGACTCCGCGCCTTCAACTTCTCGAGCAACAAAAGAAAAAACCGGGGGCAGCTCAAAAAAAAAAGCTGTGAAGAGAGATAAAAAAGTGTCTCGGAAGAAGAAGGCTTTGCTTTCTAAAAGCCCTTTCGCTTCAGAATCAGAGTCTGATAGCGACGGGCTTGCAGTTGCTACAACGCTAGCTCCAAAAAGAAAACGGATTTCCATCGTTTCAGACTCTGAGGTAAGATTTTTTTCAAACGTTAAATTTCCATTTCATTTAGAAACATTCATAAACTATCAATGTTTTTGCAGTGTGCGATTTTCTACATTAAAGTATACTTATTTGCTACTCTACTACTTCAACTACTCGCAGGTCCACGCGTTTAAATAGACTTTTCTAAAAGATTATTTATAATTATTATAAAGGTAGATTAATCGACGTGGTCCCCTTGCGTTTTATTATTATTTATTAAAACTAGTTATCTTATGTATTTCAGGAGGAATCATCTCGACCGCTGGTCCGTGCTGCCACACTGAAGAGCTGCATCAGTCAGCGAGTGGCTGATGGTTATACCTTTCAATCAGACCCGGGCAGGGTTGGAAAGTATTATTTTGAAATAAGGGTTTATAATACAAACGAAGTGGAAAAGCTTGCCCCAAACGAGCGTTGGAAACAATCTCTTGTAACGTTAAAATTATCGACCGATAAAGATAATGTTGTGTGGAAGGCTTTAACACACCTTGTGAATACTGGAAAGGAAGAGTTTAAAGAAATTCAGCCTGTTCTATACAGTAAACCTTAAATTAAATTAAAATTAATTTTATTCAGTTTCTATGCTCTCTTTATGTGCAAGTTTTTTGTAATTTGCGAATAACTTTAATATAAATTGTTTAACCTTTTTTTATATAAATCTATTTAATCTCTTTTACATATTTTTACAAACTGATTTTATATTAGATACAGTCTTTATAAAGAAATATGTGAACATTTATTTGATTTAGAATAATAATTTTAATACATGTACCTTTTTTTCAGAGTTTCGATGTAAATCGAAATTGAAAAATAAGAAATTTAAAAACCCGAAATAAGATATTAAAAACCAAGAAATTTAAAAACCCGAAATAAGATATTAAAAACTAAGAAATTTTAAAATGAGAATTTACCATCTGTTAAATAAAAATTGAATTACTGTTATAAAAAATATAAAGAATCGAATAACTGTAATAAAAATACAAGTACATTTAGTAAAAAAAAGCTTTTTTTGTAAAATTTAAGATAAGTTAAATGAACATGTTTTTTTGTAAAGACTGTAATATTTATGTATCAAAATTAACAGCACACAGTAGAACAAATATTCATAAATCTAATCGATTACTCTGCTCTGAATTCGAAAATATTCAAATTATTGCTACTGCGTTTAAAAATAGAATCATAAGTTACAAAGTGAATCCACTTAAATCTAGTGAAGATACAATAATTCCAGAAACGTTTTTAAATCAAATTTCAAAATCTGTATGTGAAGTTATCAATCTTATGATTCAAAAACATAAAGCAATTAAAGTTAATTTTGAATTATTTGTGTCATACAATTTGCCAAAAAATAATGAAAGCTCTATGAAATCTTTCAACACTAAATATATGATAGCAGTTCCGAACACAAATATTTATAATATGTATTTGAAATGCTCTGAAAAATTAATATCTAAATGTTTAGAGTTTGAACTTGCTGAATCTGGTTGGGCTATTAATTGTATAAACCATTTGGAAATAAACATAAATAAGTACAATCCTTTAAGAGCTGGAACATATTTAGAATTGCCTGCGGTTATAAAAAACACAAAGTCATGTTTGAATATACGCAACAATGACAATAATTGTTTTTTGTGGTGTATTATTGCTCATATGTTTCCGAAAAGAGTGAATGCTAATAGAATGAAATCGTACCCACACTATACGTTGCTTTTAAACATAAATGATATGTCTTTTCCACCAAGTTTCACTGATATTAAAATCTTTGAGAAAAATAATCCTTCTATAAGTGTGAATGTTTATGGTCTTGAAGCTAATAATCATGTAACGGGTCCTCTATATTTAACGCGTGAACGAAAGCTTACACATGTCAATCTATTGTATATAACTAAAGATGGTAAAGCACATTTTTGTTTAATAAAAAACTTTAGTCGCCTTGTGCACCGACAATTAACCAAACATAAATCTAAAGTATTTTTATGTGATGAGTGTTTTTTGTATTATGACAATGAAGATAAATTATTAAATCACAATTGTGGTAGAATAAAAACAGTTTTGCCCACTGAACATAGCAAATTACAATTTTCAAACATTGAGAGAACCCAGAGAATTCCAATTGTAATATACGGAGATTTTGAAAGTTTGCTTTGCAAATACTCAGACAAAAATATATCTCTTTTTACTGAATCTGTACAGTCACATCAAGCATCATCGTATGCTTATTATATTTGTTGTAAATCTAAACCTGAATTAAATGATTTTGTTAGTTATAGAGGTCCAAACTGTGCACAAACATTTGTTAAAACCATTACAAATGACGTAGAAAGGTTGTATACAATTTTACAAAATAAACAGCCAATGCTGCCTCTTACTTCTGATGAGTTAAACTCATTTAAAACAGCTCAATTATGCCACATATGTAAAACCAAGTTTGTACAAAATGATAAAAAAGTTAAAGATCATGATCATTTCACAGGTAAATATAGAGGTCCTGCACACAATGCTTGTAATTTAAATTTGAAACAATGTCAATACATACCTATAATTTTTCATAATCTATCTGGATATGATTGCCATTTATTTATAAAAGAGCTGTCTGATATAATTGGCAAAATTACTTTAATTCCTAAATCAAAAGAAAAGTACATATCGTTTACAAAATTCATACCTATCGATAATAAAAATATAGTTCAGTTGAAATTTATTGATTCGTTTAACTTTTTAAGTACTAGTTTAGATAAATTGGTAAAAACGTTGCACTCGGATGATTTTCTAAACATGCGCTTGTTTTTCAATCATGATCGTTTATTTAATTTAGCGTGTAGAAAAGGCGTATATTGTTATGACTATGTAGACAAATGGGAAAAATATAATGAAACGCAGCTGCCTGAACAGTCAAAATTTTTCAGTAAACTAACGGGAGAAAATATTTCAATTGAAGATTATCAACATGCTTTAAACGTATGGCAAACTTTTAAAATAAAAAATTTGGGAGAGTATACAGACCTTTATTTAAAATGTGATGTACTGTTATTATGCGATATTTTCGAAAAGTTTCGAGAAATGAGTTTACTTTATTATAATTTAGATCCTTGCTATTATGTTTCATCACCATCGTTAAGTTGGGATGCTATGCTATTGTACACTAAAGTAGAGCTTGATTTAATATCGGATGTAGAAATGTACCAAATGCTAGAAAATGGAATTCGGGGAGGCCTTGCCCAATGTTCATTAAGATATGCCAAAGCTAATAACAAATATCAATCATCGTATAATAAGGACAAGGCAAGCACATACCTTATTTATCTTGACTGTGTGAATTTATACGGCTTTGCAATGATGCAGAAACTTCCAATGCGTAACTTCCGATTTCTTAGTGATAATGAAATAAATAAGTTCAATATAAATGATGTTAACAAAAACGGTTATGAAGGATACATTTTAGAGGTAGATTTATATTACCCCCCTAACATTCATAATGCTCATTCGGATCTACCATTTGCTGCCGAAAAATATTCTCCTATGCAAATCAAGTGTAAAAAGTTAATTGCAAATTTATACAGCAAACATCACTTTGTTATCCATTATGCACATTTACAAGAGTGCTTAGAAAATGGTTTAATATTGCTGAAAATATATAAAATATTATCATTCTATCAAGATAACTTTTTAAAACCTTATATAGTATTAAATACTTCTCTCAGACAAAAAGCTAAATCTGATTTTGAAAAAGATTTTTTTAAGAAACAAAACAATTCTATTTTTGGGAAAACAATTGAAAACAAACGGAAACAAGTTGATGTTAGGCTCGTAAAATTATGGAAAGATAAGTTAAATACAACCAACAAATTGTTTGGTGCTGAAAGGTATATTAGCGCACCACATTTTAAAGATTTGTCAATTTTATCCGAAAGTTTAGTAGCTATTCAATTAAATAAGACAAAAGTTATATTAGATCGTCCTATTTATTTCGGATTTTCTATTCTTGAAATTTCTAAAACACATATATACAATTTTCATTATTCTGTAATTAAAAAAAAATATGGAAACAATGTAATATTATGTTATACTGATACTGACAGTTTGCTTTATTTTGTAAAAACTGATGATTTTTATGAGGATATGAAAAACAATATTCGTTATTTTGACACAAGCAATTTTGAGGATAACAATATATATGGGTTACCTAAAGCCAATATGCAAATGCCCGGCTATTTCAAAGACGAATTGGGTGGAGAGATTATTTCAGAATTTGTAGGTTTACGAGCTAAGTTGTATTGTGTACGCACTGAAAATAAAACTATAAAGAAAGCAAAGGGAGTAACAAAGCCAATAACGAAAAAATTGGATATTGAAAAATATAAAAGGGCATTAATGTTTAATGATAACCTACGAGATGATATGTATGTTATAAGATCTAAAAATCATCAAATTTTTACACAAAAAATAAATAAGCTCATACTTAATAGTGATGACGATAAAAGGCAGAGAATTGAGGATTGTTTCAACACTTTACCTTGGGGACATTATAGTTCAATACTTTAGTACTCTATTTGTTCTACTGAGCTAAACCTATATTGTAAGATATAAAAGCTACTTACAATTTTAAATGTGTATATGTAATATGTACATGTCGATGCAAAGCTATCTAGCCACATTTAACTGTTAAAAATGAGCTTTAAGTTAATATTTTTAATGTTTAAGTTAGCCTTGCATCAACATAAATAATCGAATAAAAAATGTAAAAAAATGAATGTAACTATAATCATATAATCAATAAATGTATAATCTATATTCATAAAATGAATGTAACTATAATCGTATAATCAATAAATGTATAATCTATATTCATTTGTTTTTTTGTTTTCCCTTTCCGAAAGATTTTATCTCTTATTTATAAACACTATGCATAGATGATGTCATAGTTTTTATTTATATAAGTTTGTCATAACTATATGCAGTGTTTATTAATAAGAAGTATCATCTGTTCTAATTTATTAGGCGATTAAAACACATTATGTAGAATCAATTTTAATTTATTATTACACATTTAATTAAACAATAACATATGAACTGCATTTAAGGTCTATCTGTAGGCGAACTTAATTTTTAACTAAATTTAAACATTTATTTTGCTTTACCAAGAATACATTCAAATAATAACTAAATTAACTTTTTACAATAATAAAACATTATACATTAGATTTGCTTAACTTTTGCACTATTTTACTTACTAAATGATCAGTTTTGTCAACAATATCGTCATAATCACTTGTCACTAAATACTGCACATTCACACTCGCATTATCAGTTTCAGTGTCTATTTCTTCCATATCACGGCCTTCCAAATCAAAGACCATAATTTTTATTAACTGGTGAACACGTCCTTGCTCCTTACGCATGATAAAAGAAGAGTTTTTAAAAGATTTACTTTTTTTCTTCTTCAATCTTCGTTCCTCAATTTTTTTCTTTCGACTCTCCTCACATGTTTTAGCTGCTACTTCCGCATACCAGCTCTCCCCATCTTGAGCATAGTAAAACGGATTGGTGACAGGGTCTGAGTCTTCTATCGCATTCTGAAAGAATACCAAGAATATTATAACTAAACAGCATGAACTATGGATTTAATGTTTGATTTAAGATAATCTTATTAGTTACATACCGCTAAATTTTGTGGGGCGGCCATATCTACAACGGGGCTGTACGATGGTGAGTATGACATAATTCTGTAAAAAAAGAGATGCATTACATAATTATTATTATTTGTTTAAATAATTAATTAATTAAATTAAAAAAAAACCTTACCTTGAAAATATAAAATCGTTAACAAAACGACCTCCTTATGCATAGAACACCAGCTGTGAAGTGATCGCTTATTTTTATAACACGTGCAAAAATTATTTGATTTGCGATGAGTAATATGGATCATTACGTAGCTCTTAAATATACATACCTATCTTGTAAGATGAGACTAGAACCATTCCTGTTGGGACAAGGCTAAAGATAGCCCCAAATAAAGTATATAAGTTTATGTTAGTTAATAATTAAATTAATTGACAAGATGAAGTTGATCAAACAACCCATATCACTTAACGTTAAAAATATAAATCTTGGTGAGTCTTCTAAAGAGATTAGACATAGCGCTTTGTTGCCAAATACGATTCGTTGTATAATTTGCGGTCCCTCAAATTGTGGTAAAACAAACGTTGTGATCAGTTTGTTACTGCATGAAAATGGGCTCAAATTTCAAAACCTTTACCTTTACTCGAAGACTAATTTTCAACCAAAATATTGTTTTTTACGGGAAGTATTAAGAAGAGTGCCTCAGATAAAATTTCATGAGTTCAATGACGATAAAGATGTCATATCTCCGAATGAAGCTTTACCAAATTCTGTATTTATATTTGATGATGTTGTATGTGAAAATCAAACAAATATCCGCAATTATTTCTGTATGGGTAGACATAAGCTAATTGATTGCTTTTATTTATCGCAAACCTACTCAAAAATCCCGAAACAGTTGTTACGCGATAATGCTAACTTTCTTATAATATTTAAACAAGATGATGTGAACTTAAAGCACATCTATGAAGAACATGTCAACTCTGATGTACCGTGGAATCAGTTCAAAGATATTTGTAAAAGTGTTTGGAGTAACCCTTACAACTTTCTTCTTATTAACAAAGACTCATCATTAAATAATGGAAGGTACAGACAGAATTTTGATTTTTTTTTTAAATTTGAATGAAAGCAAATACATGTACATATAAATGAATTGTATACAAAAACATTGCTAGTGTTATTCCTTTCTTAGTTGAATACAGTTGTGGTTACATAATATGGAGAAAAATATTAAAATGGAATTAATGAAGTCTGTTGACTCCATAAAAAATAAAATAAAACATATGAAAAATCAGGAACATGCAATGAACTTGTCACTTGATAAAATGCTAAAACCGGTGACAGATCCTCTTCAGACTTTAGTTAATTCTAATAGATCTGCAGAAAAAAATAATAAAAATGAAAATACAACTCTAAAAAATTCTGAAGGAATCGAATCCGATGAAAATAATGCTAGTTCATCTATAAAGTTCAATGACTATTACGATCCAAAAATAAAATCTACCCAATTAGTCGAACAAAATGCTAAAAAGGAATCGATTGATAATTTAGAAATTTCATTAGAAGGTGATGACATCTTTGGTATTTATGATGGTATTAGTATACCGTTTGGAATTAGAAGTGAAAACAATACTTTATTGATGGGTAATTCAATAGTATCATTTTCTAAAATTGATAGTTTGAATAACGAAAGCACCATTTTAATTAAAATCGGTGAAAAAGCTTACAATTTAACTGCTGGTCTAAAAGAACTTTTACTCCGAAGAAAACCTGATTTAAAGTTAATATCGAGTGAAGATAAACTTGTCTATAAGGATATGTTACATTATACAAATGCACATAAAAGAGATTTTAATCCTAAAGGTCAAATAAGAGGTGACAAAGGTATAAAATATTGTAAAATAATCAAACACCTATTTTCCGAATTGTCAAACGATGATAAACTTGTTCACACTAAATTTGGAGGAAACTTGCCAAAGTTAAAGAAGTACAAAAACAACACCGACTTGATATATTGGGATGATCCCAATGAATTGGTTGAGAGATTAAAATTATTAGTAGCTTCGAGAGATGCTGGCAATACCAATCATGATAATGAAATTTTATCGATAGTTGAAGAATTAAAAGAAGCTGACATAATTCAATAATAAATAGTGGAGATACTATGGTTTTTATTCAGTATCAATGGTGGGTTCAAGACAAATGTTGATATACTGAATTAAAGATATGAGTAAAGCCGACGTAGTAAACGAAATTCATAAAAATGCAAGGGTAAACTTTCCGCGAAGACATGTTATTATGAAAGATATAGATGATTTATGGCAAGCGGACTTAATTGATATGCAATCAATTTCTAAAGACAATAAAATTTTTCGATTTATTCTTGCTGTTATTGATACATTTTCAAAATATGCATGGATCTTTCCTTTGAAAAGTAAGACCAAAGAGGTTGTATGCAATTCTTTCAAGATTTTATTGGAAAAAGGGCGTATGCCTAAAAATCTGCAAACTGATAATGGGGCAGAGTTTTATAATGATAAATTTAAAAAACTTGTGAGATCTTATCATATTAATCATTATTCAACCTTCTCAACAAAAAAAGCTTCAATTGTTGAGCGATTCATCAGAACATTGAAGTCTAAACTTTATAAAGAATTTAGTCTAAAAGGAAGCTATAACTGGATCGATAATACTCTTAATAAAGTTATTTATGAATACAATCACACCTATCATCGCACAATTGATGAAATTCCCGCAAACGTGGACAATAATAATAAACAACGCATATTACAAAGACATTTCAGGCTGGTAAAAACCGATAGCATAAAAAGCAAGTTTAAAGAGGGTGATTATGTACGCATTAGTAAGTATAAGGGGACATTTGAAAAAGGATATACTCCCAACTGGTCGACAGAAATATTTAAAATTCGAAAAATTCAAAAAACAACTCCTATCACCTATTTAATTGAAGATGCAATCAGGGGCCAGCCCATTCTAGGGGCATTTTATGTACAAGAGCTTCAAAAGACAAAAAATCCTAATGTATATTTGGTTGAAAAAGTTCTTAGAAGGAAAGGAAACAGGGTTTTGGTAAAATGGTTAGGCTTTCCTTCTTCTGAAAACAGTTGGATTGATAAATCGAATATTTATTAAGTGTTCAGTCCAAATGTTTCAGTCTTATGATGGGTATTGAAGAGAGTAGTCTTCTCAATTGGATTATAAATCATTTACCATTTGAGTTACATTTACCGGGATACAATTATTGTGGGCCTGGCACTAAATTAATTAAAAGGCTTACGCGTGGAGATAAAGGTGTTAATAAATTAGACGAATATTGCAAACAACACGACATTGCCTATCACAAGTCTTCAAACCTAAAGGATCGCCACAAGGCAGATTTAGTTTTGTTAAATATGGCTAAAGAGCGAGCACTTGCCTCAGACGCGACTGTAGGAGAAAAACTGTCAGCACGCTTAGTAAGCAGCGCTATGGCAACAAAAATCAAAACTGGTTTTGGCCTAAAAAAAGATAGCAAAAAGTGTTCTCCCAAAATTAAACCTGAAAAAGCATTTAAAAACAAATTTAAAAATGTTATTAGAAAAACGAAAAGACATATCAAAAAATTAAAACCGAAATGCAAGAAAGTGGCAATAGAATTAGCTATGGCTGCTTCCAGAAAATTAGCTGATGATTCATCCGTTAAACTTCCTCGTATTATTCCTATACCAAAAACTGGTGGAGTATTGCCTTTGATTCCGATTTTTGCGGGCTTATCTGCGGTGGGAGCTTTAGCAGGCGGTGCAGCTGGTATTGCTAAAACCATAAATGAATTCAAGATGGCAAAAAAATTATTCATAGAATCGAGGAGACACAATGAAAAAATGGAAGCTCTCTGCATCGGAAAAGGACTACACCTTAAACCATATAAAGGTGGACTCGGAATTTTTGTATCGAAAGAAAAAAACTAAGATATCGGCTACCCAATCGAGCCTTGAGTAATTTAGACATTTTGAAGTATGGAAATAATATTCCCTATTTCAGAGGCGTCTTTATGAGAGATAAGCTCCCTAAATACCCTTTTAAAAAAGAATGCGGTGTTATAAATTTAGATAGCTCTAAAAATCTTGGTTCTCATTGGGTAGCCTATGCAAAATACAATGATTATATTGAATATTTTGATAGTTATGGAAATCTTAAGCCTCCAAAGGAATTTATAAAATACTTGGGATCCAAAGTTCATTATAATTATGATAATATTCAGCGTGATCACCCTTATAATTGTGGACATCTTTGTTTAAACTTTTTGAAGAATTTTTGGTGTAGTGGAAGAATAAAATAAACAGGATCTGCCGAAAGAAGTCAGTATAGAAGCATGTCTACTACGGTTACCATCTCTGGACATAAATCGGAATTGGTTTCATACTTTCAACCACCGCTGCATTTGTCAGATCAATATGAGTGCGGTTTGATATACTTTTCAGTATTACAATCAACACCAAATATCCCCATTATTAACAGAGGTCTGTCTGTAATCAAAATCGAATGTGATCTTGTTCACAGTTCGTATTGCAACGGATTACCAACTCATTTTATTCACGAATTCGTGTCTGATACTACTCCAGGTCATCAGTGTGTGGAAATACCGCAAAATGTTATTTACTTTCCAGTAAACAAAAATATAATTTCATCAATATCGGTTAAGATTGTAGATCAATTTGGCCACTGTGTTAACTTTGGAGAGAAACAAGTTGAGTTACGTCTTCATTTAAGAAAAACAAAATGATAGTATATTATAAAAACACTCAAGCGAATGAAAAACGTCTTAGTTCTTCTGCGATTGCTAAGGTGCAAAGACGCAAGAAAAAAGTTAAGAAATTGACTAAACTAAATAAAGATTTTCTTAAAGCTCTAGGATTTAAAATATGAATATACTACAGATTGCTGAATTACCGCACTTTGACACTTCGATCGAAAGTTATGAAGTCCATTCATACAATCCCTACAATAGCAGCTTTAGAGAAAACGATGAAATCAGAATTCCCATCCACCAGCAAGACATATACGTGCTACCATCAGCCAGTTCAATTTACATCGAAGGACAAGCGAAGTTCTTCGGTAAAGATGGGAATCCAATCAAGAAAAGTGTTACGTTCACTAACAACCCTATTATGTTTTTGTTTCAAGACATTAGATACGAAATGAATGGTATTGAAATAGACCGCATAAAAAATTCTGGAATAACGTCAACAATAAAATCATACATCTCATTAAATGAAGCAGAAAATAAAGTTGCTGCCCTATGGGGTTGGTGTTTAGAGGGATTTCAAAGTGATGGGCATTTTAGTGCTGTGATACCACTAAATAAAGTTTTAGGGTTTGCAGAGGATTACAATAAAATAGTGATAAATTGTAAACATGAACTTATACTGAACAGAAGTAACACTAATTTAAATAGCATTATCCTTACTGATGATATTGTTAATTTTCAAATAGATGTGCAAAGAGTTCAGTGGAGGGTGCCACACATAAAAGTATCAGACCGAGAACGACTGTCACTTTTAAAACATTTAGAAAAAGATAAACCTATTCAGATGGCGTATAGAAATTGGGATTTATATGAGTATCCATTACTACCTAAAACAACAAAGCATTCTTGGTCTATTAAAACTGCTTCACAATTAGAAAAACCCAGATATGTAATTTTTTGTTTACAAACTAATCGAAAAAATAATAAAACTAAAGATAGTTCAGTATTCGATCATTGTGAAGTAACAAACGTTACGCTCTTTTTGAATTCACAATATTATCCTTATGAACCTTTAGGTTTAAAGTTTTCTGAGAACAAATATAGTATATTATACGAAATGTTTGTGAAATTTCGTCAGTCGTATTACAACTATCCAGTAGACCCGTTGCTTGACCTAAAGGAATTCAAAGAAAAAGCCCCTCTCTTTATATTAGACTGTTCAAGACAAAACGATAGCCTGAAAACTGGTCCAGTGGACGTGAGGTTGGAAATTGAATGTTCTACAGCAATACCAGATAAGACGACTGCATATTGTTTGATTATAAACGATCGACTTGTAGAATACAAACCTCTCAGCAACATCGTGCGCAGGTTATCATGATTGCTATTGTGGATATTCAAGGCTTTAAAACAGAAACAAATGAATTTATAATAAAAGAAATCGCTATATTGTATAATAAAACATTACAAATATTTTTAATTAAGCCACCATTTCCATTTTCAAAATTAACGAAGCAAGAAAAAAAACAAGTAAGTTGGATTGAACGTAACAGAAAGATACGCTGGTGTGAAGGATTTGTTCCCTATTCTAATTATCAGAATTTGGTTATAGATATTTTAAGAGATAAATGTATGTACGTTAAGGGTTTAGAAAAAGTGTTGTGGTTAAAGCATATTTTAGGAAATAGTAATTGTAATATATTCAATTTAGAAGATAAAGGATGTTCAAGTTTGATAAGCTTATACGATCAATATAAATATTCTCAAGATTTATATAACTGTATTTATCATGACTCTGTATGTGCTTTAAAAAATGTATTGTGTTTAAATAAGTGGTGCGTTGACAATAAAATTCTAAAATAAATATTTTATTGTTTTTATTTCTGTATTTAGGTGAAATGCATCTTAGTTTTCTTTCCCTTCCTCCTACTTCTGTCCAGTCTATATATGTTGCTGTCAAAAGCTGGACCATACCATTATACGTTTGTATCTAATTGAATTAGAAAGTCAATAAAACATGTCTCAAAATGAATACAAACCTCGATATGACATGTATAACACATTTAAAATGCGTGAATTTTCTTTTAATTATTACTGGGGGACACTTAATAAAAAGAAAAGATTAGTGATGGAAATGGCTGACGCAGGATTCTTTTATTATGGAAATAGTATAAATGATATTGCAGCATGTTTCTCATGCGGAGGTGTTATTGAAGATTGGGAGATTTATGATGATCCTTGGACGCAACATGCCATACATTTTCCTAAATGTTTTTATTTAAACGCTGTGAAGGGCACAAACTATATTACAAAAAAGTGTTTGGAATACTTACCCTATTAAAGTGTATATGTATAGGATGTCACATTGCACTTAAAAATTAGTCAAATTATGGGTATATATTACAGAGGTGTCGTGCATCACAGCAATTTAACTTTGAACATTACAGTGCAAAGGTTCAATATTAAATTTATTTCTTAAATAAATAATTACATTTATTGATGTTATTTATAATGTTTCACTCAGCGAAATCTAATTTAGATGGCATTCGTAAAATGATTTTCAAGAATGCTAGGGGTGAGATAATACATATTCAAGATATGCACCCTAGAAAAAAAATATCGGACGTAGGTGAATTAAAACACCAGGATAATGTTATAACACAAACAGAAGATTTAGTTTACCAGAAGTTGGAAGATCCAGAGAAATCTAAATTGAAAAATACTAAGTATCTTATACTCAAAAGCGAGTCTGGTGAGCTTCTTCGCACATTCGTTAATGTTAGCAACAAACAGGTTGATAATGAAAAATCGATTGCGAGTTCGTCAAAGACTAGTGGGAGTAGTATATCGACAGCAACAGCAGATTTATTTCATCAGGAGAGTGATACAGCCCGTGCGTTAGTTTTACCTGCATTAGAAGATATTGATTGCTACCAGATACTGCCAGGGAATGAAATTTGTTTCACATAAATTGTGTCACCATCACTGTATCAATTCTACTCTACAGGTGTAAATGTTATAGTAGTGTATGATTGGGGGGTTCTGGATCACGCGCTCGAGCAAAGCGAGAGCAAGTGATCCAGAACCCCCAATTATACACTACTGGTAGGGCAGGTAGGGCAGGTAGGGCAGGTAGGGCAGGTAGGGCAGGTAGGGCAGGTAGGGCAGGTAGGGCAGGTAGGGCAGGTAGGGCAGGTAGGGCAGGTAGGGCAGGTAGGGCAGGTAGGGCAGGTAGGGCAGGTAGGGCAGGTAGGGCAGGTAGGGCAGTTAGGGCAGGTAGGGCAGGTAGGGCAGTTAGGGCAGGTAGGGCAGGTAGGGCAGGTAGGGCAGGGTGGGCAGGTAGGACAGGTTGCATAAACACTTGACGGGAGCGAAGCTGCGTGCACAGCTTGTACGTATAATAAACAGACAAGAAGGAACAGAGTAAAAAGGTACAAAGGTTATGCTTAGTTTGACGATACGGTCGCCGGTCGGCGTAGTGGTTGAGCGATCAGCTGCTGCGCTGCGTGTCACGAGTTCGATTCCCGCACGGAACAAATACTTGTATAGCCTAGTTGTTCCGGATCCAGATCCGGAACAACACTAACACCGTGTCTTGTGTTATTATTCAGCCTTTATTGCTGGTACTAAACATACATTAATATCAACCTGTTTTATCTAAAATATTGGATTGCCCGGTTTAGTGATCAGCGTGTCCTGTGATACATAGGCCTCTTCCAGCTGTTGCCACTCTTCTCTATTATTAGCCTTTCGTGACCAGAGTGTCCCTCCAGTAATCTTTATATCGTCTGTCCATCTTTTAGCTTGTCTGCCTCTCTTTCTTTTGCCATTACGTGGTTGCCATTCCGTTATAATTTTAGTCCTGTCCATCGCCATTTCAACTGTTTTATTTTATTCAGTATGTCTTCTACCTTTGTTGTAGATCTAATATCTTCTGCTCTTTTCCGGTCTTTTAGAGTCACGCCCAATATACTCCTTTCAATACCCCTTTGACACGATTGAGTATCAACCTCTCATCGCGGCCCCGTGTGATAGATTTCAAAAACAACCTGTGTTCAACAAAAACTATAACATACAAACAATAGAGGAAGAAAGGGATGAGTCAGGAGCCAATGAAGTACGAATTTACACAGATGGCTCGAAAACAAATAACGGCTCAGGTGCTGGCGTACACTCCCTTGACCTCAACATCAACTTTCACATACCGCTAGGCACACACAGTTCGATATTTCAATGTGAATGTGTTGCCTTAACACAAGCTGCAAAAATCGTAAAGAGTTTGGGCATCCAGAACTACGGTGTCAAATTCCTATCTGATAGTCTGGCCGTGCTCAAAGCTTTAGAAAACAAACTAACTAACAACAAACTTATCTTTGAGTGCCACCTCGCCCTGGAGAGTATATCGATATCCAATCGAATTACCCTCCAGTGGATCAGGGGGCATAGTGGATCCCTAGGCAATGATGCCGCAGACGAACTTGCGAAAAGGGGCTCCGAGATGATGCTAGGCCCGTACCCACTTATCCCCTTGCCCTTCTCGCAATTTCGTGCGTGGATTCGTCAAAGATACTGAATAGAACTGCAAAATAACAGATGGGCACGGACAACGGACTGTAGACAGTCGAAAATGGCTTTGCCAAACGTACACCCGCGTCTTACTAAAAAACTTCTCAGCCTGAGTAGAAATAACCTTAAAATAATTATAGGGACAATAACGGGCCACACCCTTCTTAACAAACATTTATTCAACTTAGGCGCCACGGACAGTCCACTTTGCAGGGGCTGTTTTAACGCTGAAGAAACAGCCGCCCACGTAGTTCTGGAATGCGAGGCCGTGGCATCACAACGTGAAGAAATTCTCGGAACAGTGAGGTCGTTCCGTGAAGCCTGTGAAGCTCCCAGGAAGCTTCTGTGCTTTTGGGCGGAGCTAGGCTGGCTATGTTAGCCAGTACAGCCCCCACGCACAACGGACCAAATGGGAGTCTAAGTGCGGAAAAGGGAGTCCCTACCACTACCACTACCACTACTACCCCTTTGACACGTTCTCAGTTTTAGAAATTGTTTCTGAGTCAACGCCCAAGTTTGGCCCTCCATACGTGAGACATGGCAAGATACATGAGTTGAACATTTTTTTCATGGCTGTCACAGGAAAGTGTTTACTTTTGAAAATCTCTTTAAGGGACCAGTATCTTTTCCAAGGGCAAGCCACTCCTATTTCTGTATTTGTTTGATCTTTGAATGATACAATTTGTCCCAAGTATCTGTAATTTCTAACATTGAATATGTTTATTTCTTCGTTTATTTCTTCGTTTTGTACTTTTATGGCTATTTCTTCTCTTTTGTCATTACTTTCGTTTTTGATCTGTTCATAGAAAGGCCAACTAATCTGCTTGCCTCCGCCAACTGTTGTAGCATTTGTTGGAGCGTATTAGGGTTGTCAGTTGTTAGGACCAAGTCATCCGCGAATCATAAATGGTTAAGTTGCCTACCGTTGATATTAATGCCAAAATTATCCCACTCAAGATCCCTGAACACGCTTTCTACGATGGCAGAGAAAAGTTAAGGCGATAGTGGGTCTCCTTGCCTCACCCCTCTAGCTATTGGGAACTCTTCTCCGGCTGATTCTAGTTTTATTTGTGCTGTTCTATTCGCGTATATATTTTTAATTATGCGTACATATTTTTATGGCACTCCTTGTTGGATAAGAGCCATGTTTTATAGAGTCCACAAATGCGATGTACAAGGTTTTGCCGTACTCTTGGCATTTTTCTATAAGCTGCTTTATGACATGCATATGATCAGTAGTTGAAAAACCCGCTCTAAAACCAGCCTGTTCTATACTTTGTTGTTCGTCCATTAACCCTGTTTTTTTAGAGAACATTTTATACATATTTGACATGAGGCTTATAGGCCTGTAGTTTTCAATATTGTTCCTATCTCCTTTTTTGTGTAGTAGTATAATTATGCTCTTGGTCCATTGAGATGGTATACATTCCGTGCTTAGGATAGAGTTGTATACTTCTGTGATTTTTCTTATTCTTATTATTGATTGCACAAAAAACATAAAATAAAGATACAAATACAATGGACAGCTTAATATGTACAAAGGCGAGCTTAACCCATAATTGGGTTCTCTAACAGCAAACCTCAGTTGGAGTTGTTGTTGTTCTTAGGTTTTCTGGTGCAGTAATTGAGCTTTTGATCATCTCATTCTTAATCTGGCCTGGCCCGGGGGCCTTTCCGTTCTTTAGACTATTGACAGCTTTTTCGACTTCTGATTGTAGAAAAACTGGTATGTCTTCGACGTCGTCATCATCAAGATTTATGTTTGAATTTCTGGGTATTTTGTTCTGCTGCATAAAGTTTTCTATAGAAGTCAGTTGCTGTCTGGATTATAGCTTTTCTTGTCGTTTCCTGTTTTATTATTTGATTTTTGAATTTTGGTATCCATTCTTTCGTCTCTAGTAATTCCTTTAACGCTTTTTTGATTGTTCCTTTCTTTTTTATATGGTAGTTGAGAACGTTTATTATTTTTTGGTTCTGTCCTTTTTGATGCTGTTGCTTAATTTTTTGCTTAGTTCTGATATGGCCCTTAGATTCTGTTTGTTTTTCCCGAGTTTTAGGAGTAGTCTTCTTTCTTCAATTAACAATGTAGTTTCATTTTCAATTAGGATTGTGTTGGGTTTTGGGAATTTGTTGTAAACATATATTTCGTTTATTTCCTTGTTATATTTTTCTTCTATTTCGCTTGTAGTTTTATTTATTAAATATCGATGATTCATAAAGTTAGCTTTTGAATTAAATTTGTTTCTACTTTTTTTTTGGTTCTAAACTGTTAATTACTGCTCTCACCATACGATAATTGGTGTTAAAACTAAATTGACTTAGAATGCTTATATATTGAAAAACTTTTCTGTTGTTAGTTGCTATGTAATCTATTGTGTTCGTAGTCGCAGCGGAAAAACGTCGAATTTATTAATTTCAGATAAGCAGATAATTAGTTTATGACGTCGTGTAATTGTGTATAGTAAGTACAAATTTGTGTATCCAACCATTGGGGAGCTATTCAACAAAAACTGTTTCCGCTGGAACTACGTCATCCTAGCGGCACCTTTTTTTTCCTATGCACGTAGATAAAAAAAAATACATTCAATAATTAGTTTGAAACGAGAGGTAAATGTGTATGCTTAAATGAAATTTGTGTGACATAAAACTGCGAAGATAATCAAGTTTCCGCTGCGCTGACGTTTGGCTATTTGATGAAAATCATATAAAACGGCTTAGTGCAGAGTTGATTTTTTTTACGCACTTTGCTTTGAATTTGTGTGTAATGATTGTGAAAACAGAATTTGAAAAAATCTTACCGTTCAGAAGATATACACGTAAAAGTAAAATAAGGTTTTTAGGTCCAAGTACTTAAAATAGGAATACTAGAGCCTAATTTATAGCGTTTATTTGTATCTTGTTAGGGTCTACAAAGTCCTGCCAAGTTTCATGTATGTGTTCTTAGTAATTAATGAGCAGTCGCATAATTTACTACGACTGGACCACTATATTGTATGACAACCGATTTTAGGACATTTTAATGGAAATGCAACGTAAAAAATATGGCGATAATTCGTGTATTAATGCAACTATTCACATGTAAAATTTCAGCTCATTACACTAAATAATTAAAGAGATATAATTAAAATACCAGAACAACCGCAATTCATGGATAAACCGACCAAGTTTGAATGGCTACAAAAAAGCGGCCGTGCAGTATATAGAGCTAACATTCTAAAATTTCCAGTGTCGTACCATTATTGGTTTGATACAGGTGAGCACACAATTCTTGAACAAGTAACAAATAATGTTCGTGATCAAAATAGTAGCTCACTTGTTTGTTTCTCAAACTTACGAAATTATTACAATAAGAATTACTTCTGTATTAGCAAATGCATTTATTTGTCAGAATATTACGTCCTTAATATTCTGCTGCTTCCATCGTAGAAATATTTTGATGTTAGTAAAATTTGATTAAATGAAATATTAATCATAATTAGAAAAAAATATTAACACACCAGTAGTTATTAGATAGATAAGGGAATAATCTAAAGAAGGTTGTTCTAACACACGACGGTGGGTTGATCTTAAGGGCTTATTACACTACACGGTATTCAGGGCCCTGAATACCGGGTCACTAAATCATTCCGAAGCAATAAGGTCGATATTATGAGAACCCTAACTTACTAACAGTTATTACACTACCCTAAATTAGGGTTTAGGGCCCTGCATACCGTGTAGTGTAATAAGCCCTTCAGTCGTGTGTGTAGTGCACATGCACATTGTTTCTGTGTGTGTAAGCTCGGGAGCGCTCAGCAGAGAGTTTGTATTATACTAGAGGTAACGTATTTAAGTTATAAAAGTTGTCTCTTTGACGTTCAGGATGGTAGCGTTTGCCTATGTTTGTCTCTTTTTTTTTGATAGAGTTTTTCTATAAGCAAGAACGAAAGAATTAACAGTTTCTTTTTCGTCGTAAATACGTTCCCTCTAGTATAATACAAACTCTCTGGCGCTCAGTATCGCTTACGCACACAGAAACAATGTGCATCTGCACACATGACTAAGACGATCCCGCAGTCACGCAGTGCGTCGGTCGCGACTCGTGAGATAGAACAATTGTATCAGTTTCCCGAAAAGTTAGGTACCAGTAAAAATCCTAAGATTTACTTATTCATATAGGCTTTTACAGTGGGCCACATATTTGTTATTTATATTAATTAAAAACTGATTCTTTATGTTAATGTTATTATTACCTACTTTGTTAATAATATTGTTTTTTTTTTCATTTTAATTAGTCAATAACCAATAAATACTTTTATGAGTATAATGTTAATATATACAGTTGTTTTATTTTCTGCTAAACGATTGTGTACGCACCTGTACGAAACTATTACACACAATAACGATGCTATACTGGAAATTTTAGAATGTTAGCTCTACATACTGCACGGCCGCTTTTTTGTAGCCATTCAAACTTGGTCGGTTTATCCATGAATTGCGGTTGTTCTGTTATTTTAATTATATCTCTTTAATTATTTAGTGTATTGAGCTGAAATTTTACATGTGAATAGTTGCATTAATACACGAATTATCGCCATATGTTTTACGTTGCATTTCCATTAAAATGTCCTAAAATCGGTTGTCATACAATATAGTGGTCCAGTCGTAGTAAATTATGCGACTGCTCATTAATAACTAAGAACACATACATGAAACTTGGCAGGACTCTGTAGACCCTTACAAGATACAAATAAACGTTATAAATTAGGCTCTAGTGTTCCTATTTTAAGTACTTGGACCTAAAAACCTTATTTTACTTTTACGTGTATATCTTCGAACGGTAAGATTTTTTCAAATTCTGTTTTCACAATCATTACACACAAATTCAAAGCAAAGTGCGTAAAAAAAATCAACTCTGCACTAAGCTATATGATTTTCATCAAATAGCCAAACGTCAGCGCAGCGGAAACTTGATTATCTTCGCAGTTTTATGTCACACAAATTTCATTTAAGCATACACCTCTCGTTTCAAACTAATTATTGAATGTATTTTTTTTTATCTACGTGCATAGGAAAAAAAGGTGCCGCTAGGATGACGTAGTTCCAGCGGAAACAGTTTTTGTTGAATAGCTCCCCAATGGTAGGATACACAAATTTGTACTTACTATACACAATTACACGACGTCATAAACTAATTATCTGCTTATCTAAAATTAATAAATTCGACGTTTTTCCGCTGCGACTACGAACACTAATCTATTTCGTTTCGGTATGATCCATCCGGAGATAACCATGTCCACTTATTTCTTGGATCTTTTTTTAAAAACTGTTCATGAATGCAAGATTGTTTTCAAGCGCCATTTTAATCATCTTTTCTCCATTTTTACTCCTTCTACCAAAACCGAATTTGCCTATTACATTTTCTTCGCCAGTTCGTTGAGAGTCTATTCTACCATTAAAATCTCTTATAACCAAAACATGTTTGTGTGTCTCTTGTAGGACTGATGACAGTTGGTCGTAGAAGTGGTCTTTAACCAGTTCATCATGCTGTTCAGTGGGAGCGTATACTTGAAGAATCGACCATTCATGTTTGTAGCCTGGCAGACGGATGTTAAGTACAGCTATTCTCTCTGATATACCCTTGAATTCATCTATGTTTCTTTCTAAATGTTTTTTAACCATGAAGCAAACACCGTAGCTTCCTTTTGTTTCCCCTTTTTAATATAGCATAATATATTCTTTTTGATCTTCTATGCTTTCACCCAATCTTCGTACTTCACTCAAACCAAGTATATCCCACTTAATTTTTGAAAGTGCTAACTCTAACTCGGTGATTCTCTCCTGTGTTCGCAGTGTAAGGCAGTTCAAAGTGGATATGTGGAGATGCCCAGTTTCTTTTGTTTTTAGTGTTTTTGTGTTATTTACCCTTATTGGAGCTGAAAGGGATTGGTCGATATCCCCCACGGTGACCAGCTGGCTTGGAGGAGGTGTAATCATTTTGGCCGTATTGTTAAATGTTTGTCGTTCGTTTGTTCTGATCTTCCGGTTTCCAATGTGTGTTAATTGCTATCCTTTATTTATATCTGATGTTAAGTGAGATCTATTCCTGTACATTCGTTCGAAGGTATTTATTACATAATTCTTTTGCCGGGCGTTTCCAGTGTCATTAATTGTCTTTGGTGAGGCAGATTCTTCACTTCTTCACGTGTCTTGTGTATGTGAGTTTATATGTTTGTAAACGCACCTACGACAAAGAAGGAAATTCCTAGTGTGGAGAATCCTTCTTCTTTAAAAAATATAATTTATTTATTTATTATAAACTTTATTGTACACCACAAAATAAAAACATAAAGGACAAACATTTTCAAACAAAGTGTACAATGGACGGTCTTATCGCACAGGGCAATCTCTTACAGACAACCTTTGGATGGACTGAACGATAGGAGAAGAATTAAGGACAGTCAGTGTACAATAGATCATAAATAATATAACTTACTTATACATAAAAACATAAAATACATACATACTATACTACATATCTAATATACTAATAAATATTGAATATATGACAGGGAAAGGAAATAATAATGTATCTCTTCTAGCAAAGCGGCGAAAGAAGAGTTGAAAAACTGGCCAAGTGCGTGTCGGGCCACGCGCAGTAATAGGGTTCCGAAGTTGCATAATAATGCGGACTATAAAGAGGGTTTTGTTGTTGTTTCATAAACATTAGAACGGTTTCAGCGGCTCACAAAGTCTAAAAACAGGACCACATAGGATTTTTTAATCTATATACTCGCGTTTGACCTCTATCTCGCCTGATGGTAAGCGATGATGTGGTCTACGGTGAAGCACGCTTGCCTAGATGTAATCTATTCACTCTTGACTTAAACTAAATGGTAACTGAAGAAGGAGTTATAAAATCCAACTTCGCAACTGAAGTTAGAAAAATATTATATACTTGAGTACTACCGCGGGTGCGAATTGCGAAAGGAGCCGATACGAGCGCGCGTTAGAGCCACGGGGAATGGTATAGTTCATTCCTGGATCCTTGCGTGCACGCTCCTTGATCATTTCTCTTTCAGAATTAGAAAAAGTCGAATGTATTCACCTCAAATCTCCTCTAATACCGCAGATTAGAGGATTCACCTCTAATCTGCGGTATTCACTATTTCATTCTGGAAAGTTTTACTCTACTCAATTAGTGATGAAGTCGGGTCGAATATTAACTTTATTGAAGGATATCGACAAAAGAAAATAAGTAATTTGCTTGGAAATTTGACTTTACTTTTACGTTTTAATTACAAAACGTCGAAAATACTTCTGCACTAACACAAAATAGAGTCCACCGCGCGCATGCGCCGTATGGACTACGTTCTGGTACTGCCAACGACTCCGGCCACTCCAGTGCGTTATTCGAGCTTAAACATTATTATTTTAGAAATCATTATTATTAAGGATGTTATGATTTTATTTTTGGATATTTTTACATGGTTCATAAGCATTAATTTACTATCTGTTTTACACAGCTAACAACGATATTTAAGTAATTTTTCAATGGCATTTGTACAAAAAATTTACAGTGCCAAGTACATTTTATAAGTTGGTCGACTATTACTCGTAAACTTGTAAAGCCTTATTATCCGTGATAATTTTCCTTTTAATTTCGTTATATTTACTACTGCCGTATTTTTTTTTACATAGCCTAGAGCAACCATTTCGCTGGCAGGGGGGGGGGACACTTGACTCTAACATAAATTTGCAACTTAAAGCTTAATTTTACGCAAACGAATCTCTGAATCGGAAAATGGTTTTAACAAACCCATAATATTTTATAATGGCCTATCCAACGATACCCCACACCATGGGATAGATAAGAAAAACAAAATACATCCCCACTTTACGTCTACGGGAGGTACCCGAAAAAAAAATTTTTTTCATGATTTTATTGTACCACTTTGTCGGAATTATTAATATGTATATACATGCCAAATTATAGCTTTCTAGTACTTAGATTCTCTGAGCTAAGCTGCGGACGGACAGACGGACAGAGCGAAACTATAAGGGTTCCTTGTTGACTTCGGAACCCTAAAAACGGGATTTTGAAACCGTGTGTATATCGTGTAAGTGGCGCGTGATACTACAGTCATACTTTACAAAGTAGTCGACCAAATATCATGGTTATAATATCCCACAAAAAGCATATTATGCACGGCATACGATTTTTTTAAATCTATGTTAGAACTTGAATATTATAGATAAAAATCTAGCTTAATATTCTTATAAACCATCGTACGACGACGAATCAAAATACACCTCATTAATCAACCCAGTTACCAACCGAAGTTGCGAAGATAATAATAAAGAATCCCACTTAAAATAATGGAAAAATAAAACAACAACCACAAATCGTAACGCGGTCGGGTAAAACCACGTTTTCGTACTTACCCCAAGACTGCACCATCCCCACGTACAGAGCTATGAACACCAGCAATAAATGCATTCTGCACATTTTATTCACGATACTCGTAGATATACAAAATTGGATCTACAGAACTAGATGCACGTCCTCCCCTTCCGATCCCACTTATAATTGATAAGCAGAAATCTTGTGTTCGGCAAGATAAATACGTCTTTTTATACTCCGGTGATAAGCATGAGGCACAAAAGTGTCAGTCACGTTCAAAACAGGACAGACCTATATGACCACGTTGCTATGACAGAAGTTCCAACATAGTTAAATAAACTTGGGGTCACCAAGTTATCAGCTTTAGTGATATGCTCGTGTCAGACCACATCATAACCACGATTAGATACCACGATGATGTGTTCGACGCTGAATTATTATTATTTAAATCTTTAAACATCTTAGGTCACTGCTCACAGGGGTCCTGGACCTTTGAAACGCGGACCAGGGGCCGAAGCCTACTCGCAAAGGCCCTGTAAGACATCAAGGCCCTTACTCTTCTCTCTTACTGACGTAATACGGTTAATTTCTAAAGTATACTCCTTAGTAACAGCACCAAAGGTAGCAACATACTCACACGAAAAGAAACATAAGAAGTAACGGCTAGGATAAAATGTATGAATAAAATATATATTCAGTTAGATGTTCAAAAATATGAGTATAAATTGATGATTAGAATTTCTTCTTATTCTAGAGATAGATAAATCAAAAATTATTTTGTAAATAAACTGTCCATAAGGAGGTCCATTATTGATGTTATGGCATCTAGCGGGCGCACGGCCTCCTGGCCGTGCGCCTGTGCCCCTGTTTTCCTTTTAGACATAAAAGAACTTAAATTTAAAACATAAGGGCGCACGGTTTGCGCAATGGTTGAGCGACTGCTGCGCTGCGTGTCACGGGTTCGATTCCCACACGGAACAAATATTTGTATGACCTACAGATAGTTGTTCCGGCTCTGGGTGTTTGTGTATGTGAGTTTTTATGTTTGTAAACGCACCCACGATACAGAAACAAATTCCTAGTGTGGGGCAACGTTTTTAAAATGAAAAGAAAGGAAAGTAAGATGAATTGAGTAGGTATTTGGAGTTAAGGACGAGACAACCTCCTTAAATACCGAAGTTTGACAGGTTTTTAGGCTGAAGTAGATTTGACAAAACCAAATTCAAATGCTCAATTCAGAAATCAGGGGTTAATGTCAGTGGCACTTAAATTGAGCAATTTTTCGTGTTATGTCGGTAACTTATATTCTCTGAGTCTATATATTTCTGATACAATCACGCAAGGAAATCCCACCGCACTATTCCCAAACAACTGCAACTCCTGAAAGCCAGAATCAACAGTGGCGACCATCAGAAATGCGCCGAGGCAATGAAGCTCGACGAAGTCCCGGAGAATGAATTTAACTGACTTGGATCTCGCAACGAAATTATTCAGAAAATAATATAGGAGGATAGGAAAACTAAAACATAATTGCCACTTCCCTCCATATCAAGCAGGAGACGTTTCCACAAGGTCCGTATTATAAATAACGCCGGATGCAGCCTGTACATTATCCAACATAATAAAGGTCTATCCACACATATCAGGACCGTGCCCGGGACGTGGACGGACCGTGCCCCGTCACGGGCTCAAAAAATATCGATGTGTAGAGCAATTTTTTTTTTGTTTTTTCTTATCACTAATCCCCGCCAATGATATTGGCGCCTTGTGTGCTCAACCTCAGTCATTCCGGTCAATCTTTTATGCCTCTCGTACTTTCATTCTTCATACTAATTCTTTCTTGCATTCATCATCTTACATTCTGTGGGTAGGACGCCCACTTTTATTTAATCTATTCTATGGGCATGATTTATTTCTTATAAAAATATAGTAAAAATACAATAATGTGCAGAGGTGCTATTTACAATGAGCAAAAGGTGCTATTATGACAAATTGTGCGAAAGGTGCTGTTTATCTCAGGTATACTTGGTGCGATTTATCACAGTAAAAATTTGTACAGTTATCGTATTACAATTTGGGATCAAAAACACAAGCACAGTTATCAAAAATATCACAGTAATCTTACACAGTCTAAAAACTTAGGTACTAACATAAAATACTGCCGGTTACACATGTCCAGGCTGCATTCCGTGCTTGCATTTAAATATCATACATAATACTAATAAAGCACGGTGCGCCTCAGGTTTTATTTCGATGTATAACCGCAGTGGCTACTCTAATACAGTATTCCAAGAATCTTTCTCTATATTTCTTGTCCATGAGCCCATGCAGGCTCTCCCTCGTTATTTTCCTGTCCAGCTCACATTCAAGTTGGTAGCGCTCCCTGATAAATAACGGGCATTCTACAAGTATGTGCTGGACAGTCTCTGCCACGCCTGGATCGCAGACGCACGATGGGCTATCCTTACACTTGAAGCGATTCAAGTATTCAGAGAACCCACCGTGCCCCGTCAAAACTTGCGTGAGGACGCCTTCGGGCCGCACCTGTTGTACGATACGGAAAGCCATTGCATCCGGAAGAAACATTTTCGCCACCGAAGCAGTCTCGCCCGACACATATCTTCGATTCCATTCATCAAGCGATTCCAAACGGATCTGTCGCTTGATAAATAAAACCGGACACTGGTCGTAGTCCGGCTTCCTCCGTAACGACAATGCTGCTTCCTTAGCCAACTCATCCGCTCGCTCATTCCCCGGCAGGCCCGCGTGGGCCTTGATCCAGAACAAAGTCACAGCTTTGCTCTGGCACAGGGCGTGAGCCAGGTTTGCGCGCGCGAGAACTGCCAGGGGATGGAGTGAGCCATGGTTTGCAAGCGTCTGCAATGCGAACATTGAGTCGCTGTACAAACCATAGCTCGCCTCTTGCCGCGCGAGGACCACGTCTGTCGCCTTGAAAATGGCCAGGAGTTCCGCCTGGTAGACTGTGCAGTACGCGGCAAGGCTAAGCTTGAGGTTCCGGATTTCGCCCTCATTATTCCAAATGGATAATGCGGCTCCGACCTTCCCCTCAATCTTGCTGCCGTCGGTGAATATTCGCACCGCCTGCACATTGTTACTGTCTAGTAACTCTTGGTCTGCCAGTATGCGCAGGTCTAGAGGTAGTATCCCAGACAGTGCCAGTGCCGAGTTCAGAGAGACAGTACGGTAAGATTTGCAGAGCTTCTGAGCGAATCCTCGTTGAACAGAGCCTAACTTCTTCCGTATACCCAACTTCTTTGCAGCGGGTGCCCAGGCGGCGGCTGCGTATGTCACTATGGGCTCAATCGTTGCCATGTAAATTGTGTGTATTACTTGTGTGTTTAATCCCCAGCTCACCTTTACCGCTCGGGACAGCCGCTTGTAAACGTTAGCTGCCCTCTTGCAGACGTTCGCGGCATGCTCATTAAAAGTGAGCTTTTTGTCTATGGTTAGACCCAGCAACTTTATATTTTTGACCATACCGATGCCGACCCCGGCCATGCTCAGTATTGGAGTGTCGTACTTAAGCTTATTGGTTATGGTCATCGCACAGGTTTTGTGCGGTGCAAACCTCAGCTTATTTCGGACATCCCAACCCTGAACATGGGCGAGGGCTGTACTGGCAGATCTTGAGACTTCAGTCACCGTGTCCCCATCTACGACCAAGACTATATCATCCGAGAACGCCTACACGAAAATTCCACGCTGCTCAAGGTCCTGCAGTAGTGGGTCGAGAACTGATTGGACCACCGATCGACCCCTGGACACAGCCCTTGCTAGCCTCTCGCGTGCATTCCTCCCTTAGGCAAAGGTTCGGTATGCCGTACCGAACCTTGACCTTCCTACCGTCGAGATAGCTGTCTATCAGCCTCCTGACGTTAACCGGGTACTTTTCTCTTCTTTTGCTTTCAGATACTCGCCAACGACCTTCGCTCGCCGGACCGGCGTGGCATTGCGGATGCGGTTCTTTTTCGTCATAACCTCCCTCTTCTTCACAGTGAGCTCCTCGGACCACCACGGACAAGTAATTTTTGTATTCTTATTTATTTTTGGGATAGTGATTTGACATGCTTCTAATATTATATTTATATAATAATAATAATAAGCCCTTTATTCTGAACTACGCATACAAAAACATAATAACAGATTAATTTGGTTTAAATAATGTCCCGCAGTTCAGCGTGCCTTTTGGCATAGGCGTCCTCTAACAACTTCCACTGGCTTCTGTCTCGCACCACCCTTCTCCAGTGGCGACCAGCCGTCAGCTTCAGATCATCCTCCCATCTTGCATGCTGGCGTCCTCTGTTGCGGTTCCCGTCTCTGGGGTACCATCGGCGACAGTTTTGCTCCATTTATCTTGGGTCTCTCGGATCATGTGGCCGGCCCATCTCCACTTCTGTTGGTCTATTCGGCTAATTTTGTCTGTTACCTTAGTTTGCTGTCTTATTTCGCAACTTCTTACTTTATCTTGCTTCCTTATTCCTGTCATGCTTCTCTCCATGGCTCTCTGGCATCGCTCCAACTTTTCTCTGTGGTGTTTTGTGAGGGACCAAGTTTCGCACCCATAGGTAATGACTGGAAGTACACAGGAATCAAAGACTTTCCTTTTTATTGACATGCTCCTTGGATTTTAAGACTTCTTTCAGTGACCAGTACTGCTTCCAG
Organism: Anorthoa munda; assembly: GCA_945859665.1. Taxonomy (NCBI): domain Eukaryota; kingdom Metazoa; phylum Arthropoda; class Insecta; order Lepidoptera; family Noctuidae; genus Anorthoa; species Anorthoa munda. The sequence goes on along the minus strand of OX243894.1, from coordinate 55,517,242 downwards.
CCGATCACTATTCTTCTACTGATTTCTTTGGTGGTTTGGTCTTTGTGAGAAATAATCTGCCCTAGATAGATGTAATCTTGCACATATTCAAGCAACTGGTTGTCAATTTTTATACCTATTGGTTCGGAGTTTGTAATTAATTTAGTTTTGTCATTGTTCATAGTTAGACCTACTTTCTCACTTTCGAATTTAAGCGATTTTATCATTGCTATCAGTTGTTCCGGATTTTCTTCAAACAGCACTATATCATCCGCAAATCTTAGGTGATTAAGTTTTATACCATCCACGTTTATGCCAAAGTCGTTCCAGTCCAGTTTGCGGAAGATGCTTTCCAGTACGGCAGAGAACAGTTTCGGTGACAGAGGGTCCCTCTGTATATTTATATATTTAACTGTTATTTCCTCTAAGTGTTGTTTATTATCTATTTCTATTATTCTTTCCAAATCTCTGATTTTAATTTCTGCTAATTTGTTTCCAAAAGCTTCCCAATTCGCTTTTCTGGTGTTGAATATCCTAGTAGTCCTAGTGATGTTAACACCCTTTTCTCTTGGTCCGAGGATGTTGCTCCTGTGTTGACCCGCCAGCGGTCCACCAGGTCAAAAAGGTCGAGCGAACATGCCGTGACGTCCACGTGGCTTCTATACGCTCTACCACCTCTGATGGTGTCATAGGTGGGAGCGTCACCAGTGTTTAGTACCTGAAGCTCGAGTTCGTCCAGGGTAGTGGACATTTCCTCTCCCCTGGGATCTTCTTTGATGCTGCCCCACCAGGCACTTCGGCAAAGAGTTCGGTGGCAGCCAGTTCCTTCCGCTGTAAGTTTGCTTGGGCCACACGGTATGGTCTTGCTGTTTGTTGGGCAGGAGTCCCCGGAGCGCCCTTAGCAATACGCTATGGATGAGCGAGCTATAGCGTCCCATCTTCTTCTGACTGTGCACTCTGAGCTGAAGGCGTGATGGTGCGTGTTGTCGATTTTGGCACGTGTGCAGTTGCAGCAGGTTGGTGGCAGACCAGCACTCCAGTCCGCGCACTCCGTCCTCATGTGAGGACCGCCACAGTGGCTGCACTTTGGCACGGTCTCCGTGCAAGTGCGTCGGCTATGCCCATACCCGAGGCAGAGCGAGCACTGGACTAGCGGGGACTGGTCTTCGACCCTAACCCGATTAAGGTCCACGTGCACCGATCCGACCTCGAGCATGCGCCGCCAGACCTCTGTGGCGACCCTCAACACTAGGTGGCACATGTGCGGGTTCCTGTGAAGTTTCTTGTACAAAACCTCCACTATCTTCTGTTCTTCACCCAGGTCTTTGAAGATGTGGCGGTTCTGGTTTTTGAGGGCTTTTACCGTGACTTCATTGCTGCTCAACTGCACAACCTCCCTAAACACAACTTGAGGATTCTTGTTTTTTATGTCCTCTGTCCTCAACTCAGGTGCTTTGCTTAATCTTTCCCGCAATTTTTGCCTTTGTTCCTCCGTGCGACAGCCCATTATAACTTTTCTATCTTTTGCCTTGCGAACCTTGTCGACTTGTATTCGCCCTTCCGTTGCGTTAACTACCTTCCGGATTCTGTCCAGCACTTGCTCACCGGATTCGTCCTCATGCTTGGCCGTCACTACGATGGAATGTAGTGCTGTGAGTTTCGGGGTTTGGATGACAGGCTGACTTGCCGCTACACTGGCATAGGAGAGCTTTTCCATATGCTCTTGGCCAGCTTGTAGTGCCTCGTAGTGCACATTTTATATGAACTCGTTCACACACGTCCGTGCACGGTGCAGTGACGGAACTTCAATGCCTGGGCTTACGTAGTGACGTGCCTGGGTGTGCCGATATTTTCCCTGCACGTTGTCGATTTCTTCTTTAAACAATATGAATGACGAGTTGTTAATAGAGGCAGTACGCGTAGATGGCGTTTTGTATGTCTTGTACCTCTTCCATTTCGTCTTCATCTAGAGCAGTTGCAGTCGCAATCAACTCCTCTGTATTAAACAAAGACATGATGATGATTGCGTATTTTAATTTATATTTCACTACATTACACTGAAGCGATACTCTGATACCAAAACAAAATGGTGACCGAGGGGCACAGATGGAAGGTCGCGGCCTGTCCAAAGTCCGGTCACATCACTGACGTGTGTGAACAGAAAGTCCCTGACGGGATTCGGATGCACGGTCTTAGCACGGCCACGGCCCTGTCACGTCCCGGGCACGGCCCTGATATGTGTGTATAGACCTTAATGCGTTTATTCTACCAAAGAATACACTCGATATGATGTGCAGATTGTACATATTCAAAGTCAGATGGCAAGGACAGTCCAAGCCTCTCCATTGCTCTTTTAGTGACTTTTAATGGGTAAATCGAGCACAAAAGATAAAAAAAAACTTATTTCGGTTTTTCCCAATCCACCGCGGACTAAATAACAGATGGGTAATTGGATAATCTTTGAACTTCTTTCTAGCGAAACATTGTTATCGTATCAAAACATAATAATCATCAATACTGTTATGTTTATAATGAGTCAATCGCGCACAATAGATAAAAATGTTTACTTATAAATCGGTTTGTCTGATCCGCGACGGAATACAGAAACGAAAATTAATAGGTACTATTTGACACCGACTTCCGAAAAGAAAGTAATTTTTCGCTTTGTAGTGTTTTGCTTTCGAAGATTTAATTTTTTTTGTTTGTAAAAGGCCCAAAACGGTTTTACCCGACTGCGGGAGGGTAAATATTATGTATGTCCATTTAGTATTTCGTCAGCCCAAACGGCTTGACTAATTAGGACATATGAGGTGTCGTTGGATTCTTCTCAATTGTGGGAGTGACATAGGCTTTATAATTTTTTTAAATAGTGCGCCCCCCCCCCCCCCCACCCTAAAAAAGGAGTAATTTTATTTGTTTTCTTAACAATATGGGTATCAAATGAAAGCTACTAAATAGATCATTCCAAAATAATATATATCGTAAAACTTTTATGTTAATATTTTGGCGCAAATTCAAGATAAGCGTAACTTTGATAGCAAAATAAATTATTTTTACCACATCACTTATTTGGAGAACTCGTTCATTAATAAAACTAAAAAGTCTGAAATAAAACAAATTATTATGAAAACAAAAACCCGACGCTGCCAGCGGTGACAAACGAAGTTTTGGTCGGTTTTTCCATAATTTTGATTTGTCCCCACCTGCAGCATCTCATAATATTTAATGTATAAATTATACCTAGTACTTGTTTTTCTCTTTTCAGCCAATTATTTTTAGCAGTCGGGTGTTTTGTTTTTATAATAATTTGTTTTATTTAACTACCACGAAAATGTTGGTACAACGCTAATATTTTTCCCCTGCCCAGTGGCTAAGACCTCGCCTCTCGTGCCGGAGGTCGAGTGCTCAAATCCGGGAAGTACCAAAGTTACATTTTCATTTCATAAATGTAAGTACTTTCTAACTTATGTTCCAAACTAGTCAGTACCTGACCTGATGACCATGGGACCACCAAACCTTTCAAACAAAAAAAGAATTTTCCAAATCGGTAAAGGCATAAACCTCCTGTTTTTTTTAAATCGGTTAAAAAGTACTAGTTACTGTAAATACATGTTTAAAGACTAACAAGATAAAATAACAAATTAAAAAAACACCTAATATTTTTTTTTATTTCATGCTTTTTAACTACATATAATATACCTAGTAGCAGACATGCATCAATCGACAATCTATCGAAACACGTAATAATGACACAACATCTTGCAAATTTCAAAGAGTAAAATGCGAATAACTTTTGAACGGCTAAACCGATTTTATTCAAACATAGCTAAGAACACTCTCGACAAAGTCACCTTTCAAACAAAAAAACTAAATCAAAATCGGTTCATCCGTTTAGGCGCTATGATGCCACAGACGGACACACAGATACACAGATATTCACCAACACATGTCAAACTTATAACACCCCTCTTTTTCATCGGGGATTAAAAAGATGATTATTTTTCTTCAATCCCGAGCTTCCGAACCACAAGGCAAATGGCAACAAAATAATCTGTTATTTGTTATATTGACAATAATAAGTTGGAACCGCGGATTACGTGACATTAAGAAGGGCAGAGAAAGTGTGAAATAGAGATAATAACTCCACACAACCATTTATGGGATTCTTCTGGGGAATTACTACTGGGAATAGAGCTTGGCAGTTCGTTTATGGCTGTTGTGTGGAGGAATTGGAGTTTAAATACTTACACATATATTTAGGTCAAGGACGAAAAGCGACGCGGACGGTGTTGCGACATATTTATGCAACATGATGAAATAATAATGTGTCATCATCATCATCTCGTCAAAATATTTATTTATTTACACATACAGTTATTTTTACAAGCCGAACCCAAGGTACAACACATTTTTATTTCATATTACATAATTTATCTAGTACATAGTAGATACGCTTCGGCAATCTATTGAACACGTAATTATGGCACGATATCTTGCGAAAACACCACGATTCAAACAGTAAAACGCCCATAACTTTTGAACGGCTGAACCGATTTTATTCAAACATAGCTAAGAACTCTCTCGACAAAATCAACTTTGAAACAAAAAAAAAACAAAATCGGTTCACCCGTTTGGACGCTATGATGCCACAGTCAGACACAAATACACACATACAAACTTATAACACCCCTCTTTCTCCTTCGGGGGTTAAAAAGTAGTCATACAATGCTACAGCCAGAGACGCCTCTCGAAAACTGAACACACACCTACTCGCATCCATGATATACCAGTCACAAGTAACGGCTGCATGCTACTGCACAAGTTCCATAGAGGACAATACACTAACTGTCACCCCTCTAGAATTAAATAAACAAAAGCTTTATTGACATAAAAATATTACAACCATACATGTGAAGTCTCTCCTAATCAATCACTCCCGTGCTAGGCGAACCAGTGTCAGTACAGGAATCAGTGTCCTCCGTCTTATATTCACACATTTCAATTATTACGTAATAGAATAGAACACAAGGAATAAGTAGTAGTAGTATTATTGTATCTTCATGTTCTTTGTTGATATTGTTGCACCACTGACAACCCCATGTCATGTTCAGGTCACTATCCATTCCAGGTTGCCTGGAAGAGATCGCGGCATGCGATAAGGCCGCCCGTTGTATATTTTTTTAGTTTTAAGTTTTTTTAGTGCCTGTATTTTCTGGTGTACAATAAGGTATATATAAATAATAATAAATTAATAAACACTAGTAGCTATTAAAACAGTAAAACTAAACAATTATTATTTACTGCAGTTCAAAAACTAAAAAACACGCTTTAATGGTAAATTGAACTAAAAAGTCGCTAATCCTGAAAATCCTTGTAAGGATAATGGGTCAAACTATTTAAATTATTGCATTATCATCGGCCTTGATATGTGTGGAAAGTTTCAAATTAATCCGACGTATTGAAGGGGGTGAAAATCACTTTCAAAGATTCCGTTACATTGATACATACATACCAAGCTAATAAAAACGTGTTAAAAAATGAAGCAAACCGAACGTGAGAACGTGTGATTGCGAGTGTGTGTGTGAGTGTGTGTGTGTGTATGTATGTTTGATGGTGAGCGGAAGCATGAGTGTGTAAATGAGTGAGCATGTGGGTATCTTAATGTAATTCCACCAAAGAGCAGGATAAAATGTCCAACCGTTGAGAGATGCTATTAATGATCGTAGCCGCCCGATACACGGCAAACTTTAATAGGTTTATACGGAAGATGTTTCCTGCTGTCTAGTTGCCGTCCATAGAACTCCCTCAAGCGTCATCACATCGAACGGTCCTGTACTTGTCGCTTCCAGTGGATTTCTGCAACCTATGACAGGTTTACCTGCCGCCTTCAAGTACGAGGTCGCCATTCAGCGATTTTTCTGCCCGTTTGACCATCTGTTCTGCGAGCAATGTGCTCTGCCGATTTCAACAAAAACGTTGCTGTGGTGTTATGACCATACCTTTCAGTCTACATTGCGGTCTACATTACGGTCTATAGTGCGGTCTACATTGTGGTCTACATTGCAGTAGTTACTAAATTTTAGCCAAGAAAACGTTGAGCAGAGCGAAACGAGTCAGACATTGCTAGATTAAAATATATCATGACATAACCGTATGTTTATCTGTATTCCAGAATGAGGCAAGCTTATGTTGCCTTGCAGCACACACAGATAAACGGAATTCCTGTTTATCTACTCATGTGCTTGCAACTTGTAACCGTAATTCAGATAACAACCATGTTTTGGCAACATCCTACTTCCTACTAATATTAAAAGTTTGTGAGTGTGTTAGTGTGTTTGTATGATTGTTACTCTTTCACCCAAAAACAGCTAAATGTATCTGGATGAAATTTGCACAGAGAAAGATTATAGTCTGGAATAGCACATAGGATGCTTTTTATTCCGGGAATGTTATTATGTGCCTTTGGGATAATTTTCGACATACGCGCGGGCGAAGCCGCTGACAGAAGCTATCACACTAATATTATAAAAGCGAAATTATGTGTGTGTGTTTGTATGTTTGTTACTTCTTCACGCTCAAATGGCTGGACGGATCTGGATGAAATTTGGCACAGAGATAGATTATAATCGGGAATAGCACATAGGATTCCGGGAATATGTTCCCTCAAGATAATTTTCGACTTTCAACGCGGGCGGAGCCGCAGAAGCTAGTATTAAATAAATGCAAAAGTTTGGATGAATGGATGTATTTTTGTTACTTAATCACGCCAAAACGGCTGAACGGATCTAGATGAAATTGGCAAAGATATAGATTACAGTCTAAAATAGCACATAAGGTACTTTTTATCCCGGTAGTATGTTCCCTTGGAATACGAAAACACTTTTCACGCGGGTGAAGCCGCAGCTAGAAGCTAGTAATTATTATACCAAATATATTTTTATTCTATATTTTGATTTAAAAAAACTTATTCTTCACACAAATATTCAAAGGGATAATAAGAGAATCTTCAATTTAAATTGAGGCCCATTTAACACATAATATAATAAGCTCTTACTTTTTTATTCCACATGTACCTGTCAAAAAGAAAAAAGTGACCATTACGCCTAGATTTTCAACCTACCCACATTTCACATTTTCGCAGCGTCACGGCCAATACGCAGAACTTTAGCGTAATTCATAAAAGTTTTTATTAAAAATATAGGAACTTAGGGCCGGCCATTCCTGAGACACGGAGCCCGATATTAGGGCCCGTTTAGTACGTGACAGTATTCCACGAACGTTTCGGGTCATGATATTAAAAAAGTCTCGGGGTCACCGAGGACAAATTCTGTATTAAAATTGTTGGACTATTTTGAGGGAATTAGGAATATGGAATGGAGGTGCAAAGTTTTGTTTTGTTTTCGTGTAATAATTAGGAGAAGATAGGTTATATAATTAGGTTCGAATATATAACGATTATTAAAAGTTTACAATATTTGGGATTGACCACGATAAACGTCTTCAATCCCTTACGATTTGTACTTTTTGGCAATAATTATCGCTGATAAAATGTCACTTTGTTAGAGCCTCTGGTACCATCCCGCTCTTTGCACTATTTACTTATAAGGTATTTGTTAAAGTAAATTTCTAAACTGGTCAAGCAAAACACTTGGTGCTCCCAAGCCGTGTAATATTGGCTATTAATATTAGGTATAGCACTGTTTTTCTATCTATGTGTGATGTTGAATGCCCATGTTGCCACTCCTATCAAGGCCGGAGACTCTACACTCGAGGTTGTGGACGACTGCTCTAAGACGTGGTCGCTTACAACGGGCCTTATCAGAAAACTTACAGTCACTCAAAGTGCAAAGGAGAGGACTATGTTCGGCGTTTCCTTGCGTGATCGAATCAGAAATGTAGAGATCCGCAAGAGAACCAGGGTTACCGACATAGCCCGAAGAATTGCCAAACTTAAGTGGCAGTGGGCAGGGCACATTGCTCGAAGAACGGATGGCCGATTGGGCAGAAAGGTTCTGGAATGGTGACCGCGAACCGGAAGACATTGCGTTGGAAGGCCTCCCACCAGGTGGACCGATAACCTGGTGAAGTTTGCGGGGATCCGCTGGTTGCGGGACGCACGGGACCGGTCAATGTCCAGCAGTGGACGTCTTTCGGCTAATATGATGAAGATGATAAAACTGTTCACCGTTCAAAACATTGAAAACTTAGCACTCCTGCTAAACTCTTTCAAGTTCCTTCACCTACTTGGAAACAAAAAGCGATCGTTCCCAAGAAGTAGACCACTAAAACCAAATAGTATAACAATTTCTTAATGTCACCATAATGGCGGATTGCTTTCACAATGTCATCTGCCGCCATTTCACTCCCGTGTTCCTTGTTACTGGAAAGTTGAATAAGAAGTTCCACTTCTTACAAGAGAGTTGCGTTTTGCCCGCAATATCATTCGTGTTTGCTAACTTTAAGGACATAAACTGTGTTATTCAGAATGAATTTCCAGTAGATTCAGAATGAATAACTCAACTGAAGGGTGGCAGCCGCCTTAAAAGCAGAATCCCTTTGAAACCGGCTTTGTATCGGTTCATACAATTTCTTAATTAATTAAAAAGGAAGCCAAATATCAAGACAAAAAATTTCAAAAAGGTAGAAATCTATTGTAAAGGAAAACGGAGTTTAAAGTTAAAGTAGAAATATATTATAAAAATTGACATGATTATTACAAGTGCACTGCGAAATGAAATTACAATTGGTGCACGATTAGTGCAGCGGTTGAGCGATTGACTGCTGCGCTGCGTGTTGCGGGTTCGATGCCCTTACGGAACAAATATTTGTATGACCTACATATAGTTGTTCCGGCTCTGGGTGTTTGTGTGAGTTTATATGTTTGTAAACGCACCCACGATACAGAAAGAAATTCCTAGTATGATTAAAAAAAAACTGAAATGTGTTAAACGCTTGGGCAGGCTAAATAAAAGATAAATAGGTTCCTATGTATGGTAAGATAAATAATAAATAGCATTTGTTTTATTAATAAGTACAGATATATCGAGTTTATTGTACTTCTGCCTTAAACCGAATCTGTCGTAAAGTGAATCAGTCCTAATGCGAACAAGGGACGGTTTCACTCGGTTTCTGTTATCAATCACTCGATCATGCCCCGCAGTGTAATTAAAATAGCGTTCGTGTTGCTGCAGGTGGAAAAGCGACCTTTATCTTTCAGTAAATTTTGCTCTGGACCAGGCTTTTTATTTCAATCCAGCCCACACAGCTAAATTAGGAACAGGAAACATTTTTCAGTTTGTTTATTTGTAAGACGAATTTTACTTATCTAATTTCGAAAATTATTTTACCGATATTTCTACCCTTGGACTGAATGATAAAGGGTACTTTCTTTCTTTCTATCAATTGGGTAGGGCCAACTTCGAGAAAGAGGTCAACCGTCGAATCCGACTCGGCTGGGCGGCGTTCGGGAAGTTGCGCGGTATCTTCTCGTCCAACTTACCACAGTGTCTCAAGACGAAAGTCTATGACCAGTGTGTGTTGCCAGTGATGACATATGGCTCTGAGACGTGGTCGCTTACAATGGGCCTTATCAGAAAACTTACAGTCACTCAAAGGGCAATGGAGAGGGCTATGCTCGGAGTTTCCTTGCGTGATCGAATCAGAAATGTAGAGATCCGCAAGAGAACCTGGGTTACCGACATAGCCTGAAGAATTGTCAAACTTAAGTGGCAGTGGGCAGGGCACATTGCTCGCAGAAAGTTCTAGAGTGGCGACCGCGAACCGGAAGACGTTGCGTTGGGAGGCCTCCCACCAGGTGGACCGATGACCTGGTGAAGGTTGCGGGGATCCGCTGGTTGCGAGACGCACGGGACCGGTCAATGTGGTGACTCTTGGGGGCGGCCTATGTCTTTCGGCTGATATGATGATGATGACTTTCTATCCCGCTAAAAATATTGTTAGTTTACGCCACAGGAGTGAATCCGCGGGGAAAAGCTACCTAGTTATTAGTATTTTCGAGAGTAGTTTAAGTTGGACCTAAATCAATGGTGTAAAGACTGCATCTACCACCGATTTTTATTTATGTGTATACATGTCGCTTCATTCGTTAAAACTTAATAAAATTTGTATATCAGTACACCTTCTGATCTAACTTCACAGTGACAACTCATTTGCTGAAATTCGCCGGAATAGTTAGTTAATTTAATTATCACGCTTTCAACTTCGGACGGCGAACAATTTGAATTCCTCTGCGAACGTTACGAATGATTGTACGAGTATTTTCGTGTAATTGTTTGGGATGGACGGCTGTAGCTCGAATTTTGTTGAAGAGAAGTATCTACAGAGAGATTTTTTTTAGGGTTCCGTACCCAAAGGGTAAAAACGGGACCACGGGACATTTGAATTTTTCACAGATGATGTATTTCTGTTGCCACTATAACAACAAAAACTGAAAACAGAAAAAAATAAATATTAAAGTCGGGCTTCCATACAACAAACGTGATCTTTTTGCCGTTTTTTGCGATAATGGTACGGAACCCTCCATGCGCGAGTCCGACTCGCACTTGGACGGTTTTTTTTTATAATTTTGCTTTTTTTTCTGAAGCATAAGGATAGCATAATTTTGCTATAATGTTTCTATTGCCTGACATAGACTTATTTTCTGTGTGTGGGTTGTAATCCACCATACCTTGGATTTTTTTGATTCTAGCTTATGTTGGTAATATCACAATGTTTTACTTCACCGTTTCAAAGGGCCTCGGAATTATCATCATCATCTTCCCCCTTGCCTCATGTATCCTCCCTAGAGTACCTACATATATTCTGTGCCCCTCTGCAGCAGCAGGACAGATTTTTGCATGTAACTCGAAGTTGACGCAATTTATTTTTCTTCTTCCATTTCTTTTCTTGCGATAGATTACCAGTTAAAAATGAAAACAAACAAATCTTTTGTTTTACTAACTGGAAGCAACAGGCCGCCAAACAAGTATAATAGAAAAAGACGAAAAAAAAAACATTTTTACAAAAAAATACTACCGACTTCCAAACTAGAAAGTGAAAAATAACTTTATTTTTGGAAGTCGGTGTCTTTAATAGAATATAAATAGAAAACTTTATTTCGGACGTAAAAATCCATAGGGTGTTAGTAACATATACAAACTTATTACCTAGTGTTAATAGCATAGAAAAACTTATTACCTAGTGTTAATAGCATAGAAATACTTATTACCTAGTGTTAGTAACATATAAAAACTTATTACCTAGTGTTAATAGCATAGAAAACTTATTACCTAGTGTTAATAGCATAGAAAAACTTATTACCTAGTGTTAATAGCATAGAAAAACTTATTACCTAGTGTTAGTAACATATACAAACTTATTACCTAGTGTTAATAGCATAGAAAATCTTATTACCTAGTGTTAATAGCATAGAAAAACTTATTACCTAGTGTTAATAGCATAGAAAAACTTATTACCTAGTGTTAGTAACATATACAAACTTATTACCTAGTGTTAGTAACATATACAAACTTATTACCTAGTGTAACAATCAACCTCCGCACAAACTGCTGCATAATCGGAGAGCCGAAGCTCTCAGTTACAGTTTTCAGGATGCCGTTTTGACTGTCTCTCACTCCCCTCAGTAGCGACGCTGTTTGTTTACGTATAATCGCGTAGAAACCATCGGTACGGGCTTGCGCAAACATCTCTGACGCGCTACAGTAACGGGGCAGTCTCAACAACATCCTGAAAGCATTGTTATATTGGACGCGCAGGCCATCCAGCGATCTTTTAGTATAATTGACCCATTGACTACCCGTGTACAGACTTTGGCAATAAGCCTTGAAAAGTGTTACTTTTACTAGGTCCGTACACCGCGCAAATCTACGAGACAACATATTGCTTCGGACCGCTAATGCCCTCCCTCTCAATGTCCACATCGTCCCTGAGGTCGGCGGCAATAAGGTAGGTACCAAATTTTAAGTTATGGACACCGACTTCCAAAATTAAAGTTATTTTTCACTTTCTAGTTTGGAAGTCGGTAGTATATTTTTGTAAAAAAGTTTTTTTTTCACTTTTTGGTTGTACCTACCTAATAGGGAAGTAGTACCTATAACGACAGAATAGATTACCCGAATAACTTGAAACTTGAACATAACCGGTGAAATGAGAGATCAGCATACCCCTTTCGAGCGTACTGGCTTGATGTTATTTTATGAAATGGTATAAACAATAAACAGACATGCGATTGCAGCAATCCCGAGAGATTTGCCGTTATTTATTGAAGAGTTCTGTTGTATATCTCCGAAGTTCTTTATCAGATCTTCACCAAATTAAAATGGAACCAATCTCAGAATATACTCTTTCAAACAAAAAAAGTATTTTCAAAATCGGTTCACAATTAACGGAGATATCGGTGAACATATATAAAAAAAAAGAATACATAATGTCGAACATAGAACCTCCTCCTTTTTTGGTAAGTCAGTTAAAAATTAAAATGGCCATGATTGAGTCACAGATGCATAGCCAATCAAATTAAAAAATTTAATCTTTACGAAGCCTACACAGTGGATCGGTTTGTTGCTACGACAGCAAAGTACGCGTAGCTATGACGTCATCGCTTCTTGGTATAGTTGTTCTATCTCACGATGACGGGTTACGTGACTTTTACGACGTCGAAATAAGAGTCATTTTACTACGATTCATCCTCTTTCGTGAGATAGAACAACTATAAACATAGCAACAGTATTTCTGTATTTTATCATTTAAATATTACGTATTTAGGTACCTACATACACTTACACTACGTACCTGTCTTATGAAGCTCGGATTTCGTTTCAGAGAAAAAGTAATAAGCCTTCAATAGCCAACACTACACTAACGTATACGTACTATACAAAATAAACATTTACTGGAAAACACAAAAATATCCCGCCAATTTCCCACAGCCTAGCGGCCGTTTTACCTATTTGTAACCAATTTACATGCACGAACAAGTCTTTATTAAAATACAATATCAATACTCGACCGAAACACGAAATTATCAATGCAATATCGTTTAACGTTGGCCCCAAACAAATATAGCGGCCATTTTGTGCTTCCCGACTGTTATGTAGAGGAAATGGCGTCATTTCTAAACGTGAAATAGTTTCCTCTCAACGTGCTGCGATGGCACAGGCAACGTTTTATACAGCCAGTATTGAAACCTTTTTTTTAAATGGTTGTCAGTGTTTTATGCGTGTTGTGTGTTTTGAAATATAGTTCTGGTGTCGATCAGTGATGTCGATGACATCACTGAGTGTGTAAAAGAGATGTTAAAGTTAAATTGCAATAAAATTATTTTGTGTGCCTTCCCTTACTTGGATAAATTGTCAAATAGACAAAATAATCGCATTCACATGCTTAATAAGCATCTGCACTTTCTTGTGAGTCACTATAGTGATAAACTAGTTTTTTTTTGACATCAACATTTTTGTTGGTAAATTAAAGTCGACAGGTGATACTTTGTATCTGCCTCTTAGGGTAAGACATCAAATAGCTCGGCTATTATCATATACAATAAACTCAGACATAAGTAGTATGTCGAAGTATCCAGTTATTATTAATATTAGTAATAGTACTAATTTAAAGGTGGTCAATACCTTGAGTAACGTTAGCAAAAATGCTATTAATATTTATTCTTTAAACTAGTTGATAGGACAAGGGAGGGTACCAATAACGGAATAGATACGAGTATATCCACCATCATAAAGGTACCTTCTTGCTCACAAAAATATAATTTCAAAAAAATGTCTGAGCAGAATTCTCTGAAATTATTCCACCAGAATATTCAGGGTTTTTCTTCGAAGGAATTGGAAATCGAACTGTTTTTAGAAAAATCAATGTTCGAAATTATTTGTTTCACGGAGCATTGGCTGAAAGATTATGCAATGCTAATAAATTATGAAAATTATACTGTGGGCAGTTGTTTTAATAGAAAGATTATGTTGCGTGGGGGTTCACTTATATTAATTAAAAAGGGTATTAAATCAAAACCTCGTAAAGATAATAATAATAATAATAATAATATGTGGCCTGACCTGTCAAGTGTGACATGAAAAATTTTATCTCTAAATTTTCCTATATAAACTAATATATTAATACAATAGAAAAATACAATAGAACAATGTCCAAACACACCAATAAAATGAAAAACCAAGAAAATAAAAGAAAATTACAATAGTAATGATGTAATCCAATCAAAACTACAACATGAAAAATTACTTGCCAACCAAAGATGAATAAAAAATGTTCACGAGAAGCCAGGCCCGAGACAAAAACACACGCCCAACATCTTCGGGTTCGTCGCTCAGCTCCGCCTCGCAGCCGCCGGGACCATCTACAATCGTGAGTCAAGCGATCCCGGACGCTGCAGTTGCGTCGAGCTCGAGCGACGAATACTTCTCTCCGCCGACGACACCACCACCTGCGCGTCGACGGGGAGGACGCCGGCCGCCGGACAGCTTGGGACCTCGAGGCCCATCGGCCTCTGACAGGGTCCCCGCTCCCGGTGGAAGTGTGCAGCGCATGCGATGGACGCAATCGATCAACGAAAACGTCATGCGCGCATACTTTGGGGCTACAGAGGGGGGAATTAACCTGACTGCGTACCGTGGTCGGATGCTCTCTCTGTTTCAGGTGCTTGAGCCAGCTGTCAACGTTTCGGCCCAACGTCTGTCGGATCAGGTGCGGGTCATCCAACGTAACCGTATGTTGGATGATACCGTACTTGATAGACTGCGCAATGAATCACGGAATAGCCGTGTCTCGCCTGCCTTACCACCGGCCGCGGTGCAACTGCAACCCAGTGCTTCACCGCGACCCGATCATGATGGTGAGGATGACGACGACAGGGCTATATCTGTGAGTACCCAATGCAATGTACGTTTAAGGAGCGCTTTCGAATGTGCATTCAGCGAGTATCGCTCCACACCGCCTGAGCTTAGACCTCGACTACCACGTCTGCCCATGCATAAGAAAAATAGGGCGCTGGTGTGTGCTCTTGATTCGCAGCTATCAAATGTTTTTGATAGCAGCAAAGACCTTGCCGATACCCACTCAATACTGTACTGTGCGGCTGCTGCGGCATGTCGTGTAGCTAACGTCAAATTCCCAAAAAGTGACAGAACTACACGACCAGCTGTACCAGCCTGGCAGTCCAGGATTGAGCGTCGTATCGGTGAGGCTAGAGCACTCATCGGCAAGCTTATCTGCTTCAGGGATGGCAACACTCGCCCTAGAGTGATGCGCTTTGTGAGGCGGGCTTTCTTGGGGACTGATATCAGTTCTCGAGATTATCTGTCCCGCGTCACAGAGCGTATCGACTTCCTGAAGCAGAAGATCTATGCATGGGCAAACCGTATTCGTCGGTACAAGCGGCGAGTGGAGCGATACACGCAGAATCGTACATTCCAGAACAACGAAAGGTGGGTTTATAGGGATTGGGAGCGACCCAACCAAGGTGTGACTGATACACGCCTACCAGATGATGACGCCATGTATTCGTTCTGGCGCAATATCTGGTCGGTGCCTGTCAGTCACACCGAGGGTGATTGGACTCGGGAGGTCGAACAAGCGTGCGATCCGATACCACAAATGGGGGCAATTACCATCAGCCCCCAAGATGTAGCTCGTGCAGTCCGTCCGTTGCCTAACTGGAAATCGCCAGGGCCGGACGGACTGCACAACTTTTGGATGAAATGGTTCCAAAGGTCGCACGCTCGTTTGGCAACTCAGTTCCAGTCTGCCTTAGAGTCAGGATCGCTGCCCCAGTTCCTAACTACAGGAATAACCCACCTGCTCCACAAATCAGGTAGTACTGCGGAACCTAAAAATTATAGACCGATAACATGTTTACCGACGGTCTATAAAGTTTTTACATCGATTCTGAGAGCTAAAATTAATCAACATATTGATACGAATTCAATCATGTCTGCTTCTCAGAATGGATGTAGGAACGGGTCCCGCGGTACTAAGGAGCTGCTCCTTATAGACATTGCTATTAGCCAGCAGGTTCGCCGTTCCCGAAGGGATCTGGTGACATGTTGGATAGACTACAAGAAGGCCTATGACTCAGTGCCACATACATGGCTCATGAGGGTGCTGGAGTTGTATAAAATTGATGCAACTCTGCGCACCTTCCTGATGTCGTGTATGAGGCAGTGGAGGACGGTCCTTCGCTATCCAGGATGTCGACAGATTCAAGAGGACAGCGAACCTATAAGGATCGAGCGTGGAATATTTCAGGGCGATAGTCTGAGTCCACTGTGGTTTTGTTTAGCCCTGAACCCTCTTAGTACACTGCTGGAGGGTTCGGGCCTGGGCTATCGGTTGAGAAGAGGAGGTCAGGTCATATCTCACCTCCTTTACATGGATGATCTCAAGCTCTTTGCCCCCAACAACTTGCAACTGATGAAGCTACTGAAGGTTACAGAAACCTTTAGTGACGCCATCAGGATGGAATTTGGTGTGGACAAATGTGCTGTCATGCATGTAAAGCGAGGGGAGATTATGGAATCCGTGGGAATACAACTCTCGGATTCCATACACCTTCGATCCCTTTCCTCAACCGAAACTTACAAGTATTTGGGTATGTCGGAAGCATTAGGCATCAATGTAACTGACGTGAAACAGTCGTTGAAGGAACGCTTCTTTGGCCGCCTGAAAAAAGTACTAAATAGTCTTTTATCAGGCGGGAACAAGGTGCGCGCCTTCAACGGCTGGGTCATGCCGGTCTTGATGTATTCTTTCGGCATACTCAAATGGACTCAGACAGAACTTGACGCCCTGGATAGGAGAGTCCGCACATTGCTTACCGCAAATCGTATGCATCACCCACGGTCATCGGTTATGAGACTGTATATCCCTCGGAAGTGCGGGGGTCGTGGCTTTTTAAATGCTAAGACCCTGCACAACCGCGAGGTATGCAGTCTTAGGGAATATTTCCAGGCAGCTGACGTGGGTATGCATCGAGATGTGGTAGCGGTGGATAAGGGCCTTACCCCGCTCTCCTTGGCTAACGAGAACTGGCGCAAACCTATAGTATTAGATACTAATGACCGCAGGGAGGTATGGCAGAGCAAGGAGCTTCACGGACGCTTCTACCGGGTCCTACATGGGCCCGATGTAGATCTTTTAGCGTCCGTGGCCTGGCTACGATTTGGTGACCTTTTCGGGGAAACCGAAGGTTTTGTCTTTGCGATTATGGACGAAGTTATGATGACGAACAACTACCGGAAATATATTGTGAAAGACGGCACGGTTGACATCTGTCGGGCATGTCACCGGCCGGGGGAATCCATCCGTCACATTATCTCCGGTTGTTCTAGTCTAGCTAACGGAGACTATTTGCATAGACACAACCTTGTAGCCAGGATTATCCATCAGCAACTTGCTCTGAAATACAATCTTGTTGAATCGGAAGTGCCTTACTATAAGTATGAGCCCGACCCAGTTCTCGAAAATGGCAATGTCACGTTGTATTGGGATCGGTCTATCATCACTGACAGGACTATTGTTGCCAATAAGCCTGACATAGTGGTGATAGACCGACTAGAGCGTCGCGCAATGATTGTTGATATAGCGGTTCCCCATGACGAGAACCTCGTGAAGGCTGAGAGAGATAAGAAAAGCAAATATCTTGATCTGGCTCGCGAGGTTGTCGACATGTGGGATGTGAATACAGCAGTCATTGTGCCGATAGTCGTTACGGCCAATGGCATAATAGCCAAGAGCCTCGACGAACATCTGAGGAGGCTCTCGTTGGGCAGCTGGATCAAGGGCTTGATCCAGAAAGCGGTACTCCTGGACACGGCGCGTATCGTTAGGAGGTTCCTCTCTCAGGAGCCCTGACCACCGGTAGCTTGGACCCTGTTCCCGATACCGGTGGGCTACTATTTTTGTATTTTTAAATGTTTTTTTATTTAATTTTTTATAGATAAATATTTAAAAATGTAAAGATATGTAAATAAAATAAATAAATGGAATAATAATAATAATAATAATAATAATAATAATAATAATAATTTTATTTGCTTTAACAGTGAGAAATAAATACATTAGTGTTTGAAGTGTCCCTTTAGGCAAATGATTGTCTGTGTTAGGACACTTCGCTCTTCCGAAGTTTGTTTTTATATTAATTAGGTGGTACTCACAATTTCAATAATAGCAATTTAAAATGAATGAAAGTTATAGGGTTATCTTATCTATTATCAATTTTGAAGATCTATCTTAAAAGTAACGTAATGGTTGGTTGGGAGGTAATAGATTGTGTTTTGTGTATGCATCATGGTAGCTAAGTGTAGAATGTAAGTGTGTGAGTCCGTGAGGAGTGTATGCGTGCGAGTGCGTGTAGAGTGTATGTGTGCGAGGGCGTGTGAAGTGTATGTGTGCGACTGCGAGTGTAGGTGCCAAAATTACGATGTATGCTACAAGAGGGCTTCGGTGTCCTCATAAGTTAATGGTTTAATCCAGTTTGTTATGATTGTTTTACACTCTTTATGTTTCTTATTATACACGTAAATCTCTTTGTTCAATCGATTGTATAGTTGAGCTGAACGATTTTTGTACTGTATCTGAGCGAACTTAGTTTTAGTTTTAGGAACCTCCGCTATGATGTCCTTTCTTCTTTTTAAGGTTAAGCTGGGAACATAAACGAGGGTTTTGTGTTTTTTTAGTACCGTTTTAACAATGTATAGTTTCCGCACCGAGAGTAAATGACTGATTTGGTAAAGACTTTGAGTAGGATATCTAAGGTTTTTGAAGTACATTATTTTTATCAGAGCTCGTTGAGCCCGCTCAAGGTCCATAAATTTTGTCTTAGCCGCACCCCCCCAAATAGGGATGCAGTACGCTAAGACAGACTGTACTAAGGCTACATAAATTTCGTTGAGTAGGTGTCTGCGAGAATTTCTGGTGGTGGGTACTTTTTTGGCCACAATATGCCTCAGTGTTTTAAATATCCAACTGAGCTTTCTAATTCTGATTGTGACCTGTTCAAGATGGGGGTACCACGATAGGTTTTGATCAACAATTATGCCAAGATATCTGGTTTGTGATACCTTATCTAGTGTTGGGCATGAGCAATTAAATTCATCATCACACGTATGTACTTTAATGCTAAAGTCCGAGCTCGGTTGTGAGCGATGTGATATACTGAAGCACATGTAATTAGTTTTAGCTGTGTTAAGTGTGAGCAGGTTATTTTTGAGCCATAAAGCTATTAATGCCATTCCAACTTCAGCACTTCTGGCAACGTCGTGCCAGGACTTTCCGGTAAAGACCACAGCGGTATCGTCTGCATAAGCAAAGATTTTAGCATTATTGATTTTTAGGTTGCAGAGGTCATTAATGTAAAGCAGGAAGAGTGTAGGGCCAAGCACGCTTCCCTGAGGGACACCGAAAGTTACATTTTCATCATGGCTAACGTGCTCACCCACTTTTACCCTTTGCTTCCTATTTGTGAGGTATTCTATAAAAAGTTTGAGTGGGATTCCTCTCACACCTGAGGCTTCCAATTTGTGTATCAGGATGGGAACAGAGACGGTGTCAAAAGCCTTTTTTAAGTCCAGAAACACGGTCAGACATTTGCTACCACTGTCCAGATTATCAGCCACCAGAGAGCTGAGGGCAGTGACTGCATCCTCAGTTGAGACTCCTTGCCTGAATCCAAATTGTAGGCTACTTAAGGTGTTGGATTTGTTAAGGAATTTAGTGAGCCGGTTATTTAATAGCTTTTCAATAATTTTGGAAATAGCTGGTAAAATGGATATGGGTCTGTAATTGTTAACATCGTCTCTGTCCCCTCCCTTGTGAACAGGAATAATAATAGATTTCTTAAGTGGGGCAGGGAAGATACCCTTTGTGAAGCAAAGATTAGTTAAGTGGGCGAGGATAGGGACAATTTCTTGACCTATGTATTTCAAGAAGCTAGTGGAGACATTGTCCCAACCAGGCGCGCTGTCTGATTTTAGGCTCATCAAGATGCTGTTCACTTCATCGGGATCAGTGTCCAGAAGAACAAATGAATTAACTTGAGTCGAGGATATGTCCACTTCAAAAGTCCTCGAGTTATTTTCTGTAGGTTGGATCTTTTGGGCTAGCTCTCTGCCAATGTTTACGAAATAGTTATTGATGAAATTAACGGATTCAGATGGACTTGGCTTCAAATGAAGTAGTTCAGAATTTTGGTTTTTAGTATTATTTGTGTATGTTAGAGTTTTTATATTTTTCCATAACAGTTTATTATTTGTGACTGAATTAGCAAGTAGATCCCTTTCGTATTTTCTTTTTAGTTTTTTGATTAGGTTATTACAATAGTTTCGATATCGTCGGTAGGTTATTTTTAAGATGTCATTAAATGGATCATTGCGGGTGTTTTTTTGAAGTTTGTTGCGATTCTTAATGCATCTTAATATACCGGCTGTCATCCACGGCTTAACTGTACGCTTACTGTTAGGAATTTTCTTTATAACAGTGCTGTGGTTAATAGATTCAGTTAATTTATGTAATAACGTGTCAATTAATTGGTCCGGATCGCTACAGAATAGGAGATCTGAAATTTTATTTTCTTTAAGATGTTTTAAGGCCTGTTCAAAATCAACGTTTGAAGTAGTTTTATTTGCAGTTTGTTTGTGTTTCAATCTTGATAGTTTTAGAAAAGTAGTGTAATGGTCGGTGATTGATGTATGTAGTATAACGATAGACGCCGATACCCTTTTTTTGTTTATTTTTAACATAAAGTGGTCTAAACAGTTAGATTCGCGTGTAGGGAAAGTATGACCAGGTAGTATGCCGTATAGTGATAACATGTTTAGGTAGTTTACCCTATTTCTATGTTCCTGCGATGGCTCCGAATCTTTAGTTTTAATATTAATGTTAATGTCCCCCGCTATGATTATACTCTGATGACGAGTTAAAGTATTTAGGTAGGTACTGAGAGAATCTATGAAACAGTCTGTGTTTGTGTTGGATGGGGAGCGGTACATGCAAAGAACAATAGAATTTAGTATTTCCAACTGGATACATGTTGACTGTGCCAAACTTAGCTCTTTTACTTTGGGTTTTAGTGTTTTTTTTACGTACACTACTACACCATCATTTTGATTTAAATGCCTTGTTGTCGAAAATGAAAGATAATTAGTAAGCTGCGGTATAGGTTTATTTGGGCTGAGCCAACATTCGGTCAGAATTATGACGTCGGTTTCAAATCGGAACGTGGATAATAAAAGAGAAAAATCGTCAAAATTGCGGAAAATGCTCCTAATATTTTGTGAAATTATGGTCAAATCGGTTCTAGCTATATTTATGTGTTTGTGGAGCTCTGAAGAGTCACTTATTTGTTTAGTGTCCGCAACTTCTATACTGTCTATCTCACTAAGAGTTTGTAGGGTATCATCCATCTGTAATATTTAAAGGTTCAATAGACGTAGCAGCGTTACATGTTACGTGTGGATTATGACATTTAATACATATGGTATATCGATTAAGATTCAAAAGAGAATGCTGTGATATTATATTTTTTATGGCACCGAATATGTTTGTGTATGCGTGTGAATCAGATGTATGTGTTATGTTGGAGTTAATGAAAATTATGCATGCATAAAGAAGATTTTGTAGAAGGTCGTAAATTGACGAATTAGCCACAATTATAGTTATATACACTAAAAATAACAATTCCAACCGACATAATACGAAGAACTTAGAATAATAATGTTCTAAGATGAAAGATATAGTAGACCTATCGGTTCAACAAAGTGTTGAACTGTCCTGTGTTGAGCTGGATAAGCATGTCATAGTGTGCGTCTACAGACCCCCTAATTATAAGAACTACTCTATATTCGAGTCAGTGATGGAAGATGTTTTGGCAAAACTTGCAATGGGTAATAAACTAGTCATTGTCTGTGGTGACTTTAATATTAATATTTTAGAAGATAATTCAGATAGCAGTAGGTTACTAAATCTCTTTAAATCATTTAATTTGTCACATGTGTTTATGGAACCAACCCGAACTACACTGACTTCTGCTACATGTATTGATAATGTTTTTTGTTGCTGCAACTACTTGGACAAGGCCATTATAAATTATCTGCCTTCGGATCATAGTGGGCTACTGGTGACATTTGAGTACATTATGCGAATAAAACAAGTGCAGATTCAATCCAGACCAATAACAGCCGGTAAATTAAATAAATTTAACAGCACTTTAATTTGTAAGTTAAGCGATCAGGACCTCACAGTGAATGATGGTAATATTTTGTATGATGAATTTTTCTCAGTGGTTCAAAAAGAGTTCAATAACACTTTTAAGAAGAAAACTAAAACTATATGCCCTAAGTTTTTATTCAGTGACTGGGCGACTACAGGACTTAGAAAAAGTAGGGAAAGACTTTACGAGCTATATGGCCTTAAGCCTTGTATTAACACTGAAACTTTTAATAAGTATGTTGCTACTTACTCAAGAATTTTTAAAAATACATGCAAGGCAGCTAAGGCCTTGTACATTAGCAATAAGGTTAAATTAGCAGAAAATAAAATCAAGACGGTTTGGAAAATTATAAATAATGAAACGAATAGGAATAAAAGAAATAATACTGATTACACGCTTGGGACCACACACGGACTTATTAAAGATAACAAAAAAGTTGCGCAAGAATTTGTAAATTTCTTTACCAACATCCCAATTAAAACAACTGAAACCTTAAATTCATCGCCCTCGATTGCTTTTGGATTATTAAACGCGAACGTTTCAGCCTGCACGAATGTATTTAACTTTTCACATATAAATCCCATAACTGTAATAAAAGCTTTTAAGCAAATCAAGATCAAACCGACTGAAGATCTGTGGGGGATGTCCATCAAAGCTTGTACTTCCATTATTCAGACTATAGCGCCATACTTGGCTTTGATTTTCAATTTGTGTGTGGATCAAGGAGTTTTTCCGGATCTAATGAAATATAGTAAAGTTATACCACTTTTTAAATCTGGGGATAGTAAAGACACAAATAATTATAGACCAGTATCCGTGTTGCCGGTTTTCAGCAAGGTATTTGAGAAGATAATGCTAAATCAAATGCTCATTCATTTTAATACGAATAACATCTTGCATGATAAACAGTATGGTTTCACCAGAGGACGTTGTACAACTGACGCTGGTGTCACCCTATTGAAACACATCTTTAATGCGTGGGAAGATTCGCAGGATGCCATAGATATCTTCTGCGACCTGTCGAAGGCGTTTGATTGCGTTAATCATGAAACATTACTTCTGAAACTTGAGCATTACGGGCTAGGTCAATCAGCGTTAAGTTTGGTTAAATCTTATTTGAATGATAGACAGCAATTAGTTCAAATAAACGGTGTGAATTCGTCGGGGTTAAACGTAAAAATGGGGGTACCCCAGGGCTCAATTTTAGGTCCTTTCTTATTTTTAATATACATAAACGATTTACCCCGTTTATTGGAAAACAAACTAAACATGGTGTTATTTGCTGATGACACATCTTTAATTTTTAAAATAAATAGACGTACTTGTCGGGTTGACGACGTAAATAACGTGCTACGGCAGGTTCAGGATTGGTTCACTGCCAATAATTTAGTTTTAAATGGTAAAAAAACCAAGTGCATAAAATTTTCCTTGCCGAATGTCAAAAGTACTGATTGTGACATTATATTAAACAAGGAGAAGCTAGAATTCGTCGATAAAACGGTTTTCCTGGAGATCACGCTGGACTCGGGGCTGCAATGGGGACCTCATTTGGTATCCCTTGCAGGGCGGCTGAGTTCGGCAGCGTATGCTGTTGCAAAGATTCGTAGGTTAGCCGATGTGGATACCGCGAGACTAGTCTATTTTAGTTATTTTCATAGTATAATGTCTTACGGTATCCTACTATGGGGAAGGGCTGCAGACATTGAGTCAATTTTTATTCTGCAAAAACGAGCCATCAGAGCAATATATAATCTTCGCCGGCGCGATTCTCTAAGGGAACTGTTTAAGGACATTAACATCATGACGGTTCCTTGTCAATATATTTATGAAAATATCATGTACGTGAGAAAGAATTTACATCTTTTTAGTAAAAACGGCGACAGACATAATTACGTTACTAGAAATAGGGACCAATTAGTTCAACCAGGTTTCAGACTGGCTAAAGTAGCCTCATCTTTCATGGGGTACTGTACAAAATGTTACAATAAAATTCCTCCCCAAATTCTTGAACTGAATGAGACGAAATTTAAAACCTGTATAAAACGCACACTATGTAGGCTAGCATATTATAAGTTGGGGGATTACATCTCTGATAAAAATGCTTGGCTCAATGCTAGTCCTGCTCCACAATCCACATCCACTAGGGCGCAATAAAAAGTGATATGCAGAACATTATTGTTTTGAGGTATTGTTGGACCTGCTGAAGACTGTATGAATATATTTGTATTGTATAAACTCAATTTCCTTAGTATTGTATAACTGCACAGCACATGTGTGAGTACTATGTACCCAACTGTAAATCTACCATTTACTGTACCTATGCGGCGTTCGTTGACTTGTGTGTGCCCTGGCCGTTGAGTGTGTCATGCTCTCTCAAATGTCTCTCTGATGGTGGCGCGTGTGTTGGATCATCCGGTTCCCTTCATGATGGTTGAGCTGGGTGGTGCCGATTCATGCGTCATGTTCGTGAACGGACGCCGTCAGTTGGGATTGGTCATAACTTGACTGCTTCGGATGTTAATGTTTTTCTAGTATCTATTATATAACTGCACAGTACATGTGTGAGTACTTTTAATGCTTTATGTCTGTAGGTGGTATGGTGGTGTGTAGTGCTATTCTGGGTGCATTGTCCTCACATATGTGAACTAATAACTATATATGTACCTATGTTCCTAAATATTGTAAAAAAACAATAATTTTTTAAAAGAGTTACTATGGAGTTTCTTGTGCATTCTTCTCCATAACAAGCTACTTTCCGAATGCACGGTAGAATCATTTTTATGTACGTTCAAAAGTGCCGCTTGGTGGCCTAGTTGAAATAAAATATCTTTGTCTTTGTCTTTGATCTTTACCTATTTATGTATATTTGCTACTTGCCGGGGCTCATAGCTCCGATAGTAAACATCTGAAATTATACCTGTTTTTGAAAATAGAGTTGAGTCCAGCATTGCGCAAGTGAATTTGGCAAGGCAAAGTGTTTGACCGCCATCAATCTACCAATCACATAGAGGGAAATCCACATCGCGTCTTTCATCTCGCATGTCAGTGGTCGGTTGATGGCGGTCAAACCCTTTGCCTTGCCGAATTCACTTGCGCAATTAGGCTGCAGGTTCATTCCAAATGAAATACTTATTTAATAATAACGTACCTACTGATTCGTAAAGCAATTTATTAAAATTCACAGGAAAATGAACCATGCTTACAATGATATTTATTTATTTATTTATGTACAGACAAAACACTTAACAGAGAAAATAAATAATACAGATAGAAGAGCACAAAGGTACTGCTTATTTCAATAGAAATTTCTTCCAGCAGACCTGCGACAGGAAAGTTGGATGATATACGAAGACACAGTGTGTAGAAGGAAATAAGGAAACTTAAAATAGACTAACAACTATATAACTATTTATCTTAACACATATACTTTAAATAAACATATAGAAGATAAAAATACATACATAATAATATATAATAATTACAATATGGTGGAGGTAATGATCTTTGACTTGTTTCTTGAATAGTCACCAGGCTGTACCTCATGAACTGTTATAGCTAGACAGTTGACATTTTCACAGATGATGTATTTCTGTTGCCGCTATAACAATAAATACTAAAAACAGTATAAAATAAATATTTAAGGGTGGCTCCCATACAACAAACGTGTGTTTTTGACCGTTTTTTGCTCAATTTTAATAACGGCAACAGGTAGACGCTTGAAATATTCACAGAATGTTTAGTTATATATTCACTTCAAAAAATAATAATTATTAAATTAAAATAAAATAAATTAAGGGGGGCTCCCATACAACAAACCTGATTTTTTGCAGTGTTTTGCGATAATGGTACGGAACTCTTCGTGTGCGACTCTGACTCGCACTTGGCCGGGATTTTTTTGTAAATATTAACTACATGAGGCCGGTACACTAGCTTGTTCCAGTGGCTTCCCTCCGGGGGCCTATTCTATTGGAATGTCAAAAGAACTGCCTGTGACACACAGCGACATTAGTGAAAAAGTTTCTGGATTTGTACTTCCAGGGATTAGGTATCCCTGGAAGTACAAATCCAGAAACTACTCATCGTCATATTCCTGCCCTTGTCCCATGTTACTTGAGGTCAGCGCAAAACGTTTTCTTCTTCCATACCGTGCTGTCCCCCGTCACGCTATCACTGACTCTCTTTTCTTTCATATCACTCCTCACACAGTCCATCCATCTTTTCTTTGGCCGTCCCCTCCCTCTCCATCCATCAACATTTACATTCATTACTCTTTTAGTTACATACGTTTCATCCCTCCTCATCACATTATCCTCTACCAGGACAAACGGTTTCGTTTCAACTTTTCTGTCACTGGCGCCACTTTCAAACTTCCCCTAATATAATTATTTCTCACTTTATCATTTCTCGTCAATCCACACATCCATCTCAACATTCTCATCTCTGCTACATGCAATCTCTTTTCATCCATCTTTTTCAGAGCCCAACATTTTGATTCGGATACCTAACTACTATGAGGTCAAAATAAATTTTCACTCTTTATTCTACGAGTAGTTTAGATGAATAGTTGAAGTAAATAAAAATAAATACCAAAATCCTCATTGAATTTCTTGCTTCAAAAATCCATCCAAATGGATACCAAATTCTGAATGTACCCTACATTCGATAGTATTTACAAATCGATTTAATCACGATTGTGTGTTTGATTCGTTCCGAAACGTGACGGTTCACCCGATTGCGGTATTGTAATAAACGTTTTGTTTTCACGACTATTTCAATAAATGTAGTTCAGGGATTCTTTTAATAAAGCTTTTAGGACAATATCCACTTTTTACTCGATTGTCAAAGGAGGGTAATGTGTTTATCAGTCTATGTATGTATGTTTGTTCATAGGTGGCGATCTAGAGACCAAACGCGTTGGGCGAGTTTCATGATTCTTACGTCACTCGATTCGTCTTATCCTTGCGAGTGTCACTAGCTACATTAAAATTGGAAAATAGAAAAATGGCGCATTTTGGGCACCATATTGTGAGGCCCAATTTTTTTTTCCACCCCCATCGTATGGGGTATCAAAATAAAGGTTTTTAAAAGGTGATTTCAAAAATATATATTACTTATTATGTTTAAATGTACCAAATTCGATTTATTTTTTAACAAAAATTTTATAAATCAAAAAACCCGACTGATTAAGAAGCTAACTAAAAAAACGTAAACATGAAGAATATCATGCTGTGCAGTCGGAGGATACATCTGGTTTTGGTCAGGCAGCTCCCCAATATGTATCCTCCGTCTTTTTAGTTCGCTTCTTAAGCAGTCGGGTTTTTTTATACAAGCTGTAGGGACGAGTAAGATTTCTTACTAAACAATTGGACAGATGCAGTAACAGAGGAAGGACTTTGTCCTGCAGTGGGACACAACAGGCGCACAAAAATAATGATTATAACAAATATCAAGTACCTTGACTTGGTTTGCGAGGTTGTCGATATGTGGAATGTAGACTCAGCGAACATTGTACCTATAGTCGTGTCAGCCAACGGCTTAATAGCCACGAGACTCGACCAACACCTTATGAGGCTCTCGTTAAGCAGCTGGCTTAATTCAGAATAGGTACTTCTGAACTCGTGTCGTTTTTTAAGATTTATTTAAAAATACATATAATATAAGGATGAATAGATGATAATGATGATAAAAAAGCTGGGTAAATAGTTAAACGCTGACATACGCCTGTATTTCGACTCAGAGAGAGGCAACGGAAGGTAGGGAGAGCGGCGCTCCCCAATACCGGCACTTCTCTCCCTCCACGGCCTCCTATCCTTAGCCATGGCGCCTCCCTTACGACATCAAGGCCTGTCTCCAGTAGCGATGTCACTTCTGTTGCCAAGAGGCACCGCAACCTACTTTTGGCCGCTACGTCGTCGTCGGCTTATCGGCAAAAGCCCTGACGAGCGGCCCCTCCTCGGATTCCTCTTCGTTTCACCGTGAGTGACCAAGCCACAGCTACTGCGGGCACCCACCGGACTTGTGACCCTTACCAGATGGTATTGTATTTTTTCTGGTTTGACTATTTTAATAAAATATGTTTTTCAGAATTTCGTTAAATTAAGCTTTTGCCCAAATATCCTCTTTTTTTAGAACCGGGGCAAATACTTAAACACAGACTAAGCCCAAAATTATTTTTTGTGTAAACGTTTGCTTACAAAAGGATACCTACGGTCCTACGTGTTTATTTTTTGTATTATCAGACACACAATATAGGATTATCTAGATGCTTACCTGTGTTCATTTTCCCGGGTAGCAATTTAATTTGTAAGCATTTTCTGAGTTTCTTTTTTGGTTCTCCTGGGAATAAGAGCAAAGCCCAACGTTATTTTTTAGCTAAACATTTTCTATTATAATACAATAGCTTCTGCTCACGGCTTCGCCCGCGTGAAATAGTTTTTTAACCGAAGGGATTATTATACTACGAGATTATGGGGATAAAAAGTGTCCTGTGTTAATCCAGGTTATAAACTATCTGTATGCAAAATCTTATCCAAATCCGTTCGGTCGTATTTGTGTGATTGAAACACAAACCTGTCTAGCTATCACGATTCATGAGATACAGCCTGGTAACAGACAGACAGACGGACAGTGGAGTCTTAGTAATAGGGCCACGATTTTACCCTTTTGGTACGGAACCCTATAAATAGCTACATAGCATATACCTTCTGGTACTAAAAGTATTCACATTAAGACTATATGCACGGTAGTAACCAACTCGTATGTCATGCTCACTCATACGTCTCTCTGATAGTGGCACATGTGTTAGATCATTCGGTATCCTTATTGATAGTTGAGCTGAGTGGTGCTAATCCATGGGTCATATTCGTGAACGGGCTCCGTTGTTAGTACTGATTGAGAAGTGTTTCCCTGGAGTTTCATGCACCATGAATAGGCCCAGGTTAAAGGAAAGCAAGCGGACGTGGTTTACAATATTATAGCAATTTAAGCCTTTAATCAAAAGGTAAGTATGTCTGAGCGCGGTCGTGTTGGACGATGCAATGCATGCAATGCCGAGCTGAGCCGCTGCTTTGCACCCGGCCCCCGCGCCGCCGCCGTGCCGCGTCGCTTTTTGACGACGCCGCCGCCGTAATGTGTGTGTTGGTTTTGGATGTGTGTGCGTGATCATATTCCCGGGCCAGCAATGGATGGTGAGTCGAATAGTCCAGCCACATTGAATGATTGGTTGATGAATGCATGAGGTTTATGTTGATTGGTCCATGTTGATTCTTCCCCATTGAAATCTACGAATGTGCAAACTTGTTTCATGTTATAGACTGACAGACTGCTTGACAATTCAAAAAATATATAAAAGAAAGTCGTGTTAGTTACACTATTTATAACTCAAGAACGGCTGTACCGATTTGGCTGAAAATTGGTAGGGAGGAAGCTAAGAACCAGGAAAAGGACGTAGGATACTATTTATCCCGTTTAGGGGTTTAGTAGGGTAGGGTAGGTAGGGTATGTAGGGTAGGGTAGGTAGGGTAGGATTGGTAGGGTAGGGTAGGTAGGGTAGGGTAGGGTAGGTAGGGT
Organism: Anorthoa munda; assembly: GCA_945859665.1. NCBI lineage: Eukaryota > Metazoa > Arthropoda > Insecta > Lepidoptera > Noctuidae > Anorthoa > Anorthoa munda. The sequence continues at coordinate 55,487,451 of OX243894.1, read as the reverse complement.
AGGGTAGGGTTGTTAGGGTAGGGTAGGTAGTGTATGGTTGTTAGGGTAGGGTAGGTAGGGTAGATGAATGTTTGGTGTTTTTATGGCAAAACAAAGTTTGCCGGGTCAGCTAGTATGAAATAAATTATTTGAGTTTGAGTATCTATTATACAATTTATTAATTTGAAAACGCAAACCACAACGCGATGAGTGTGGTTTCAAATTCAAATACGTGTCAAAGCTCATATGATAATGCTACCGGGATTAATAGAATTTATTTATGTTTGTACATAACTGAATGTTAATTGATTCTATGTAATCATGCACGTATATTCCCCAAACGGTTAGGTCAACCATAGTATATAATTCTTGCTAAACTTCTTGGCCGCCCTGAAGTTGCCTACAATGGCTGCGCAGTAGTAAATCACATACAAAAATAACTTCAATTTCGGAATTTGGTGTTCCTTTTTTGACACTCCCTTCAATTTCGGAAAAATTTAATTTATTTTTCACTTTGTAGTGTTTTTTTTGGAAATCGGTTGTATTTTTTTGCAAAAAGGATTTTTATTTTTCCCTTTTTGGTGTTAACAATAAAGAGACATGCGATTGCAGCATTCCCGAGGGATTTGCCGTCATTTATTGGAGAGTTCTGTTTTATATCACCGAAGTTCTTCATCAGATCTTTACAAAATTTAAATGGGGCCTTTTTGGAATAAAATCTTTCAAACAAAAAAAATTTTGCAAATCCGTTTTTACATGACGGAGACAAATAAAAAAAAAATATAGACATCCGAATTGAGAACCTCCTCCTTTTTGGGAAGTCGGTTAAAAATCTATTTAGTCCTTCAGTTAAACACGTATTTTCCTTTTACCACGTAGACAAAAAATAACGACGATACAGTGCGTTGAAATATCGTGTGACGTCACGCCGTTAATACACTTTATACTGACAGAGTGACGTCACAAGCCCCGTCACGAGCACTCCTGAACTTTGATGCGCTTCATATTTGTAAGTTTTTATTTATTTTGTAAAGCAAAAAATATTGGTCCAGTATTATTTGATAATCTCACTGACGGACTAAATAGAATTAAAATTTTTCTACTCACGAAACATTCCTATTCGGAACATCCCAGTAAGTGGCATAAATACACGAGCATTTCTCAGAACAGAAGCTCGATTACTAAAAGGAGGTAGCAGTAACGACGGGCCTGCTACGATCTTTCCCCATTCAATGTAGATATTCAAGTTATCAGAAGGATCAGCGAGGATCAGCGTATAGCGTACAAGAATTGCGTTCTTATTATTCAAACAAATACAAGTTCCATTTAAAGTTTAGGAAATAAAATTCAAGATTGCATTGTTCCTTGCACAATGAGGCAAACCAAGACAACATTTTACAACAACTTTGATCAGGACAGGCGGAATCCGACCTTTTGTATAAATTTTACGAGATATACAAAGATCCTTCGCTCTACCACATGAAATAGCGAGATTTTTAGATGTATTTCTATAAACGGAATATAAAATGTTGAGTATAAGTTATACTTAACGTTTTATCAATAAAAATCTGTCCGTTGATATTTATTGGAAACTGGGTCAGCTTGTAAAGTTTCTTTAGGTGGGTATTCTAAGCTTCATAAAATAACTAGATTTAAACACTAAATGTATTGTTCTTCTAAAACCAGGCAGCCTAATTGCGTAAGTGAATTCTGCAAAGCAAACAAGTCGGAACCTGCCCAAAAACGACTTTACGTATTGCATATACACTGAAAAGGAAAGGTTATGCTCCTTTTCATTACCAATATTTTGACGTAGAATTGATTGTAAAGAATGAACGAAAGCGGAAGAATCGAGATAAAACTTTATTATTGGTATTGTGTAATGAAATTATGTCCTAATGATTTGGAAATAAATCATTCGAGTTTGATAAAACATAACGCAGTAGATGAACTTCTACTCAAAGGAGGATGTTTGAACTCTTTCCAAATTAGTTTCACAATACCGAAAAAAATAAAAAAAATATTCTTTCTTTTCTAATTCTTTGAAGGAATCGACTTGTTGCTTTGCAGAATTCACTTACGCAATTAGGCTGGGTGCGCAGTACTCATAACCGGCGTGTGTGTAAGACTAGATGTATGAATGTGAGTGAAGCAAAAGAAGTATGTAAGGATCGTAGCAGGTGGCGTTCTGTAATTACTGCCTACCCCCATGGGAAAAAGGCGTGACTTTATGTATGTATGTCTGTATTGGGAATACTTGAATTGTGTGTAGGTTCTCAGCTTAGAAGCCGAATCTCTAACGGAGTAGTTTTTCTGATAGCTGATAGCTACAACCTCTGGGAGTATTCAAGTAAATAGTAAACAGATTAATTCTAGACAAGCGTGCTCGATCTTTAACTAAATCATCGCTTACCATCAAGTGAGATGGTGATCAAGCGCGAGCCGACAGATTATTAAAAAAAAATGTTCCCCAAGAACCGCTCATCGATCGGTTCTGTGTTTTTCGCAATTATAACAAGCTACAATAATAGGTTCACTAACCTATTAATTTTCTTAAGCTTATAATTCATTTATTATTTATTGATATTATCATATAATTTGGCATTGTTAATTAATCATTTATGAAAAGTAAAATACTTAGGTTACATGATTTTAAAAGAAAATATTTTAAAATCATTTACCCAGGTATTTTTTAAATTATGTAACAAATGTTACTTTTGTGGAGCTAATCAAACAGTCTTTAATTTGTTGTCATCAATTTGTACCATAGTGTGGAATAGACATTACAATTTTCAACATTTACCGGTCTATAGGGAAATCTTATTTTTTATTTTTGGTAAAAGCCCGAAATTAGAGATTATCTCAGATCATATCGGACTTTTACCTGTAAGAATTGGTATATCTTAGGTTTTACCGTAGTGCGGCATTTTACAGTAACATATAATTATAACTTAGTAACATAGACTATATATAGATATTTTATTAGTTCTTCATTCAGCCAGAGAGCAGCACTTAATAGTTTAAGTGCTGCTCAGCAGCTAACTAGTGCTAATAAGAGTTTGTATTATGTATTTCATACTCTGTATGTGTCTATGATAATGCAATAAAAGCTATAAGAAAATATTGTGCAACAGAAACTCTCAATTTCATTTATTACGATAAAGAATCCAAAGAATCCTAAACTGCAACAAACAATAACAAAGAAAACACCATCATCATCATCATTTCAGCCGAAATATGTCCACTGCTGGACATAGGCCTCCCCCAAGCGTCACCACATCGACAGGTCCCGTGCGTCTCGTATCCAGCGGATTCTCGCAACCTTAACCAGAGGCCTTAGTGCGAGTTTTTACTCACGCTCATTTGCGTTAACGTAAACGACAATTTGTATTGAAACTGGATAAGCGCCGTCTGGTGACGGTAAGGCGAAACCTCTTTTTTTGGATACATTTTGACATAAGAGATCGTTTACGTTATCACGAGTGAATACGTTAAAAAACTCGCACTAAGGCCTCAGGTCATCGGTCGACCAAGTGAGCCTTCCATCGCATCGAAAACATCGCTCATGAAAATGTCAAAAATATAGAGAGAAGACACTGGGGATCATCTTAAATTGAATAAATCAACATCACACATTTTATATCTCACGAAACAAAACAGAAAACCTGTCCCGTTTATGATGCAATCTGAAATGTTGGAATAACAAAGTTAAGCTCTTGGGAATGGCTCGCAATCAAAGTCCAAGGAATCAGTTTAGCAGGTTTTTACTGATGTTGAAATTGTAAAATGAAGATATTACTCTCTTTAAATTGGGATCAAGTCATTATTCTTCACAAAGTTGCAGTATTTTGTTTACAACTCAGTAGTCAGTCTGACAGAATTGGTAAAGCAGTTTAATAGTCGTAAAAATGGTAACGATCGCTGGCATTTACGGCGAATTGACAGGTCAAACAATAAAATAATTATGTATTCTTCTAATTCGTTTAGCTTGGCATAAGCCAATTTGTAGAATAAACAAAATTGAATTAGAAGAATGGATCCTCCGATGGTTATTAACCAATGCGTTTAAAGGTCGTAATCGTATTGCCTTTCGTGTAGTAGGAATCGTAATCGTATTGCCTTTCGCCTCGCCGACAAACAGGCGTCAGACTTCCGTAAGTACGTAACCAATGCGGATAAGCAGCTCCGGTACGTCGACTCGGCTACGGCTAGGCGACGCCGCGCTTACGCGTCACCGATCGCTAATTGACCTGGCTGGCACAAGATCAGTGCCCTTAGTGCGAGTTTTTACTCACGCTCATTCGCGTTAACGTAAACGATCTCTTACGTCAAAATGTATACAAAAAAACAGGTTTTGCCTTGCCGTCGCCAGACAGCGCTTAAATAGTTTCAATACAAAATGGTGTTAACGATAACGCGATTGAGCGTGAGTAAAAACTCGCACTAAGGCCTCTGACGACGAGCCGTAAGCGCGTAGACGACGAGTCGTAAGCGTGGGCCCTGTTAGTTGACCACGCACCGCTCCGCGGTTCGTGAGGGTCCCGAGGCGGGGCGATTATGTTACGATTCCGATTAGTGTGTGTTGTAGTAGGGAGTTTCATACAAAGAGTACTGCACGGCTCGAGTTGACATGGTGACGATCCCTTTCGAGTTGATAAGTGTGCTACGACCTTTAAACTACATAATTTTTCTCGTAGTAAGACACGCTTCGATTGAAAATCCATCAAAACACGTAAATATAATTGGATATTTTGCGAAAATGCCCCGATTCTGAGAGTAAAAGTACTTTTGAACAGACTAACCGAATTTCAGCAAACATAGCTAAGAACACTCTTGACAAAGTCAAATAAACTAAATCATCCTGATAACGCGAAAACTCATACAGCTCGAGAGACCGTTTTAACTCTACAGACCAATTAGAAACCATTCGTCACTCTCCGTATCCGCCAGACCTTGCTCCAACGGACTACCATTTTTTATAAAAAGTTTTCTTCTCAGGAGGCAGTATACAAAATGCGTTCACACAGTTTGTCGAATCTAGATCACCAGAGTTCTATCGCAAAGGCATAAATGACCTTCTTATTAGATGGCAGCAATGTATAGATAATAATGGTAATTATTTTGATCAAATAAATAAGTTAAACTACCTTTAGTTAAACTACCTTTAGTTTAACTTATTTATTTGATAGAAGGTCATTTATGCCTTTGCGATAGAACTCTGGTGATCTAACTTAATTTACACATTCGTGCTGTTTGTCGCTAAGGAGTTCGGTTGTATGTTCCATATCTTGCAAATTGCTGCACTGATTTTGATGAATTATTGCCCTGATCTAGTCTGCCCATCTCGTGGCCTTTTCCCATCCACTTTTCTCACAACAGCCAATTTTTCCAGGTAATCTGGTTGTCTCAAAGTAATTTAGGACTTATTGGTAGCCGATCATGAAGAGTCTAGATATAATGTTCAACTGATGATGAGCTTTTTTATGAAAAAAAAAGATCCTACTCAGTCGCATAAAAAACAATATGACCGGAGTTCCTAATTCAGATTTACTACAAAAGCTCTGTAATCATAGTTAGTCCAGTGCCCAGCGACCCTAACGGAGCGATATCGCGAAATCTCATTAGTGTGAATGCGAGAGACCACAAAAAATAATGAGTCAATTTACCAGCCTTCCTATGCTACCAAAATTAATCCAGGCCATCCTTATTTTTTACGACATAAGGTTCAGTTTCCTTCAAAATATTTTTTTCAGGTTACAAATATAATTTAGCTTTTCAATAAAAAGGTTTTAGTAACAGTAAAGTCTGTAAAGTATGCAAGTATGTTTCGAGCAGAGACAAGGTAATATTTTTTTTGATGAGTGTAGGTTTTACTTTTTATAAGTCTATGTTTATGCCTGTGATAAGCATTTTTGATTCGGCTCGAATAGATATCGAGAAAGGGTAGTTTTTTGTATTAATTTACTGTGGTATCATTTTTTTGGGATAAAGGGTTGGCTCTGTTACCTAATGTAATAAGTATCTTCAAATTATGTTTTCCTATTTTTTCTCTTTTCTTGTCCTTTTACACACATGGTATTAGAGAGAGTTGACCCTAGTTTTTTAGAAAATTAGATAAATAATATATTATTTTATTTCTGTAAGTTGGTTTCTCGATCATATTTTTAGGGTTCCATACCCAAAGTGTAAAAACGGGACCCTATTACTAAGACTCCACGTTCCGTCTGTCTGTTTGTCTGTCACGAGGCTGTATCTCTTGAACCGTGATAGCGAGACAGTTGAAATTTTCACAGATAATTTATTTCTATTGCCGCTCTAACAAAAAATACTAAAAACAGAATAAAATAAATATTAAGTGGGGCTCCCATACAGCAAACGTGAGTCTTTGCCGTTTTTTGCGATAATGGTACGGAAAACTTCGTGCGCGAGTCCGACTCGCACTTGGCCGGTTTTTAAATGGCATGTGCTTGGGAGAACCTGCTTAAAATATTTATATCTTAACTTTTTATTGACTATGCGAAAAAAAACTAATATTAGTTTTTCAGTACAAATCGGCAATTTCATAGTTTAACCCCTAATATTATTTCATTTTTTATGCAACTGCCGGAGGGGGGGCGGAGATAGCATTATCTACGCCCTTGATAGACTGGTAGAGAATGTCTCAGACATTAAGTCCGCCTATTTACGTTATGTTGCATGAAGTTTTAATAAACAAATATACCAGCGTCAGCGCATTGTCTATTCTAAAACTTAATTAAATACTAGTCAAATACATAGTCCAGTTTCTAACCACATCACCCCGTTTCTCGCAAATGAAGTACAAAGTGGCTTCAATTTAAAACAAAGCGCCTGCACAACTAGTGTAAGTAGTTCATCACACGTGTTATGCCAGCGTAATGCTCATCAGAACTTTCCAGGCACTCAACACTCAATGGAACCACATCGCGGCGTGTTGCCTGCCTAATAATATTATAGCAGGTTTAGAGGAGCTTGTTACATTACGCAGCATTTTGATGAAGTTCTCACGTGTTCGGTATACCTACCATTGAAATAATTGGCGTCAAAACGGACGCTAATTATTTCAATGCTGTTATCTATACTAATATTATAAAGAGGAAAGATTTTTTTGTTTGTTTGTACCGAATAGGCTCCGAAACTACTGGACCGATTTAAAAAATTATTTCACCATTAGAAAGCTACATTATTCCTGAGTGACATAGGATATTTTTTAATCCCGAAAACGGATCCTGTGGGGTGGTCCACGGTAGCGAAGCCGCGGGCAACAGCTAGTAAATAATATTTTTGCACTTTTCGGATGTTTAGTCAATTTACGTAACACTGTATTATCGTGAAATTCTTTGAACGTTATGACGTCTCCAATATGGCGACCCATCATGGCCCGTTCGTAGACAGGTGGTTCTTTTTAAAATTGTATCGATTTTCAAATGCTTATAATAAATTGAAAAATATATTTAACAGATTTTTGCTACGACAATATAATTTATGATATGTAAACTTTATAAATACATTTAAAAAATCGTATTTCTTTTTTATTTCAACAACCAAATTGCCTTAGGATAGATAAATCCCTTACATTTACGCACCGCAATTAAAAATCGCGGTGTGTTGTTCCATGCACATTGTTGGATATTAACAATATATTTGTTTACTTCTGAGTCAAGCTGATCTTGCTTCAACATTGACACAAAAATTGCTACCGCGCAGTGTCTTGCAGCCAACTTCAGAGACATAAAGATCCGTAAGGCGCCGATTCCCTTAAGTAGCTGATTTTAAAATGAGAATCACGTCTAAACGTCTAGTCGTAATTTTTAGGAAAAAATATATATTACATTAGACCATTTTCGTAATAATTTGATGAAAGAAAATTTTGAGTTTTATTCGTATAACATAGTGTAATTAATTTGTAAAGTTATGTCTAAAACCGACAAATACACGACAATCGCGCCAAAACCGCTGTGCGTATTTTAATGAAATCGATACCATCTCAAAGACAATTTAATTATCAACATTTTAATCAGAGGATTTTTTTTTTAAAGTCATACAATAATAAGGAAAGTAAAAAAACTACAAAATTTTGGGTCGCGCGGGTGTGAAACGAGTGCGCGTTTTGTTCCCTCAAGGTCGTTGGCGTTAGTCGTCGTCTTAAGCAAGTGGTAAGCGAGACGTCAGCTGTCAAGTGATGCAATGGCGGTAATCGCCCTTACAACGAGGTGTCTGCTAATTTGTGTTGTCAATGTAAAGTATGTTTACAGAGGACGCCCTGACGCTCACATTTCAATGAAAATTATTTTGCCGGGTGGGAACGGTGTCGTATAAGTCGGCTACAACGTTTAATAATAAAATTATGATCGCATAGACAATAAAAAGATAAGATACAAATATTTTAAGCAGGTTCTCCCAAGAACATGCCATTTAAAAACCTTGCAAAAATTCACGTTTGCTGTATGGGAGCCCCACTTAATATTTATTTTATTCTGTTTTTAGTATTTTTTGTTAGAGCGGCAATAGAAATAAATCATCTGTGAAAATTTCAACTGTCTCGCTATCACGGTTCAAGAGATACAGCCTCGTGACAGACAGACAGACAGACGGAACGTGGAGTCTTAGTAATAGGGTCCCGTTTTTACACTTTGGGTATGGAACCCTAAAAATATGATCGAGAAACCAACTTACAGAAATAAAATAATTTATTATTTATCCAATTTTCTAAAAAACTAGGGTCAACTCTCTCTAATACCATGTGTGTAAAAGGACAAGAAAAGAGAAAGAATAGGAAAACATAATTTGAAGATACTTATTACATTAGGTAACAGAGCCAACCCTTTATCCCAAAAAAATTATACCACAGTAAATTAATACAAAAAACTACCCTTTCTCGAAATCTATTCGAGCCGAATCAAAAATGCTTATCACAGGCATAAACATAGACTTATAAAAAGTAAAACCTACACTCATCAAAAAAAATATTACCTTGTCTCTGCTCGAAACATACTTGCATACTTTACAGACTTTACTGTTACTAAAACCTTTTTATTGAAAAGCTAAATTATATTTGTAAACCTGAAAAAAATATTTTGAAGGAAATTGAACCTTATGTCGTAAAAAATAAGGAGGGCCTAGATTAATTTTGGTAGCATAGGAAGACTGGTAAATTGACTCATTATTTTTTGTGGTCTCTCGCATTCACACTAATGAGATTTCGCGATATCGCTCCGTTAGGGTCGCTGGGCAATGGACTAACTATGATTACAGAGCTTTTGTAGTAACTCTGAATTAGGAACTCCGGTCATATTGTTTTTTATGCGACTGAGTAGGATCTTTTTTTTTCATAAAAAAAGCTCATACATCATCAGTTGAACATTATATCTAGACTCTTCATGATCGGCTACAAATAAGTCCTAAATTACTTTGAGACAACCAAATTACCTGGAAAAATTGGCTGTTGTGAGAAAAGTGGATGGGAAAAGGCCACGAGATGGTCAGACTAGATCAGGGCAATAATTCATCAAAATCAGTTCAGCAGTTTGCAAGATATGGAACATGACATACAACCGAACTCCTTAGCGACAAACAGCACGAATGTGTAAATTAAGTTAGTATGGGTATTTTCTCAATCCTTAAGGTACTACTACTGGTAGGACTTTGCTCACTTTTTTAGTGATAGGGAACTAAAACTAAAAAGAGAGAAATAAACACTTTTTCATAAAAATAAACCGACTTCTAAAGAAAACACTAAAAAGGGGAAAATAACTTTTGTTTCTTCTGTTTTTTGCAGCAGGTGAAGAAGCGATTTCATCAACTAGATCATTATCACTTGTGTTTTCAGTCGAGAGAGAATCCCAATGGACTTTATTCTTGTTTTTATTTTCGCATTCGTTCTTCAACTTAATGTTCCTTAGCAAAATTATAAAGATAAAAGGTAAAACCAATAAAAATATGAAATAGGTCAGGCAACACCAACCTTTTAAAGAAAAAAATTAAAAACTCTTCGACCGTTTAAAAAAGCTGGCTGGATCATCTATCACTCACGCGTCCCTTGCGAATAAATCAACAATCGTGAAATTTGCGGTACCTTATATTGCGTCACCACTAGCTATTTCAAACCACTCCAGTGTATGTTTTTTTTTTTTTTTTTTTGGCGCCTACCTCTCCGCGCATATGGCGGAGTCTGCGAGCTATACGGTTCCCCGGACATAGTCCGAGACCTTTGGGACTCATTTAATCTCAGATCAATTTTACACATTACATTACATTATTATATTCTAAAATTCTATTTCTATCACATTTTATATGAGTGTCTTAAAAATACTTATTTTCTACAGACATATTAAGATGTTATTGTATGTTCTTAGCGATACCTTGTTTCTATTTTGTTCATAGTTTTGTATCGCTCTGTACGCTTCCAATTATATATGATTATATACAATTTTGAGCATTGCTGTTGTATATTTATTTTTATCAATTGTAAACAGTATTTGATAAAATCGATACTATACATTTTGTCTGCTATAAGTTACTAAATTTCTCAGGTCTAATTTGTAATTTCTAGGTCTCATATTAACTTATTATATAGCCTGTTCTTAGCAATATCTAGATTCTATTTTGTTTACAGATTATATATTGCTCTGTACGCTTCCCATTATACATATATATATAATTTCGAGCATTGATGTTAGTTATTTCTTTTTACTGTTTTTTGTACAACATTGAAACAGTATTCTATAAATACAGTGCTATACTTTTTGTCAGATATGAGCCTATTGAGATTCTCTGGTCTAATATCAATCCCTAGCTTCTGTTCAATTTCGTACCTTTCTTGGCCATATACCGGGCAGTCAGTGATTATGTGGATCGCTGTTTCGTCTTCGTCGGGGTCACAAGTGCATGATGGGATTTCCTTGCACCCGAACCTGTTCAGGTATTCCGAAAACCCACCATGCCCAGTCATTACTTGGGTAATTAGCCCGGTCGGTCTTATTTTTCTGACGATATTATAAGCGTCCACTGCGTCCGGGAAGAAAACATAGCAACATGCTTGTTTTTGATTTTGCATTTTCGCAAGTTCTCCCTGGCTTCAACTGCGAGGGGATGAGAGGATCGGTGGTTTGCGATCGTTTCCAGTGACGACCGTGAGTCACTGAATATGCCAAAAGACCCTTCTTTGTTCTTATGGATCTCCCTCGTGGCTTTGCATATGGCCAGCAGTTCGGCCTGGTAGACCGTGCAGTGGGACGACAACTTCAATTTCTGGCATTTGGTTTCGGCGCCATTGCTCCAAAGAGACAATGCCGCTCCCACCTTTCCATCAATTTTGCTACCGTCCGTGTATATCTGCACTGCTTGTGTGCAGTGGTTTGCGAGTTGTTCCTGGTCTGCCAAGCATATGAACTGCAGACTCATATGTTCCGCCGGGTGGGGTGTCGAAGCAAATGCGGTACGTCGCTCGACGTCCCTGTCTCCTAGCATTGGCTGGGGTACCCCCCTCCTCGCCTCATACAGGGCAGCTGCCTCTCGTATTCGGAGGTCGAGGGGTAGTATCCCAGCCAGCACCAGTGCCGAGTTTAGGGATACGGTGCGGTAAGATTTACACAATTTCTGTGCAAATCCTCTCTGGACCACATTTAGCTTCTTCCTAACACACAACTTGTTGGCTGCCGGTGCCCATGCGCTTGCCGCGTACATTATTACCGGTTCGACTACTGCCGTGTACATAGTGCGGATGACGTCGGGGTGGAGTCCCCAGCTGACTTTCGCAGCCCTCGACAATTGCTTGTAAAAATCCACCGCTTTTAGGCACACATTTGCAATGTGCTTGTTAAAAGTAAGCTTATTGTCGATGGTTAGCCCCAGGATCTTGATGTCTTGCGTCATGCCAATGGCGACCCCCCCCATGCTCAGCCGTGGGGTGTCGTATTTCAGTTTCCGCGTTATTACCATCGCATTCGTTTTATGCGGTGCGAATTTCAACTTGTTACTAACACCCCACTGATGAACACGGGCGAGGGCGTCATTCGCCTTTCGCTCGATCTCGATCGCTGTATCGCCATCAAATACCAGCACCACGTCGTCAGCAAAGGCTTGGCAGTAGTCTCCCCGCTCTGCCAGCTCCTTTAAGAGGGGGTCCAGTAGGGTGTTCCAAAGAATTGGTCCTCCAATGGATCCCTGCACACAGCCCTTGGACGTCTCTCTTACGACTTCTTCGCCTGCATATCTGACCCTGACCCTTCGGTTATTGAGGTAGCTGTCAATGATTCTCCTCACATTTACCGGGCATTTTTCCTCAGCCAGTCTAGCTCTGATAGCTGGCCACCATGCACTGTTGAAGGCTCTCTCTATGTCTAGCGACACCACTACGATAATTTTGCGCTCTGCTAGCTTGCTGCGTATGTGTCCAACTAGATCATAGAGAGAGTCTTCCGTGCTCTTCTGGGGCATGAATCCGTACTGGCGAGTACTGAGTTTCGGTATAATGTGCCATTTCACTCTGTGTATGACCATTTTTTCCAGGACTTTTCCTAGCACCGGCAACAGACCAATTGGTCTGTAGGATTTTGGTGCCGTATAGCTCTCTTTCCCGGGTTTCCTTAGGATCACGACTGTGGCTTCCTTCCAGGTCCCGGGAAAGTAGCCCAGCTCCAAGCACTTGTTAGCCAGTGCCAGGAAAGTTCCCGGATCATAGTCGATCGAATGCTGGCAGATATCGGCCGTGAGGCCATCCGCCCCGGGGTCTTTTTAGGGTTGAAAGTGCGCAAGGAGGAGTTCAGCTCCTCGATGGTGAACGGTGGGTCATGTTTATCATCATGACCCATTACGTTCACTTTTTCAGCCATCTCTTCCAGTGTATGGTTCATCATCATCATCATCACCATTTCAGCCGAAAGTCGTCCACTGCTGAACATAGGCCTCATGTGTAACCCCATTGACCAGTCCCATGGGTCTCACATCAAGCGGATACCCACAACCTTCATCAGGTCATCGGTCCACCTAGTGGGAGGCCTTGCAACGTAACGTCTTTCGGTTCGTGGTCACCACTCCAGAACTTTGCGTCCCCATCGGCCATCCGTTTTGCGAGCAATGTGCCCACTGCCTGCTAGTGCTGGCTGTACTGCTAGTCCTGCTCCACAATCCACAACCACTAGGGCGCAATAACAAGTGATATGCAGAACATTATTGTTTTGAGGTATTGTTGGACCTGCTGAAGACTGTATGAATGATTAATATTTGCATTGTATAAACTCAATTTCCTTAGTATTGTATAACTGCACAGCACGTGTGTGAGTACTATGTACCCAACTGTAAATCTACCATTTACTGTACCTATGCGTCGTTCGTTGACTTGTGTGTGCCCTGGCCGTTGAGTGTGTCATGCTCTCTCAAATGTCTCTCTGATGGTGGCGCGTGTGTTGGATCATCCGGTTCCCTTCATGATGGTTGAGCTGGGTGGTGCCAATTCATGCGTCATGTTCGTGAACGGACGCAGTTGGGATTGGTCATAACTTGACTGCTTCGGATGTTAATTTTTTTCTAGTATCTATTATATAACTGCGCAGTACATGTGTGAGTACTTCTAATACTTTGTCTGTAGGTGGTATAGTGGGTAGTGCTATTCTGGGTGCATTGTCCTCACATGTATGAATTTAATAATGTATGTTCCTAAATATTGTAAAAAAACAATTTTTTTTTAAAAGAGTAAGTATGGAGTTTCTTGTGCATTCTTCTCCATAACAAGCTACTTTCCGAATGCACGGTAGAATCATTTTAATGTAACGTTCAAAAGTGCCGCTTGGTGGCCTAGTTGAAATAAAATATCTTTGTCTTTGTCTTTGCCACGGGTTCCCAGCACTAACAAAGAATATTTGGTTCAAATAAATGTCACTAGATGGCGCGATATGCATCGATTCGTTAATGAATTGTGTGTTCATTTTCTAGAATTAATCATAAACATTGTATATTCTTTTTTAATCAACTTAAGCACAAACTTAATAAAAAGAATAAGCTTATTATAATTAATGTTCAAAGATTATTTGAACGGATCATTTAAAATTGATTCCAATAGATGATGCGGTTTTAAATTTCTGAGACATGTTTCACGATTTTTTAAATTTGTACTGTTTTGGTACAATTTACAAAAAATACTATAAAACAAATCGTCACTGTATTTAAAGAAAATAGTCACGATCCGAGAAATCTCTTTTACTTGCAAGTCGCTGCTAACACGGAACGTACGGAACGTGGAACGGAACCGAATGCGATCGAAGTACTTATAAAAATAATCATTAGATGAAAACGCTAGTTACGTCGGCATAGTTTCTTTATTTGGGATGATGCTAGTAGGTATTATATTATCTGTGCCACTGCCACTTAAGTTTGGCAATTCTTCGGGATATGTCGGTAACCCTGGTTCTCTTGCGGATGTCTTCATTTCTAATTCGATCACACAAGGAAACTCCTAGCATAGCCTTTTCTGTTTCTCTTACAGTTTCCATTCAGTGTATGGTTGCCCTAATGAAATTGCCGATGAAAATACCTTTTTGTAACTAATTAACGCGAAACGGTTTTGTTCGTGGATCCAACTTTTTTGCAATTTTCTCATTTATTCCGATTGTCTACCTGGTAGTGACGTAGGTAGGTCATAGTTTTTCATTAGGTGCCCAGGTATATTCAATGAGGTCTTTCTGGAATTCATTTAGGAGTTTTTATAAGTTTGTTGATTATGATTAATTTTATTTTAATGTTCAAAATTGTTTTCTTTTTAATACCATGATTTATTTACTTAAGTACATTATTTATAAACTAATATTAGATCTAGATAAGAATAAAAATATGCAAAATTACGGGGCGTCAAAAAATTCGTCCACGTCGCTGTCAACAGGCAAAGTGCCCAGAAGGCTGGCAGCATTGCCACGTTGGATGGCAATGCTGATTCTTTAGCCAAAAAAAAGGCCAGCCCTCTGGTCTCGTGGAGAGTTGACCAACCGTTTGGCAATATCCCGAAATAATAGGTGTGCACTCGGGCCCCATGGCCTCAATGTGAATAGCTCTTGATTGGTCACATGCTAAAACCTGTTAATTCACGACGATATTTTCTGATACTTTCTCATCAGCATCATCATATCAGCCGAAAGATGAACATAGACCTCATTCAAGTGTCACCACATTGGCCAAAATCCTGCTACCTTTCAGCGAAACACACTTAAGTTTAGCAATGATTCGGGCTATGTTGTTAACTTTGGTCCTCCTGATACTTACTAATTACTTGCAAAATAATTATAATTTAACTCTAGGGAGTGAAAACAGAGTAGAAATGCCTTTGACCGGAAGTGGGATACTTGAGGCACAATAATAACTGGTTTAATTGACCATTAGATAAAATATGTTGCGCTATACCTCCTGAATACACAATTTTAAATTTACACCCAAAAAGGGTGTACATTACACAAATTACGATCTCAAAATTACAGGATTATCTAAATAAATGTGCGTGTAATGCGTAAAGGGATACATTAAAATGTCTACGGAACCACATCGGGATATTTATAGCTCTACTTAACCGTCCTATACAAGTTGCGGATCTGAGGAATGTGGGGGACGTGTGTGATCAGAACTTTACAAATTTTAAGAGGGTTGTACCTTAAGTTGATCTTAGAAAGGGATAAGGTTAAGAAAATTGCAGGGATGGTAGGGCCTACGTACTTTGGCCAGGCCCTGGCAAACTGAACAATCAAACAATCTGACCTTGACCTCTGACCTGCCTGTTCCCAACTGCGCTGGGATTGACTTTCAGTCAAACCGGTTTCAGCTGACTACTATAGGGTATTTTACATGGAGCGACTGTCTATCCGACCTCCTCAAACCAGGAACTGATAACTAATACGGTACCCGTAACGACTGTCAAAATTCACATGGTGCGGTCTTGAAGGTTAATGCTACCCTAGTCTATCATTATTCCATACAAACATAGGATGTCGATTACTCCACTGTATGACGATGTACGTTCATAATAAGAAATGATATCAATTTGTCTCATCATTATCTAGCCCTGTATGGAAACAATAGTACATTGTGAAACAAGGGTGGAAAGTAGGTTATGCCGAGCCGAAGGCGAGGGTTTTTAATGACACGAGTTTGCAATAACCTACACACCCGTGTATCACACGATATTTTTCAATACAGTTGTGGGAAATAGTAAAAACAAATCAAAGAATTAGATTTGTTAAATCAAAAAAAAAAAAAATTCGCGCGTTTTTGCAACTGGACATTCAGCCTACACAGCCTATTCGATTTTTGACAAATGTTGATGTGAAAATTATTAAATTGAAACTGGTAATTAAATATATTAAACAACCATTTAAAAGACTTTTGGGAATTAAATGCTAAAACGTACGGAATCATTAATTTTTCCTCGTATAAAATCTATCCCATTTTATTCTATGTATAAAAACTCTTTGCTACTAAACTTTTTAAATTGACTTATAAATTTAAAACTAAACTGCAAAACTAATGATCGAGCTCGTAAACAAAAGTCACGACCGCGTAACAGAAAGATGCCTATGCATAAGATTTAATTTTCGAATCATAATTATAGCCTCTGAAAGTACGCCATGTTTAACAACTATATTGAAAAAAAAAAAAGTTAATTAAAAATATCAAAAAACCCGACTGCTTGAAAAGCGAACTAAAAAGACGTAAACAAGAAGAAAATCATGCTGTGCAGTCGGAGGATACATATTCGCGAGCTGGCTGACCATAACCAGATATATCCTCCGACTGCACAGCATGATTTTCTTCTTGTTTACGTCTTTTTAGTTCGCTTTTCAAGCAGTCGGGTTTTTTGATATTTTTAATTAACTTTTTTTATTTTTAACTTTTAAGTTATTTTTTTTCGAATTAGGTACATTTAAACATATAAGTGTTATATATTATTGAAATCACCTCTCAAAACCCTTCATTTTGATACCCCACACGATAGGTTTGGAAGAAAAAAAATATTTGGGCCCCCACAATATGGCGCCTAAGAACCGCCATTTTCCTATTTTACAATTTTAATGTAGCCAGTGACACTCGCGGGGTTAAGACGAATCGATTGACGTAAGAACCATCAAAATCGGCCCACGCGTTTGGTCTCTAGAACGCCATATAGGAACAAACATACATACATACATACATACATACTTACATACATACATACATACATATATACATACATACATACATACATAGACTGATAAACACATTACCCTCCTTCGGCAGTCGGGTAAAAAATACAGTTATGAGCGTTGAAAGTTCCATATTTCAACACTAATTTTAACGCATCTTTGGGCGGAAATAAATACCATAAGAAGAAGGAAAATTGCAAAACAGTCACAATACAGGGATGGATTAGTAGTTCAACAATGCAAATAATTTTATTTTGAAAATATACATTTAGTCGTTTTTTCATGATATCCATACTCCCAAAGGTCATCATCCATTTCGATACAAATTTGCAAAAGTGCTTATTCGTACGCAAACTAGCTTCTCACTGCTCATCACAGCATCTATCTCTTTCGCACGTGTTATCAGATGAGATAGCATGTATTTGAACCCCGCGCACAAAATAGTTCGTGCCGAGAAAAGAAAGAAAGCACACTCATTTGACACAAGCCACTAGAACACACAACATCAACATAAAAAAGTAAACTTAGACTAAACAACAATAATATAAAAGAGAGAAAAAAAGAAGAAAGAGTGTGTGTGTTTGTTATTTCTTCATGTTCAAACGGCTGGACGGATCTGGATGAAATTTGGCACAGAGTTAGATTGTAGTCTGGAATAGCCCATAGTCTTATATCCCAATTTCTGGTTAAAGATATTTATTTTTCATAAATAAATTTATATTTCACTTATATGAAAACAATAATTAAAACTGGCCAAGTGCGAGTCGGACTCGCGCATGAAGGGTTCCGTACCGTTTTCTGTATGGGAGCCCTACTTAAATATTTATTTTATTCTGTTTTAAGTATTTGTTGTTATAGCGGCAACAGAAATACATCATCTGTGAAAATTTCAACTGTGTAGCTATCACGGTTCATGAGATACAGCCTGGTGACAGACAGACAGACAGACAGACAGACCGCGAAGTCTCAGTAATAGGGTCCCGTTTTTACCCTTTGGGTACGGAACCCTAAAAACTAGGGTAAATTAAAAAAAAAATATTAACATAATATATACAATTGAATAATCTAAAAAAAAAAAACACATATTTATACAAATACAACAGGGAGACGGAAAAGGGCTCATTGTGCATCAAAAAGGGTAAATTAATTATAAATCTTCGACATTCGGACTTAATAATATTTTATAGTGGGTATTTCTAAAATTTTGTTATTAAAATCATGCATCGGTTTAATGTTCCCTTGGGAGGATAAAGCAATTTTCACGCGGACGAAGCCGCTGGCTGAAGCTAGTTGTTCCATAAAGCACTCAGAGAAACGACGTTATTATATTTAAATCTAACATAAGAAAACCTAATTTACAAAGAAAATAAACGAACCAACTTATCCAATATATATTCTTCCATCCTATTTAAATTTTTCTTTCATTTAAAACCGGCTGTATAACCTAATGATATACAATCTTTTTCATTTGCTAAGTGCCGCCGCAGCATTCATTGTGTTTTAATTCTTTAGTAAAAACGCCGTTTTCAGGGATTTTTTCCTTCGTTTTTTTTTTAATACTTTGATAGGCTTTTCTTTGTGGAAAGCTGGGTAAGTCCTAATCGGATTTATGAAGTGGGTTCTTTACATTTAGATGGGAATGTTTGTTGGATAGGTGTTAAACAGAGGTCTTATCTTTGTTTTGGGTAGGTGGACTTGTCACACAAGTCAATGGGTCACTGTCAAAGGTTTAAATGTGGCCTCTGTGCCCGAAAGCATGCTGCCACTGAGGATGCCGTGGAAGAGGCAAAGTTTTTGACCAAACAAGTTTGAATGCCTGTCGTGCCAGCGACAAGAAGAAGAAAAAGAGAGGTCTAGAACAGCAGCAGTACGCACACTGCTGAAAGGAGTCCGCTACGCTTCCTCAAACCACTCAGCTTCACACCGTTTCATAGCTTCGCTGCGCATTCTCGCACCGCGCAAGCTCCTTGCACAGCTTTGGTGCATAGAGACGCATTTTCACAGCGCCGCTACACTCGCACTGCCTAGCACCCTAAGACAGCTCTGCAAAGATAAGCCTAAATAGTAGATATGAGTTTGGTTCTATAACTATATGTTTAATTATTTTTTTAACTGTATTGTTTGATGAGTTTAAGAAACAAGCAAATCTTTTAACAGTTTCTGTTCTTAAAGCCTAAGTGTAATAATCTGATCAGCTCTTTTGAAACCACTCCTTTAAATAGCTGATCTGATTTTAATGGAACAATGTCCATGATATAAATATAAGATATCTGCTGCAATCAAATACCTTCAAACAATTTGATGCTATGGTACCCTTTTTTTGTGGGGAAATTGCCATGGATACCTTGTCCCTGGGGTCATGGATGCCCTGAAAACGCAAGGTTATATGTCCTAATTTAGTAGGACACACAACCCTCCGTTTTCCCGAATGATCAAATGTTCTATAATGAGTACAAGGTCCGGGGAACAAAAAAACCGCGCACAAACGGAACCCTAAAAAAATCAGTAATGTATAATAAACCAGTTTTGTAAGAACGAACGCTGAATTGAAGATGTCCGACTAATTATCCGCTGTAATTACTTAATGTATTTAGATTCCATCCAGTTAGCATAATGGTGCGATACTTTAAGACAATGGCGCACGAATCCCATTGAATTGTAAGAGAGGACATTTTGCAGAGAAATTGTTTTATTTTGGCAAACCTCCCATTTGTTGCTTGGTAGGACCATAAGACTTTAGTTTTACTTTCGTTATATAGTCAGTGGTAGTAGTGACTCCGTGCTAACGACTCCAACTTACTAGTTGTCGGACGTGGGTTTAAAACGTATTATGGTTAGTGAAAATTAGTTTTTTGTCTGTTAGTAAGATTAATAAAAAATATTGGAGAGTTTTACAATCTGATGGTAAGCGATGATGTGGTCGACGGTGAAGCACGCTTGCCTAGAAAAAAAGCCCATTCACTCTTGATTTAAAGACCCCTAGACTGTACCTATCGGGAAACACAGACTCCGGCAGGGAATTCCACTCCTTGGCTACGCATAATAAAAGTGTCCCCAAAACGTCTTGTGCGTATGGGTGGGATGTCCACCATGTACCGATGACGCATAGCCATACGTCTGGTAGTCCGATGATGGAACGGGCTGGGCGGAATTAAATCATGCAATTCCATCGCACACTCCCCGATATGTAACCGATAAAAAACCGACAAGCTGGAAATTCGGTGACGATGTTCAAGGCTCTGGAGCGTTGACTTGACTAGTTCCTCATTGTCATATAAATGTCGTCCCTCGTCACCGAACCGGGAGAAACTTTTGGACGCACGAAATCGCTGCAATAAGATGTGTACACACCTCTGTTGAAAATGGAGACCCAGCTAAAGTCTGGCAATTTCTTAAATCCATAGGAGTTGGAAAATCTCGTCAAGAATCGATTCCTACAGATCTTGATCTTGATCAACTAAATCAGCACTTCTCGTCTTCGTCCTCATGTAATGAGACCTTGAAAGCAACTACTTTGATCTATCCTTCAAACCTTCCAACTCCAAATCACTCCCCATTAATTTTTTGTCAATTCTCTGATTGTGATGTTCAGAAGAGCATAGTGTCTGAAATTACCTCTAATACAGTTGGCAGTGATTGTGTCAGTCGATAAATGATACTCCCTGTCCTCGAGGAAATCCTTCCTGTCCTATGCTGTATCCCATGGGGTCTTTCCATCAGCTTGGAAAGAGGCCAAAATCACTCCTTTACCCACTAAAATGCGAATCCTACTTCCTTTTTCGAATACCGTCCTATCTCCATCTTGCCTTTCCTCTCCAAAGGCCTTGAACGCCTTGTCCACAATCAGCTTAGTGCTTTTCTTTGTAAGAATAGTCTGCTAAATCCTTTTCAATCCGGATTTCGTCCTGGTCACGTCTGGTAGTCCGATGATGGAACGGGCTGGGCGGAATTAAATCATGCAAGCTGGAAATTCGGTGACGATGTTCAAGGCTCTGGAGCGTTGACTTGACTAGTGCCTCATTGTCGATGAGTTTCTTGGCCCGCTTTTCGATCGACTCTAGTGCATCAAGCTGGTATTTGGCAGATCCGTCCCAGAGATGACGTATTTTTTCTATTGATACGTAAATATAAAGTGACGACGATATAATGCGTTGCAATATCGTGAACGCCACGCCGCTAATACACTTTTTACTGCCTTAGTGACGTCACAAGCCCCCACTCCTGAACTTTGATGCGCTTTAACTTTGTAATTTTTTATTGAATTGGTAGAGCAAAAAATACGTGTCCAATATTATTTGATAATCTCACTGACGGACTAAATAGAATTATCATTTTTCTACCCAGGTAACATCCCTATTCAGATAATCGCCCTAGCTCTGCATGTCCTAGAACGAAGGTTCGAACACATGTGATGATAGCAACCCGTAATGGGCCTTATCACAGAGAGGAGGCCTGTGGCCTAGCTGAGAGAATGTTAGGTATGGCTTGATTAATCTACCACTGTTATCACTTTTTCTAGAGCAAGATTAAACCGTTTTGCGTGTGTTTTCTTTCTTTATTGTTCATAGGCTCGCTTTTGACGACTATCTCGCGTGATGTTTAGCGATAATATGGTAGACGGTGAAGCACGCTTGCCTAGAACGAACATATTTACTCTCGACTTGAAAATCTCCAGTTTAAAAGTATTAAGTGCGTTAATATAATGTATGTGTGTAATATAATGCGCGTTGGGAGGCCTCCCACTAGGTGGACCGATGACCTGGTGAAGGTTGCGGGGATCCTGGCTGGTTGCGAGACGCACGGGACCGGTCAATGTGGCGACGCTTGGGGGAGGCCTATGTCCAGCAGTGGACGTCTTTCGGCTGATATGATGATGATGAAAAGTATTAGAAAATACAGACTAGCAGGGAGTTTATTTCAATTCCTTTCATTTACTGACTTTAAAAAAAAGAGGTAATCAATTCGAAACTTATGTATGTAATATTGTTGGAATTGCCGAATATTCACATATGTTACTTTATATGGGTTTCTATAAACACGTATGTCAAATTTCATAAGTGTATGTATGTATTTATGTATGTCCACGCATTTTTCCGAAACTACATACGGATTGTGATCATTCTTTTTGTTTGGATTAAGTATCTTTTAGTTTAAGGAATAGTGCAAGATTCATCAAAATCGGTTCAGCAGTTTTCAAAATACAAAAACCCTTTACAAAAACTCTTTAGCGACAAACAACACGAATATATTGAGTTATTATGGATATTTTGTCAATCCTTTAGTTTCTTTACTCATCTTACAGATCTTGCTCACCATTTAGTGATGGTGTAGGTACCTACTAAAACTAAAAAGAGAGAAATAAAAACAATTTCACAAAAAAATATAAACCGACTTCCAAAGCAAAACACTGTAAATGCAAAAATAACTTTCGTTTCGGAAGCCGGTGTCGGAAAACGATTTTAACAAGAGGTACCAAAGACACCGACTTCCGAAACCTACCTTACGAACTACTTCCGAAACCTTACCTACCTTACCTACCTTACCTACCTTACCTACCTTACCTACCTTACCTACCTTACCTACCTTACCTACCTTACCTACCTTACCTACCTTACCTACCTTACCTACCTTACCTACCTTACCTACCTTACCTACCTTACCTACCTTACCTACCTTACCTACCTTACCTACCTTACCTACCTTACCTACCTTACCTACCTTACCTACCTTACCTACCTTACCTACCTTACCTACCTTACCTACCTTACCTACCTTACCTACCTTACCTACCTTACCTACCTTACCTACCTTACCTACCTTACCTACCTTACCTACCTTACCTACCTTACCTACCTTACCTACCTTACCTACCTTACCTACCTTACCTACCTTACCTACCTTACCTACCTTACCTACCTTACCTACCTTACCTACCTTACCTACCTTACCTACCTTACCTACCTTACCTACCTTACCTACCTTACCTACCTTACCTACCTTACCTACCTTACCTACCTTACCTACCTTACCTACCTTACCTACCTTACCTACCTTACCTACCTTACCTACCTTACCTACCTTACCTACCTTACCTACCTTACCTACCTTACCTACCTTACCTACCTTACCTACCTTACCTACCTTACCTACCTTACCTACCTTACCTACCTTACCTACCTTACCTACCTTACCTACCTTACCTACCTTACCTACCTTACCTACCTTACCTACCTTACCTACCTTACCTACCTTACCTACCTTACCTACCTTACCTACCTTACCTACCTTACCTACCTTACCTACCTTACCTACCTTACCTACCTTACCTACCTTACCTACCTTACCTACCTTACCTACCTTACCTACCTTACCTACCTTACCTACCTTACCTACCTTACCTACCTTACCTACCTTACCTACCTTACCTACCTTACCTACCTTACCTACCTTACCTACCTTACCTACCTTACCTACCTTACCTACCCTACCCTACCTACCTTACTTACCTTACCCTATCTACCCTACCCTACCTACCCTACCCTACCTATGTAGGTAATGTACCAATTTGTTTTTTCATAATATTTTTTTTTTTTTTTTAGTTAACATTTTATTTATTACAGCTTCTTACTTATGTACATACTTATACCATAAACAAAAGTAAACTATGCAAAATTATACTTAATATTTTTTCATAAGAACCTTCTCCTAACAATAACAAACACAACAAAAAAAGAATAAGCGAAATCGGTCCAGCCGTTCACGCGTGATACCGTGACCAAGGGAAATAGGGATTCATTTTTATATATATAGATAGATAACGCTACATACAGAACAACTTGAATCAACTTGACAGCATCCAATGATTACTGCCAGTTGCCACAGCAATGTAAAATGTTACAAACCATAATTCCCCGAAGGCTACACGGCTTCCATTCGTCCTACTGATTAAACCTGTAGGCTATAAAACTACATGTATCGCAATATATCGTCGTTCCGTTTTATTGTTGGTTATAACAAGTAAAATTTAAAAAAAAATTAATACCCCTGGAACATTTTTGTTTCAAGCTACATAATTTATATCTCAGAACAGAAAAAACGCCTTATTTATATAGAAGTAGACACGCATCGATCGATAATCAAATGAACGCATAATTATGACACAATATTTTGCGAAAACATCAATTCAAACAGTTAAATGCCCATAACTTTTAAACGGCTGAACCGATTCTCCTCAAACATAGCTAAGAACGTGTTGGCGGACACGACGACGTGTCTTGTGACTGTGTTGAGTTTTAAGTTACCTTTTCTATGTTTTAACTTGGTGTATCTATATAAAGCATATATAAATAAATAAATAAACCTTTTGCAGCTGTATGATGTTCACGCTCCCGTACGTGCAATAAAAAATAAACATCTTCCGGCGCCATGGCTAACAGGCGACATTTAAGAGTTAATCCACAGAAAAGCTGTTACCAAAACCAAATTTAAATGTCGTCCCTCGTCGCCGAACCGGGAGAAACTTTTGGACGCACGAAATCGCTGCAATAAGATGTGTAGAGACGACCAACGACGCCATATCCACACCTCGGTTAAAAATGGAGACCCAGCTAAAGTCTGGCAATTTCTTAAATCCATAGGAGTTGGAAAATCTCGCCAAGAATCGATTCCTACAGACCTTGATCTTGATCAACTAAATCAGCACTTCTCGTCTTCGTTCTCGTGTAATGGGACCTTGAAAGCAACTACTTTGATCTATCCTTCAAACCTTCCAACTCCTAATCACTCCCCATTTATTTTTCGTCAATTCTCTGATTGTGATGTTCAGAAGAGCATAGTGTCAATTACCTCTAACACAGTTGGCAGCTGATTGTGTCAGTCGAAAAATGATACTCCTGTCCTCGAGGAAATCCTTCCTGTCCTATGCTATATCCCATGGGGTCTTTCCATCAGCTTGGAAAGAGGCCAAAATCACTCCTTTACCCACAAACAGGCGAATCCTACTTCCTTATCCGAATACCGTCCTATCTCCATCTTGCCTTTCCTCTCCAAAGTCCTTGAACGCCTTGTCCACAATCAGCTTAGTGCTTTTCTTTGTAAGAATAGTCTGCTAAATCCTTTTCAATCCACATTTCGTCCTGGTCACAGCACAGCTACTGCCTTAGTTAACGTTACGGATGACATACGGCTAGGCATGGAACGAGGACATCTGACCTATGGGACCGAGACGTGGTCGCTTACAATGGGCCTTATCAGAAAGCTTAAAATCACCCAAAGGGCAATGGAGAGGGCTATGCTCGGAGTTTCCTTGCGTGATCACGTCAGTAATGAGGATATCCGCAGGAGAACCAAAGTTACCGAAATAGCCCGAAGAATTGCGAAACTTAAAGGGCAGCATTGCTCGCAGAACGGATGGCTGATGGGGCCGAATAGTTTTGGAATGGCGACCGCGAACCGGAAGACGATACGATGGAAGACCTCCAACGCATCTTCCTTCACTAGATGGACCGATGATCTGGTTACGGTTGCGGGCAGGCGCTGGATGTATGACGCACGGGATCGGTCAATGTGGCGACGCTTGGGGGAGGCCTATGTCCAGCAGAGGACGTCTTTCGGCTGAAATGATGATGATGATATACTATTCCTAATCCAGATGCTAAGGCTGGCGTTTTCCGCGTTCGATTTCCAAATTCATTGTCCGTATTTGGAGACCCGAATGCATCGTACGCGTCCGTCTGTCACCAGGCTGTATCTCAGCTAGACAGTTGAAATTTTCACAGATGATGTATTTCTGTTGCCGCTATAACAAGAATAAATACTAAAAACAGAATAAAATAAATATTTAAGTGGGGCTCCCATACAACAAACGTGATTTTTTTGCGATAGTGGTACGGAACCCTTCGTGCGCGAGTCCGACTCGCACTTGGCCAGTTTTTTTTTATTTTCGAACGGAACACTTTCCGTATGTACGTATCGAATGCCAGCCCGCGCGTTCGTGAAAATTCCAAATAGGAAAAAACTAACGTCTGTGCTAGGTTCACGGAATTCCGAGTCTGTGTTCCGTATTCAGAAATCGAACGCGCAAAACGCGGCCAACCTAAAAACAAGTGGAATTTGTTGTCAGCAATGGTGATGTGGTGATGGTCGAAATGCCAAAATGGAAGGGATTGATCACGTGACATTTTGTTAGTGTTTGCCATTCGCCTACATTTTTGACATTTTTCTAATCGCTATCGTCACTCTTTCTATGATAGAAGGTTACATTTATTTTTACAAGCTTTTATTTAACTTACAATGTATGTTTGTATGTATGTATGTAAGTATGTTCGGGTCAAATCTTGCAACTGAATTTTAAAGCAGTTATTCTCAACCGATTAAGATACAATTTTGCATACACGTTTAGTTTGGATGACAATGCATGGTTGCTAAGTGACATCATTCTTAAGCCAATGTGGTGGACGGCCCAAGATGGCGGACTAGTTATTTTTTGTTCACTGCCATGATATGGGTATCAAATGAAAGGGTTTGCTGAGAAGAATACGAAAAAATCTTGTTTTAAAAAAAAAGTTTTTACGAATAATTATTTCTCTTGAATTGATCCTCATGCTTACACGGGGAGATAGCGCAGTTATGTGGGACCCCAACCCATTAAAACCCCACGGTGTCCTACTATGCCGTTTATGGCGGGAACACGGGCACGAATTAGCACTCACCGCGAATGTTTAGTGCCTCTGCGGAGCGAGCATGGGCGTACCCAAGACATTTGTGACAAGACATGATAAATTATGTCATATCTTACAATTTGTCTTAAATGCTAGCCGGGTCAAACATGTGACTTATTTTAAAGGCGCGACATGCCTTTCTTGTTGCTTCCCGGCGAGCACGGCCTACTGTGACATGGCTTGAGTCACACATTTCATCGCAGTTTGGACGATAAAGCCATTTTGTCTTAATTATTAGTACCGGCGGCGTGAGAAAATTTCCTGACGTTTATTTGGGACTCATCGGGTCTTAGTTGCAAATTTCACATTTTGACAGATGATTAAGAAAAATGTATCACTTTCGTTCGGAGGTGGTGATAAAATTTTATAGTTGAAAAATAAAATATTTTCCTTCTAATTACTGCACCAAATGGCAATAAATTAAAATAAAATTATTTTGTGTGTTTGGTGATCAATGCTTATTAATTAATTGAAATGTTACAGGATTTTTAATTAATTCTATTTTATTACTTTTTATTTTATAATTGTTATTTTTTTATTGTTATTCCTATTTTTAATTATTATTTTTATTTTGATTATTACTTTTTTATAATTATTTTCTTATATTCCATATTCTTCTTACTTTCTACATTTTAAATTATTTCTTAAATAAAACTCCCAAAAAACAACTAAAATAAAAAAATAGGGGCTCACCGGTATCGGGAACTGGGTCCAAGCTATTATATTTTTTAAGTAATTATTAAAATTTTCAAAATAATTATATCTTTCTAACAAACACTTAATATGTTATCAAACAAACAAAGAAAAATAAAGTGTGCATAAGTCTATGGTCGTGGGTCAAATATTAATTTGTTCCCAACAAAATTAAAAAGTATTTTATCTGTATGAACGGCACACTTTTATAAGTATCATTTTATTTGGTCGTCTATTCAGATTATGTCGCACTATGAAGTCAGCTACAAGAAAGGCATGTCGCGTCTTGAAACTATGTCACATGGTGGTCCCGTGCTAGTATTTAAGACAAATTGTAAGACATGACATATTTTATCATAGCTTGTCATGACCCAAAATATTTTCTGTTAAGAATTTGTAGTTCAAGTCAATAACCAAGCAAAGATCATAAATTTATGTTGGGATGCTGCTAGCATGGCGGTAGCAAAGCGGGGGGCTAAATTTTGGTTATTTTTTGCGTAGGACATACCGTTTTCGAGATATAGAGCGTTTTATGTAAAATAAAATAAAATTCGGAGGCCCATAATTCGGAAATAGTGCGTCGTAGGACTATGCTTCTCTGAACCTAAATGGTTTTTATGGCCAAGGTTAAACCGAAACTGCCATAAAATTGGTAAATTTCCGAAAAAGAAAACAAATAAATGTCAAGAAGTTATGCCACAAATCAAGAAAATATCTCACGCCGCCGTGTTAGCATTTAAGACAAAATGGCTTTATCGCTCAAACTGTGATAAAAAGTGTGACTTAGGCCATGTCACAGTAGGCCGTGCTTGCCGGGCTGGACATGGTCTACCTGCGTGTTTAGTTTCATCTAAATCTTTTCTGCGAAATTTGCTCCCGAGGTAAAAGTATCCTATATCAATAATTCATCAAAATAGGTATCTACCAGTGAAAGTCCCGTCAAAATCGGTCCAGCCGTTTCGGGGATTACCCGGAACAAACAGACAGACAGACAGATAGACAGACAGACAATAATCTTAAAAATTGCTTATTTGTTGTTAGTAGTACCGTATATACTTTCACGTGCATTCAATAAAACGTTGTTATTTTGGTATTACATACAGACACTTCAATTGTATTTATTTGTATAGATATGTAGTGATTGATACTCTTAGTATGAATCCTTTATTTTTCTTTTAATTGTCTTTGTTATTAGGAAAATGTTAGGTTCGGAAATGGGGCTTGCAGAATAATACTACTAGGTTTACACAAGCTCGTATATTCGACTGCGCAGCAGTCGTTCGTACCAGTATTTATAATATATGTCTTACTACTTATTTGTTAATAGAGGGTAGGTAGTACCCACATAACATTCCTCCACCTTATCAGAAGAACTTCTTGTAGTCAATAGCAGTTCTATTACGTTTTGACCGAATGTCTGGTTCGGGTTCGATAGAGGGAGCTGCCGGAAGCACTTCCTTTTCAGTGGAAACGTCGCCGTGAACAAGCGCTGATGCCGGTGCTTCAGACTCCACAGGTGCTACCTCCACAGGGACTTCGGATGGTTGCTGCCCGGAGCTAGTCGAGCTTGAGGGTATTATAAATGCGGGAACGATCTCTTCGCATGGCTCATCTTCCCTCCCTCTATATTTTAGCAACTGATTGGTGTGCCTTTTGATGGTTCCTTCTGATGCCCTCAGTTTCACTAAATGCACAGATTTTCCTAATTTTCTAATAATAGTGCCACGTGACCAATATTGTTTTTGGTTATTATACAGTTTTACTAATACTTGGTCACCCACACTGAACAAAAGTTTCCGGTTTCCACGATAATTGTTAATCTGCGAACACTGTTTCTGTTTAACTACTGTGTCGAGAGCTGTGTCGGATGACGTCGCGGTGGTCGGTGTCAGGAGGTCCAATCTACACCTTAAATTATGACCGAACAATACTTCAGCCGGAGATCTGTTTGTTGTCGAATGTTTAGAATTCCTGTATCTCAGTAAGAATTCCAATAATTTAATATTTAAATCTCTTAACGATGTACCTGTTAACAAGTATGATTTAATTGTTTTTTTTATAATTTTAACGTAACTCTCTGCTTGTCCGTTGCTAGCCGGATTATATGTAGGTGAAGTTAGATGTGTAATGTTGTTCCGATTACAGAATTGTTTAAACTCATACGATACAAATGAAGTTCCGTTATCTGAGCAAATTGTATGAAATAACCCAAATCGTGACATTACTTCGCATAGTTTTTCGATTACCACTCGCGAAGTGAAACCCGACGAAACATCATAACATTCCACCCATTTCGAATATGCATCAACAATAATTAAAAATGTTTTGCCGCTAATAGGACCTAAAAAGTCTATGTGGACACGGTGCCACGGCTGGGTAGGAAAAGGCCACGGAGTTAGGGGAGCGCGCGGGGGCGCGACGCGCTGCGACGCACACACGACGCACGCGCCTATGTGATTTTCGATAGCCGCCGACATACCCGGCCACCAAAATCTATTGCGTGCCTCTTCTTTCACTTTTGTAATACCTAAGTGTCCTGAGTGAAGTTCGTTTAACACTTTATGTTGTAGACTTTTAGGAATGACTAATCTGTGACCTCTCATCAGACAACCATTTTCTATTGATAATTCTAACCGATGGCTATTATAATAATCCTTTATTAACGGTTCACTAATTTTACTAGGCCAACCATTTGTTAAGTATTCGATGACAGTTTTAATAACATTATCCATTTTTAACGCATCTTGGATGTCTGTCAGTGACAAAAACCTCTCACCTTCGTAAATAAAACGTACATAACTTGATTTATCTACTGGTGACTCATCACGCGCTCGCTCAGAGCGTGTGACGTTCGCTTTTAAGTTGTCGGTTACGGGTACTGATCGACTTAAGAAATCTGCACAATTATGAGCACTGCTTACATATTCTATTCTAAAGTTGTATGCAGATAGAAAAATAGCATAACGCTGTAACCGATTAGCTGATATCTCAGGAATGCCCTTGTCTGGATTAAAAATTATCAGTTTTTAAAATAAATGGTTTTGTTCGACCATATAAATATTGGTGAAATTTTCTTATCCCGAATATTATTGCAGTTGCTTCTTTTTGAATTTGGCTGTAGTGTTTTTCCGCTGAATTAAGAGATCGAGAAATATAGGAGATAGGTTTTTCTACACCACCTTCAACCTGTGATAACACGGCGCCTAACCCGCTCGGTGACGCGTCCACCGTTACTATTAGTAAAGCTTCTGGATTGAAATGTGCTAAAGTGGTCTCAGAAACTAATGCACGTTTTATGATTAATACTGCTTCTTCATGACTCCTAGTCCATGACCAAGGCACATTTTTTTTTAGTAATTCATGCAGTGGACTTAATATTGATGATGCGTTTTTAATAAAATTTCGGTAATAGTTGACCATACCTAGGAATGATTTTAATTCTGACGTATTGGTAGGTACCCGACTTTGCAAAATGGCTTTAACTTTCTCCGGTGATTTATGTAATCCATCACGGTCGATGACAAAACCTAAGTAGGTTACGGATTCCTGGAAGAAGGTGCATTTATCTATATTTAAAACTAGGCCAGCTTCCTGTAACCTACGGAAGACTTCATTTAACCTACTCATCATCTGATCTTTGTCCTCCCCACATACTAAAATATCGTCAAGAAATAAAAGAGTACCATTTAACCCTGATAGCAGCGCTTCCATGTTTCGTTGGAAAATGGCCGGCGCACTAGCTAGACCAAACACTAAGCGAGTATACTTATACAAGCCTTTATGTGTGTTTATGCAAGTGAGCATTTGTGATTTCTCATTTAGACACAACTGATTGTATGCATGCGATAGGTCCAATTTACTGAAGTACTTGCCGCCATGTAGTTTTGAAAACAACTCGTCATATTTTGGTAATGGATATTTATCGACAAGTAACTGTTTATTGATAGTCACGGAGTAGTCGGCACAGAGACGTATAGAACCATCTCGCTTTAATACTGGTACCACTGGACTGCCACTGGAGGGCATACTCTGCGTATTTTACGGGTACTAACACACCTAAATCTACCAGACGGTCAATTTCTTTCTCCACGCTTTCCCGAAGCGCAAAAGGTAAAGGCCTTGCCTTAAAAAATATTGGTTTTGCGTCTGGCTTTAATGTTAAATCTACCTTCACGCCTTTAAAACAACCTAATTTATTCCCAAACAATAGAGGGTATTTGGAAGAACTACCTGATAAAAAATCGTTACAGTTATTTATGGAACATATTTGCAAGTTAAATCGTGTAAAAAAATCTCTGCCTAATAAGGGAGGCCCTCCATTCCGTACGACATATACACCTATTGTAAATGATTTTTTGTTATACGTAAACAATAGTTTTATTTTACCTACAATATTTAACTTATCTCCGTTGTAACTATGTAAAATAACGTCACTTGCTTCTAACTTTATGGTTTTGAAGTGTTTAAGATACGTTTGCTCAGAAATAACGGTAACTGATGAACCCGTATCTATTTCAAAAATTAATTCGTTTCCATTGACACAAACAGATTCCCGCATCGGTTCGCCGCAAATGGAGCGAATATTACAGCACAGATGCTTACCATCATCGCTAGCATCCTCACAGCACTCGACATAGTGTTGCTTATTCGAATTTTTGTTACACACTCGCTTAAGATGTCCTTGAACGCCGCACTTTTTGCACTTATATCGCCCAAACCGACACGACGATGCCTGATGGCCTGCGTAGCCGCAGGCGGTGCACCCACTGCCGCCGCTGCCGACTATAGCGCGCTCGGCGCTAGCTGCGGGGGTTGCCGCTAGCCTGCGCCACGGCGCGCTGCTAACGCGCGCTGCGCCAGGCTGTGCTGCCGTATCCATCTTCATCACCTGAAGTGGTGTACCCATGTCCGCTTGCCGTGTCGTTTCATGTGCCCCCATACGAGCACAGCGCACGCCTTCTGCTATATCCAGGGCCTTGCTCAGCGTCAACTCCGACATCGCCTTGGTAAATAGCTTTTCTCGTTCCGGACCAGGTGCCATGCCCAGAACGAATCGGTCGCGAAGCTGTTCATCTAGATTTTGCGCCACGAACCCGCAGTGAATTGACAAACCACGTACTCGTGCCGCCCACTCTGGCAGCCCTTCGCCGACATGTTGCGTGGCACTGTGGAACTTGTATCTTTCAGCAAATGTGCACTTCTTTAATTTGAAATGTCCATCCAACAAATCCACTACTTCGTTATAGTCTTACTACTTATTTGTTAATAGAGGGTAGGTAGTACCCACATAACAGAAAACAAAAATGATGAAATGAATTTTAATAATAATAATAATAATTTTGTTTTTTTTCGGCGGTAGGTGAAGAAAAAGATAGGACGCAAATTTTTAGACAGTTTTTTTATAATATAATTAAAAATATAATTGAGTATTATTTTAAACTTTTGGTCTTGGAAATAGTTGAACAGTCTACTAAAACAGCGGTACTTGTATTGGTTAACAGTACATGTAACTAAACGGCCAAAACTAAACCACCTGCCAGCTATAACTAGTACCTACTGTACACAAAAACCCATAACTCAAAATGTCTCTACTGGATGTCATTCAATCTGCCCAGAGGAGCTTGGAGGAGTGCTTCCATAAGAAGATGTCTGAGCTGGAGGCACAAATACAGTGTGCAGGACCGGCAAAGGACACCGTCGCTAAAGTCCGAGAGGAGTTCCGGACCTTCCGTGAGCTGATGTTCAGTATGCTGGGTCTTCTCCGGAAGCAGATCACCGAGTGCTCTAGAGTAGTCGACGGATTGGAGACACGCACACGTCGCAAGGCGCTGATCTTCACTGGATTTGCTGAAGCAGTCAATGAGGATTGCAGGGCTCTAGTGTTGGACACAATAAAAAACAAACTGGCCCTGCCCAACATCAATGGATCATCGATTGAGGTTTGCCATAGACTGGGGGCAGCAAGCAAGGGACCCGCACATAGCCGGCCGATACTGGTAAGATTTTCAAATATTGACCATAAATCTCCAGTCTGGAAGGCGAAGTCTGGCTTGAAGGGCACCTCGGTTACCGTCAAAGAGTTTTTGACCAGGACCAGGCAGACCGTGTTTAGTAAGGCGCGTTTACACTTTGGGATGTCGGCATGCTGGACACAGGACGGGGTAATTGTCATCAGAGCCCCGGATGGCGCACGGTTGAAGATTAGTTCTTTGGATGAACTCAATCCTTTGCTGACCAAGTACCCTAGGAAGACCGCTGCTGTGGAATCATCTGGGGCAACGGGAAGCAACTGTGGAATGCGTAGAAGCTGAGTATCGATATAACTGAACTTTGTTTTTATGTGATGGTGATGCTGACACTTTATTCTGTGCTTGGGATCATGGGTAATTATTTCGCATTGTTTGTAGTACACATTTACCCAATCGATTTACATGTATTTGGCTTTTAAATTATTATATTGTGGTCGTTTTTAATCCCTTGTTTGTGCTAGTAATATAACTTTTGTGTTGCGTCTTACCTTTGTTCTATATTTATGTAAATAATACCTATTCACTGTCACCTGTAAGTAATATTTTTGTTTGCCATTGTGTCAAAATGCATGAAATTATTTTGTACGTAATACCCTGCTTTTAGTTTCTGAGTACCCTGCCATTGTAAATGTTAAGTGTTGAATTGACGTCTCATAATATCTCTCTGCTCCACGTTTTTGTTGTGTGTAGTTTGCGTTCCGTTTTTGCTCATGTATTTTGATATTGTTTAGTTTTTTCTTTAATTTGCTTCTAATGTTATCGTGTTTGTGTTTGTAAGTAACTTCATTCTTGTTTTAATTCATTTGTTTTGTGCTGGTTCTGCTGGTGGGTGGTGCAAAGATAGTGGTGTTGCACCGTAAAATTTTAATAATTAGGTTTATTTTAGTTTTATAATTATTTATTTTTAGTATATTATTTTTATTCTTATTTTATGTTATCTGCTGATGACTCTTTTCACTCTGCCGTTGAATCTCTTGACTCTTCCACTACTGCAAGTTTTGGCTCCGTGACTGACACCCTTGGTGACTTTGTGCGTCAGAGCTTCAATATACACAACCGTAATTTATTTAATGTATGTCATATAAATGCTCAGAGTGTGGCAAGTCATTATAGTGATCTCTTCGACACCTTTTCTGACGCCAATGTCCACGCCGTTCTGATTTCTGAGAGTTGGCTTAAGCCCCATCTTTTTTCTGCGTCCTACCCTCTTCCCGGTTACATTCTTATCCGTAACGATAGGATTGGTAAGGGAGGAGGAGGTGTGGCTATTTATCTTCGTAGCGATTTTCCTTACAAAATCATTGCCTCGTCTCCTTCACTTTATAGTGCTTCTGCTGAGTACCTTTTTCTGGAGAACTACATAAAGGGTATCAAGACCCTACTTGGCGTGGTGTACTGTCCGCCCGCCGTTGACTACTTTCTCGACCTAGAACTGGCGCTAGAAGCTGTAGGGTCAGAGTATGCACACTACGTCATCATGGGCGATTTCAACACAGACCTTACCCATCCAACTCCTCGTTCCCGTAAACTCCTCCACATCATCGAGTCCGTTAGTCTCCATGTTCTTCCTTTGCAACCCACGCATTTCAATATCTCAGGAGACGATACGTGGCTCGACTTAATTCTAACGTCCACTCCCTCCCTTGTTTCCTCTCATGGTCAGTGTCCTGCACCTGGCTTTTCCCATCATGACCTCATTTTCCTCTCATATGTTCTTAAACCACCTAAACTTCCCCCTAAAGTACTGCAAATGCGTTGTTTTGCGCGAATGGATGTCGAGAAGCTGCGTCAGGATGCATCGGAAGTCGATTGGGGACACCTAGCTGCGGCAGTAGCTGTAGATGATAAACTGCAAATCTTCAACCGGACGGTCCTTGCTCTCTACGATAAACACGCTCCTGTCAAGAGGGTTAAACTAAGGCGTCCACTCGCTCCTTGGATGACGTCAGGGGTCCGTATGATGATGAGGCGCATGGCTCGGGCCTTTCGGAAATTTAAAAAAGATCGCAGTGAGGAAAATAGGCACCAGTTCAAAACTGCAAGGAATCGGTGTAATCAGGTGATACGCAACGCCAAACGCCACCATATTCTAGAAAACATTGCTTCTTCTTCTCCTGCCGATATCTGGAAGTTCCTTGGAACTCTCGGGATTGGTAGGCCTCGTCATGTGGATTTTTCCAAGACGATTGGCCTGGATGAAATCAACTGTCATTTCACAACCACTTGCCATTTGGAATCCCAAATGTTGTCGCAGACGGTCGATTAAATTTCCAGGCTACCCAGTCCTATCATAGAACCATTCCGATTTTCTCCGGCTACCGAGGATGAAATCAAAAAGATGATCCTCTCTATTAAATCTAAGGCTGTGGGCCATGACGACATCAGTCGTTATATGGTCACCTTGATCCTTGACTTTCTTCTTCCTGCGATTACCCATATAATAAACTTTTCTCTAGATTCCGGTCAGTTTCCATCCCTATGGCGTATGGCCTATGTCCGTCCACTTCCTAAAATTTCAAATCCCTCTCTACCTAATCATTTTCGACCAATATCCATTCTCCCTTTCCTGTCAAAAGTGCTCGAGGCCTGCGTTCACAAGCAGTTTTCGGGGTTCGTTCACCGTAACAACCTTGTCAGCTCTTTCCAGTCTGGGTTCAGGCCTGGGCACAGCACTGCATCCGCTCTCCTCAAAGTGACTGGTGACATCAGAGAGGCAATGGAGGATACCAAGGTGACCGTTTTGGTACTCATAGATTTCTCAAATGCCTTCAACGCTGTCAGTCACGATATCCTTTTATCCATCCTCTCACATCTTATGGTTTCTGCCGAGGCGCTGGAATGGTTCTCTTCTTATCTTCGAGGACGTCAGCAGTCGGTTCGCGTTGACGAGAACTCGTCGAGTTGGCGTGATCTAGGTGCTGGTGTCCCACAAGGCGGTATTCTTTCTCCATTATTATTCTCTATCTTCATTAATTTTATAACTATCTGTCTTCGGTGTTCGTATCATCTTTATGCCGATGATCTCCAGCTGTATGCGGCTGCGCGGGTAGAAGGTTTATCGGACGATATAGAAGATGTAAACCGAGACTTGGATGCCATTAAAATCTGGTCTGATAGATTTGGAGTGTCTGTAAACCCCTCTAAATGTCAGGCTATTGTAATAGGAAGCTCACGTATGATGGGTAGAGTGGCGGTTAGCTCTCTTCCTCCTCTTATTTTCGATGGTACCGTCATTCCCATTAGCCCTAGCGTAAAAGATCTCGGTTTGCATCTTGATTCAACACTTGGCTGGCATAGCCAGGTTGCTAGTGTCAGCCAAAGAGTCAACGGCACTTTGCGATACCTGTATCGTCTGAGGAACTTTTTGCCCGCAAAGACAAAGACTATGCTTGTGCAGACTTTAATTTTCCCTATAATCGACTATGGTGACGTGTGTTATTACGACTTGAATGCGGTTCTGTTAAATAAGTTTGATAGGCTCCTCAACCAATGTATTCGGTTCATATTTAATTTGAGGAAATATGACCATGTTTCGAGCTACAGGTCTGAGCTCAAATGGTTGCCCATTCGCCAGAGAAGAAGTTTGCGCGCTCTAACTACGCTCTTTTCCCTACTCAACTCTCCCACCCCACCGTCTTACCTTATGTCTCATTTTCAATATTTAAGTTCTTCACACGCCAAGAATCTGCGTTCCTCCAATAATCTTCTCCTACTGTGTCCTTCTCATACTACTGATTTTGTTCACTCTTCCTTTCGTATTCAGTCTATTCTTCTCTGGAATGCGCTTCCTCTCGAAATCAGGACGGCCACCAGTCAATATGCTTTCAAACGTAAATTGCGGTTTTATTTTCAACGGGGAGAGGGGACATCTCGATAACTTCTATTCATTACTTTATTATTATATATATGTATTTATTTAGGTATGTATTATTTAAAATATATATGTATGTGTATTTTAAGCAACTTATTATTAGTAATTCTTTGTTTTACTTTTTTGCTTGTCACAGTTTAAAATAATGCACCTGCCATGTTATCTCTTCACCACCCTTGGTTGACTGGTAGAGAATGCCTAAGGCATTAAGTCCGCCATTGTACATTGTGCATGAAGTTTTAAATAAATAAATTTTATATTCAAAAAATAATTAATTCGACGCAAGTTTTGATGTACCTAACTTGCAGTGACTTGTAGTTTTGATAGTGGGCAAACACGAGTCTATCAATGATAATAACAAAATCTTGCTTATTTACTTGTTTAGTACCTACACTTGAATAAAAAACCGGCCAAGTTCGAGTCGGACTCGCACACCGAGGGTTCCGTAAAACAGCTACATTCACCAAAATATGTAATTATTCAACAATGAAAGTGTCATGCGTGATCATTACTCTAACGAAAAGATAAACTGAATTGAGGGACAAAATTAACTTTGCCATTGAAAAATTGTTGTTCTTATACATTGACATAGGTGGCGGTCAGCTTACCAACTTCAAATAAGTTTATAATAGCTTTTTTTGTCATGTAGCTACAAATTGGTTTTCGGATGTTGAAATTGCTTTTTGAAATCTTTTCATCATTCTTGGTCAATGGGAAGTATCCTGTATGTTTTGATGCACTCGTGAGTGTCAGAAATATGTTTGATTTTCTTATAGCTCCAAGGGATTGCAGACAGACATGATATTAATTTAAACGTGATCATATACTATTTATTTCAATTAAAATTTACATACTATTAAATACTTAAAGAACAATAACTACCTATATATACTGTTAAATAAAAATAAAATAAAACTACGAACGCGTATAAAAGGGCAGGGGTCATAGGGCGTCAAAAAATTCGTCCACATCGCTGTCAAAGTGAAAAGTGCCCAGAACGCTAGCAGCATTGCCACGTTGGATGGCAATGCTGATTCTCTGGCCAAGGAAAAGCCCAGCCTTCTGGTCACGTGAAAAGTCGACTAGCCGTTTGCTTACATCTCGAAATACTCGAAGAGCACTCGGACCCCATGGACCTAATGTTTCAACCCCAAACGGCTCAAATATATAACTTCCAATAAGGTTATTGTATTTGCGCCGTTTGAGGTTTTCTGCACCAGCAGCAGCTGCCCCAGCACAGCCCGCCGTGCTAAGAAGATGGGATGGCGCAAGGGTGTCGACACATGTTGCATCCCACACCAAAGGCCTACCCACCTTCCAAGGCATTATGGTCATCCCGTCTGGTCTCTTACCATCGTCGCGCGCCAAGCCATTGGGTTCTAAAACAGCTGGCACCCCGGCGGTGACAAGAGCCCGACGTATGATATCATTAATGCTGGCGTGCCGTGCTAACCGACCAGCGCTCCTACTGCAGGATAGGCCATGGTGTCCGAGGCGGTCGACTGCTTCACCACATTGACAACGATGTGGAGCTCCGCCGGGAGCCACCAAATACCTTCAAGAGTTCCAGAGAAAATGTTTTGACACACGGACACACGTACAGACAACGAAGTGATCAAGGGTTCCTTTTTTTCTTTTGAGAAACGGAACCCTAAAAGTACAAAAAGTGCTAAATAGAAAACCGCTTCTTGAATGGTTCGATGATGAAGAAGTCATAAAAAAAACATGTTTAAATCAGAAGATGTTTCGAATGCCCTCTGCATTCGAACAGGAAAAACACATATTAAATAACTCGTCTACACAAGTTTTTTTACCTTATCGATGAATTTGAACTATCCTATTAATATCTTATCTTACTATATATAATAATATAATATTACTATAATAAAATTTGTAGAAAAGTCGTTTAATATATATCCAGAGTACCTAGATATAAGTAAACAAAATTGTAAATAACATAAGCAGTGTACGAGTATCAATAGAAATAAGTAACAAAATAGTTAATACTATAAATATAAGTAGTAAAAAGAAACATATAATTGTAATGCCAGTGTGTAATATATATATATAGTATTTAGTGAGGGATGAACTCACGTAGACTCAAGTTAGTTAAGTAAGCCTATAAATAATGTCCGACGTAGGAATCAGACAATTGTAACTTTTATGAAAAAAATCAAACACACAATTAACACGATAAAAAAGAGCGCGGACTGCCACATGCCCGCGGTAGAACATTGAAATAAAAAAAATAAAATAAATAAATATATTTCCAATGTAAAATAGTTATGGTGATAAAGGATAACCAAAAAAAACCCATTTCCAGCATTTTTGGAATTTTTGTCTGTTTATCTATTCGTCTTTGCACGCATCACGCAAAATGTACGAAGCTAATGTAAATAACGAACCCCGAGTTTCTCAGCTATAAATTATCGCAGAATTAATGTGACAAATTGTCAAGCACGCGTTATCTGCTGTGATTGGTTGAATGAATTTTCAACAGCTAAGACGGTGTGCAGATGAACAGTCCTTGTGATCATAAAGATCTCCAACGTTCATTACCTTTACGTAATTTTTTTCAGATCGTGCATACCGCACAGTATTGTGAAAATCATTAAAGTCGTAAATTTTTGGGTTACATTTCATTGCTTGGTCCACTTGATGATGAAAGCTATCAGCTGAGATGAAGTTGTGTCTAGGCTCAAAGAACTTTATTGTTATAGTTTTAGCAGTTATAGGTATCTATTAGTTATATATACTAAAAAAAGGTTAATTCAAAATATCAAAAAAAAACCCGACTGCTTCGTCTTTACGTCTTTTTAGTTCGCTTTTCTAGCATTCGGGTTTTTTTTTGATATTTTGGTTTAACCTTTTTTATTTATAACTTTTTAGTTATTTTTTTCCGAATTATGTACACTTAAACATATAAGTGTTTTATATTTTTGAAATCACCTCTTAAAACCCTTTATTTTGATACCCCATAAGATGGGCTTGGAAGAAAAAAAAATTTTGGGCCCCCACAAAATGGCGCCCAAAAGCCGCCATATTCCAATTTTCCAATTTTAATGTAGCCAGTGACACTCGCAAGGTTAATACGAATCGATTGACGTAAGAACCATCATAATCGGTCAACGCGTTTGGTCTCTAGAACGCCACATAGGAACAAACATACATACATACATAGACTGATAAAGACATTACCCTCCTTCGGCAGTCGGGTAAAAAAGCTCATAAGACGCGGTGAAACCTCAAATAGTGAGAGACGATAACATGTGCAATTGTGCACTGCTGGACATAGGCCT
The DNA here is from genome assembly GCA_945859665.1 of Anorthoa munda. Classification (NCBI taxonomy): domain Eukaryota; kingdom Metazoa; phylum Arthropoda; class Insecta; order Lepidoptera; family Noctuidae; genus Anorthoa; species Anorthoa munda. The sequence goes on along the minus strand of OX243894.1, from coordinate 55,446,684 downwards.
GCCCAAGCGTTGCCAAATCGACCGGTCCTGTACTTTTTGCATCCAGCGGATACCTGCGGCCATCAACAGACCATCAGGTCGTCGGAACCCTTAGACAAACCCCACACCAACACACTTATAGATAGTTCAACCCATCTTTGCGCGCGGTGCCATGTGTGCGTGCACTTGTAATTGTACAGCTTTAGTTTGTGTGGCAGTGACACGGGCCACGGCAGTCGTCGTCCACACATAGCGCCGCGCGCAAATTTGAGTCGAACTATCTTTTTTCTTTTGCCAAAAATTACCAGCTTTTCTAGGCTGCTATTTTCCTATTTCCATTATACTTTAATTTGTAAATAATCACATCACACTAAAAAGGCGAAAGTTTGTGAGTGAGTGTGTGTATAAGTGTATAGTGTGTGTATATAAATAAAAAAAAAAAAAAAACCCGACTGCTTAAAAGCGAACTAAAAAGACTTAAATAAGAAGAAAATCATGATGTGCAGTCGCAGGATACATCTGGTTTTGGTCAGCCAGCTCGCGCATATGTATCCTCCGACTGCACAGCATGATTTTCTTCTTTTTAGTTCGCTTTTAAGCAGTCGGGTTTTTTGTTATATGTAATATTTTTTTTTTTTCAAATAATGTTGCGACTGGGAAAATTCAGACAAGATATTTGATAATAAAAGTATATTTTCCAGAAATTATTTTAGGGACACTTTATAATATACTTAATAATTTATAGTATCTATAGTAGATTTTACTTTACAAAACTAAACGAATTTCGTTGTGTAACGAATATTATCGCAAACTTAATGTGACAAGTTCTCGAACATGCTTATGGCGGTGTGATTGGTTATTAATTAATTTATCAACAGCAAACGCATCATTTGTCTAGAAACTGGGTGTTTACCGCTAAAACCATGCACCATCTATTTTGTTTACCCAAGAGGCCAAGATTTTCTACAAAATTACAAAATATGGAGATATTGACAATGGTCAGACTAAGGAGTATTTTAAGGTTGTGTTCAACTCAAGTTCACATTGCAAAATGATATCGACTACACAAAATAATAACAGTTTTATATCATTTTGTACGACTATGTTTATGTCATAAATTCTTTGTCAAAAAGAGATAGTGCTATTCGTCCTGTAAAACTAGCTCCATTTCTCACCCATAAGGGAATCATGATCAACTAGCAAGTCATAGTATCAGCAGCGTCATAGAGGCAGCAGAACTTGACTACAATATTGATGATGATAGATCTCAACACCAGTTTCTCCTAAAGCTGGCACTCGGCGTATCTCCGAAGCCATTTCCTGCCGCTGGCCGACCGGTTGAGGGGGGCGGTGCACCCGTAACCCCCATTACCATTCACCATCATATGGTCATAGCAGTCTTTGACACCATCGCCGTTGCAATCCTGAAATTGGACGATCAGTTATAGCAAAATAAAAATAACATAACATAACATAACATAACATAACATAACATAACATAACATAACATAACATAACATAACATAACATAACATAACATAATATAACACAACATAACATAACATAGCATAACATGACATCAATTCTGTATTTCCCGCCGTGTCAGGCTTAGGTACACTTATATCCACATGTCGCCAGTTCTGTTTAATTCCCATTTAATAGGGAGCAAGCCTATTGTCATCATCCAGGCACAAGTCCAGACTAAAATTGAAATATTCTAGACGGAAAAACCCAATAATATTTAACCCAACTTGGGAATCGAACCCAGGATCATATTCAGGCAGACGATAGATAAAAATTGAAGGCTTCCTGTCATTTCTATCCAACCAGATAGAACATTGCTTGTTGGTTTTATCCAGTTCGTCTTGCCATCTTTACAAGGTCCATCGTAATAACTGTTGTGCACTAAACGAAAGCTCTACATTCTGGTTGTTTTGGCTGTCTTAATACTAAAGCTAGCTAGGTATATGTACTGATAATTTATTTATGATAAATGATTTATTTCTGTAAGTTGGTTTGTACAAACACTTTTAGATGTCGATCATATTTTTTAAAACTAGATGAGGTCGGCGTTTCCTGTCTGACTACTCTGAGAAGAAAGGCCGAAACAAACTCAGAGGTCACAGTCTATTTTAAAGTCCAGACACAATCTTGGTTAGATCATGTGAAGACCATGTAGACTGATGTCTGAAATGGTCTTTTGAGGAAAGAACCAGCCAGATTGAGTGGACCTGTCCAGTCAGTGCACGCATTTGTCAATAACCGTGCAGCTCAACTCAGAATTTAAGGAGCTCAACGAATTGGCAACCAATACCAAAAAAAGGACATTCGGGTAGGCCGCATAAATACTCAAACTGCCAGACCATGATTGAAAGCTAACTAAGATAAATTAAAATAAAAATAAAAAAAAGAATGATCCACAAAGTCTTTACATTCACAATTATTAAAATAAAATAATATAATACATTAAAAAGTAAATATTCTTGTCATTGCAAGAAATTAAATAAAATAAAAAATTTAAAAACTAAATTCACGGTGCAAAATAAAAAAAAAACTAAATTAATTGGAGCAGCTCAATCCCAAGCCTTTTTGTCCTCAACGTAATCTTTAATGTTATAAAACGCTTTCTGGCACAACTAACGCTTAATGAATGATTTGAATTTATTAACACTTAGACCTTGTACGTGGCTTGGAAGCTTATTATAAAAGTGTACACATTGACATCTAAACGAGCCACCTATTTTCTTGAGCCTTGTTGTAGGTACTACAAATTTGTGTTTGTTCCTAGTATTTATGTTATGGATATCACTGTATTTTTTAAACAATTTTATATTTTATGGGCATATAAAAGATTTTCATAAATATACTAAGAAGGCACAGTCATTACATTAATCTCCTTAAATTTATCTCTGAGAGAGAGTCTCGTGTTTAATTTATAAATTGATCGAACAGCTCTTTTCTGCAAAACAAAGATAGTCTGGATGTCGGCGGCATTTCCCCACAACAGAATACCATACGACATTACACTATGAAAATAGCTAAAGTATACTAAACGGGCTGTCTCTATGTCAGTTAAATTACGAATTTTTCTAACAGCATATGCTACGGAGCTTAGCTTCTTTGACAATTTATCTATATGTGGGCCCCACTGAAGCTTAGCATCCAAAGTTACGCCTAAGAATACTGTGCTATTTTCAGGATTCAATTCTTCGCCCTTTATCATCACTTCAGTTTTCACCTGCCTAACGTGAGATAGGGTAAACTTAATGCATTAGGTTTTTTTTTTATTTAGAAGTAAATTGTTAACATTGAACCAGTGAACTACATTTGATATCGCGCTATTTACATCGTCAGTAACCAGCTGCTGACGTTTAAGTTTAAACAAAAGTGAAGTATCATCCGCAAACAACACTATATCATGGTTATCCTTTATGAGGTAAGGCAAGTCATTAATATAAATAAGAAACAAGAAAGGGCTAAGAATTGAGACCTGCGGGACTCCCATTGATCTCTTTTACTATAGATCCGGGAGATCTTTTTCCATTAACGTCAACGCTCTAAATCCTATTACTCAAGTATGAAGTAAGAAGAGCCAGAGCGCTGTTCCGGATCCCGTAGTGGCGGAGTTTCCTGATTAGCGTTTCATGAAGAACACAATCAAATGCCTTCGACAAATCACAAAATATTCCCAAGGCATCGCACTTATCTTCCCATGCATTAAAAATATGTCAGAATGTCCCCACAGATCTGCAGTCTTTTTAACATTTAAAGTGTGAAAGGTTTTAATTATGTCTCTACAAGTAATATGTTCAAAAAGAAATTCCGAATCGCAAACATTAACATTTTCTTTTAGTATAGACTCAGCAACAGAAGGTGATGAGTTTAGGGATTTATTAGTTGAAATTGGGAATATCTGAAAATAAATTTTCAAAAGCCACTGTGACTTGTGAGTCTGATTTTATGATGTTGTCATTAGATCTTCCCGTTTCTCTATTAATAATATTTAAGTAATATTTAAGTTTAACTTTAAAAGCTGCCAAGCCACTTGCAGTTTTGGGGTTAACAGTGATATCCTTTTTAGCCACTTTGTTATTTTGGTTTGGTATAGTAATCCTCTGCCCGCAATAATCAGAATCTAGTAAATTTATAATTTCTTTGTGGACTGGTATAACATTAGTATAAATATTATCTAAGCATGTGGCACTAGTAGGGTTATTCTTGTGGACTCCAAAAATAGATTTACAAGATTGTAGGACTGAAACAGACTTATTATTTTACTACAAGAACCTGAGTTTTCTAATAAATTAACATTAAAATCACCACAAGTGATAATGGATTTATTCGAGTTACAAATCTTGTGTAACACTTCATCCATTATCTTTTCAAAGCAGTCATACAATCCTGAAGGGGTCTGTATACACTTAATACAATAAACTGCTCCAATTATATACAAGCTATTTCAACTGTCCGCTCAACAGATAGGCTCACAATATCCTTACAGTCTTTAAATTTAAGCTGGTTACTCACTAAAATCAATGAGCCACCATGTATAGCATTAACTCTGCTGAATGAACTACCAACCTGGTGATTATAAAAAAATAACAATAACTGGTGGCTTGTAAGCCAATGTTCAGTTATACAAAGAATATCAATACTTTTAAAAATCATAAATAATTCTACTTCTAAATCTTTGTTCATTAATCCTTGAATATTTTGATACACCAGGTTAATACTATTTACTGATTTTAAACTTTTATTTGATTTATTTTGCAATTTTCATCCTGTACACTTTTGCAAGAAGTTGCCCTATTGTCCTAATTTCTAATTTAAATTAATATCAATATCAATTTCTGATACCATATTATTGGCTGAATTAAATAACATGTCTTGGTATTGCTCATTAGAAGCAAGTTGTTTAGCCAAATCTTGGCTGTAATAGAAAAATAATATGATAGCGACACAGCTATCTATCTTTTACAATACTTTGAAAGAAAGTACCTATCCATGAAAAAACTATATTTTGTCAAATAAAAGTGATTACCAACATAATTGTTAGTGTCAATTAAATGGAATAAATTACAATTTAAATACAAAATTATGATACATACTTGTGCAAACCTTAGCAAATATCCTTCAATGATTTTTTTCGCACAGTCATAATTTTTGGTGCAGTCCTGCCAGGCTGAAAAGAAATAAGTATATAAGTTTAAGACTCGAAGGGTTTTCGATCCGAAAAACGACATTCCGATTTTCAATACTTCGAATAAACTAAAAGTCAACATGTTGTGCTACAAAGTTTAGTGGCTGAAACGAATCGCTGCAAAACCGACTTCACGCAGTCTTGTCTGCCTTAACCTAGAGTGTAATTTAAGGCCGCGTAGGAGCGAAGGGGTGGGGCGGCCCGCGAGCTGAGGAGCAGGTGGGTTAAAGGACCGCTGCCGCGGCTGAGGCTGGCCGGCGCGACTGGCCAGCCTCCAAGCCTCCAAGCCGAAGCTACGGTGGTGAGCGTTAAAACCATCTGCAACGATAAGCTCGCGTGGGGCCGCCCAAGCCCCGCAGCGCCGGAGCCGTGTCAGAAACAATGCTTGCTGCATGCCTGCTTGCTTGCTGCTTGCCTGCTTGCATGTTGCATGCTTGCTTGCATGCTGCGTGTCTGCTTGCTCGCTGCATGCCTGCTGGCATGCTGCGTGCTTACTTGCATGCTGCAAATCCCCTGTATTATTGATGATTCATTTCGGTTAGATTAGGTTTCAATCGTATTTTTGATGTTTCGAATTATCATTAAGTCGTACTTTTTGTTATTCGATCTATTGAAACTCAGTATTTTGATAATAATAATTATAAAAGTTAGAAATATTGAAATTTAGGAATTATAAAAATAGGAGTATAATAAGTCGGAGTTGTTATATTCGGCATTTTGAACCATGCCGAATTATGAAAATCGGTATTTTGAAATTCTTATTTGTGACTGACGGAATAAAGATTTTCGTATTTATGTAGTGTACCTAGGTGCAACAGAGGTGGGCTGAAAACTAAATGACACGTTTTGAACATTAAGCTAATTTAATCACATGTTCAAAACGTGTACTTAATTACAATTATCTAATGGTCAATCAATTTTTAGGCAGACTAACTTGCGTAAGATATTTATAATAAATTCATAATTTGTTGTTATCGGTATGCATAACATTTCTGTGGCAAGTAAATACTTTTCCTTTCTGTCTACTTATTCTAAAATGTAGACTGCAACCGCAGGAAGAGCTGACATAAATGACATAACCTCTTTTTTTGCGTCGGGGATAAAAATACTTGCAACGGACCAAAACCCAAATACAATAAGAATATTTTCAGTAAGCTCACCTTCTTTCCTCTCCGGATCATCCCCAGGCAGGACTATCCTCCCAGCATCTGCCCAGTAAATCCTGGATATGTTGAAGGGTCCGCAGTAGCCCCCAGCACACCCATTGTCCAATGTGCAATTAGTTACAACATGGCAAAGACATGTGTAGCAACTTTCTGTCAGATTGGGGATAACTTCCTTACCTGGAATTGAGATTGTAGAATTACGTTAAGGGTGGATTTTTATATTTTAAAGAGGAAAAATTGGATGGACTATTGCGCCCTATATATATTACCTTTCATATTAATACTACTTTCGACTAAGGCGTTCTTTCAGATCTTATGAAACAATAAAGTTGTTCCATTGTCCAAATCCGGGGATAGTAAGCAAAAAATTAACGTTATTTCAAATCTGCCAGTTCTTAGTAAGGTGTTCGAAAAGTTAATCCTTAACCAAATGTTACGCCGTTTTAATAAACATTCCATCTTTCATGATCATTATCGATAAAATTTAACCAAAGGGTGTACAACTGACGCCGGTGTTACCTTAATAAAGAACATCATTAACGCCTGTAAAAAAGCATGAGACGAAGAAGATGCACTTGGAATCTTTTGCGACCTCTACAAAGCTTTCGATTGCGTTAACCATGAGACACTTTTGTTGAAACTTGAGCACCACGGGATTAGGATTACGGCTTTTGAGTTACTAAGATCATACTTGAAAGATAGACAAGTTAAAGTTCTGTTAAACGGCGTAAACTCACTAGGATCTGAAATGACAAAGGGCTTTCCTCAAGGCTCGATATTGGGTCCATTCCTCTTTTTATTTTATTTATATGCACATGCCTCGTTACTAGAAGTCGCCACTTATAGGTTTCACGTATTTCGAATCCGTAACTCCTCGTTGCCATGTTTCGTTACTACAAGAACTATTGTATAAGAGAAAAGTAATGAACAGTGAACACATTTTTCACCTTACGGCCATGTGACGGTAGCGAAACGGCGAAGCCACATATTTTGACTAAGGTGTAGAGTTTGAGAAATTAGGTCTTGTGAAGTTAGGTATTTTTATTTAATTATTTATAACAAGGAGTCCCTATATAAATTGCCAAACCTCTAGCACCAAAATTTGCAGAAGTCTCATACAAACTTCCATCCCTTAGTTTAAGGGGTTGGGGAGTTAAAGTTCCAAGTTTTAGATTTTTTTTGTTGTTTGTGTACTAATATTGGCTGACATACCAAATTTCAGCTTTCTAGGACTTCGGGAAGTACCCTAAGAATTTTGATTACCATCAGTATGTGAGTGAGTCAGTGACGAAATCGGGATTTTTAGATATCAATAAAATCTAAAGTTTAAGAGCTATGCAATTGAAACTTTATATTTTTAATAAATCTACTATTGACTACATTGCCCGACAATTTTGTTTATCTGGTATGATCCAAACCCAAGTTATTAGGGTTAAAAAAACGACGAAGCGTTTCGAGAAAAGGTAGGTAGTGCCCTTGCACTTCATTAGGCTCGTCTTGGCGGGGCCCTACCGTGTCCCAAGATAATATATAAAATAACATAATATGAAATACAATATGAAATAATAATAATAATATGAAAATGTATAGTTTTAAAGTATTAACCATATCCTCACCGCTTGAACCAGTTATCCAAAACACGAAAACGCCGAACAAACACATCGGGATCGCTACCAACGGTTTTATGATCATCTTTTGTTAATCCCGTGTGTTTCTGAAAAAAAGGAAAAGTTTGTAATGAGGAGCTGTAAAACAAAGATTATTATTCTTGTTTTAAAACAGAAATAATTGTTTTGAATTTATTCTTCTCGGATTAATTTCGTTGCGGGATCCAAGACAGTTAAATTAATTCTACGGGACTTCGTTCAGCTTCATTGCCTCGGCGCTTTTCTGGTGATTGCCACTGTTGATTCTAGCTTTTAGGAGTTGCAGTGGTTTGGGAATAGTGCAGTGGGATTGACCCAACAAAGATATCTTTATTTATTTCATTCTTTATTTTATTATTTGTGTTGCATTATTCCCTTATGTCCCTTTAAAAAATATAGTATTTATAATAATTGGTATACATTATTCATTAATTTTACCCGAGGACGATGTACCTAGAATAGGAATAGGTTAAGCAAACGTGCTTCACCGTCGACCACATCATCACAAAAAAAATGCTAAAAGAATTCAGAAAGCAGCGAAAAAAAGCAAGTTAATTTTAAAGGCCAATAATTATTATTAACACGCTTTTTAGGGTTCCGTACTTAAAGGGTAAAAACGGGACCCTATTACTAAGACTCCGCGATCCGTCTGTCTGTCTGTCTGTCTGTCCGTCTGTCACCAGGCTGTATCTCATGAACCGTGATAGCTAGACAGTTGAAATTTTCACAGATGATGTATTTCTGTTGCCGCTATAACAACAAATACTAAAAACAGTATAAAATAAATATTTGAGGGGGGCTCCCATACAACAAACGTGTTTTTTTTTTAGAATTAATGTAATATATTTAGGTCTGCAATACCTTAGAGCTGTGAAGAAAATCTAACTTTTAAATTAGCACTATCAAAAGATATAGCCGTTTATGTCGTATTCTTGACTAATTGCGAGGAAATCAGAACCTGTTAACTTAGATTCGTCATAGCACAAGTAATCGTAAATGTGTAGCTATATCAAAAATACTGACCGCGGCCTAAGTCGATGTTAACTGGGAATGAGGACAACTGACACTAATCCAACGGCTAAGTTGGTTTTGTCACTCATTCCAGTTTACTTTTTCTTTAAAAAATTGTTTGATGCTTTTGTTGGTTATGAACTTCAGAAATGAAACCTCATTATTTTGGTGAATGTAGGTGTTTCGGAACCCTCGGTGGGCGAGCACGACTCCCACTTGGTCAGTATTTTTTTGTCACAATAAATTATGATGCACTTGAATTTGACATTTTCGGCTTCCACAACATTTTAGTGCCAACAAACCAAAAACAACTTGAAATTATTATTCTCCCCGAGGGGTTAAAGCAGAGGTATACAGTAGGATCCCCAGTTGTGTTTAAGAACCATGTTAAAGAGAGCGAGACTAGTGTCACGAAGCGGGCATAAATCCAGAATCGGGGCTGGTACAGATAAATAATAATAGTAAAACTCAACATTATATGATCTCATTATCTTTCTGCAGTAAACCAATTATGGTTTAGTCCCATCTAGGCACCTTCCCATCTCGGCACACTGTCAAAAATCATGTATGTTTCACATAAAACATAGAAACACAGTATTCTAGTGACTAAATCAGCTTGATTATTTTTTCAATCAATTTGATTTATTCTTTTTTTTTTTTTTCAATTTATATGTGATACGTTGTCGAGATGGGAATGTGCCGAAATGGGACTAAATAATTAAGCTGGTTTAGTCTCTAGAATACTGTGTTTATATTTTCTATGTGAACCTTACGAGATTTGACTAAATGGGACTAAACCTGGGGTGCCGAGATGGGACTAAACCTAAATTATAATCAACTTATTACATTTAAACTTATTTCTTCTTTCATCGACGCCGATGTTCCGAATATTTCAGAAATTATTTTTATCTTAGGAAACTGGTTGACAGAGATAAAAGTAATAAGCCAACCAGTCCTACAGTTAATAGAATAAGTAAAACACTCAAAGGAGTCGCAGGTCAGGCCTGATGAAATCTAAAACTCCATCGTATATTTAGTTGGTTCATTTAGTTTCCAGTTTTAGTTTGCATCAAAATCGGGCCCGAGACTCCTTCTGTGTATTTCGCTATGCCTTATAGTTTCACTTGGCAATCTAACCTTGTTAAAAACCGCGATGATATTAAAACATATATAATTCGATAAAAAAATTAAAACCAAATACCTTTTAAATAAATTGACCTCAACCGCTGAACACACTGATAAACACTACAGTAACTACAATTCCGATAAAATCCTTTCACATGAATACTACCTTATTACTTCATCTTTTTAATAAATATAAAACTAATAATTTATTATTTAAATAATTCTTTATTAAAGTACAGTCTGTCCTCCATAAGAGTATGGGCACTACTGCATCATTTTGCTTTTGTTTGTGTGTATTGTAAATACTAAAGTGTGTGTAGGTATGTAATAATAGTGTTGAATCAGGTTTGAGTGTGCTTCTCGAGTAACTTGACAAGCTACTTATGCCTAGGGAAGTCCAAAAGTTACCGGCACATTTTCCTTAAGAAGAAGATGTATTCTAATCAAATCAAACAAGTTTATTTTTGTACACAGGTACAAGATAGGTGGTATTTTTTTTTCCAATTTCAATAACAAGCATTTTAACTTACCGTACATTATTTATTAATTTATTTATTTACACACAAAAACACTTGACATCCAAACAAAACGTGTATGCCAAATTTCATCTTAATCGGTTGAGGATAACTGCTTTATAATTCAGTTGCAAGATTTGATTCGAACATACATACCTACATACATAAGTAACACAAATAGTGCAGGTATCTCTAAGTATTAAAATGATTTTATCGATATTAAGCAAATACCACACATTACTGGGGGTTATGGTACATTAATAGGTGCGTTTATATTAATTAATTTATATATGAAAATCTTTTATTTCTACAACATATATTATACTTAAATAACTATATAAGAAAAGAAGAATATGAAGATCTAGGCAGTTCGCTAAGTGTGTTTGTGTGTTGTTTAGGGGGTTGTGCAGGGTAGAGCAACGACCTGGTGAAGGCCGCAGCCGGGCTAGCATGGCCTCTGTGAAAGGCTTGAGTCACACATTTTATCACGGTTTTTGCTCCCAAAATGTGATAAACCGGCCAAGTGCGAGTCGAGCTCGCGCAAGGGTTCCCTGCCATTATTGCAAAAAACGGCAAAAAAATCACTTTTGTTGTATGGGAGCCCCACTTAAATATTTATTTTATTCTGTTTTTAGGGGTTATTCCCAGAGGTCCACGATTCTATTGTTCTCGAAAAATTTAAATTCATACTTTACTTCCCAACGGGTCCACGACATTTTAAAATATGAAATATTTTCTTTCCCAACGGGTCCATGAGAATGTTTGGTACAGTCAGCAATAAAAGCTTGGCTAAGGGATAAATGTTTACTATTTCTATGAAATAAATCACAATGAATATAGATAAGTAAAAACTACATTTTTACTGTATCACATGAATGGACATGACCATTAAAAAATCAGGCTTAGTAGGCGTTTCGGCCGATGAGCTTCACCCGATCCGGTCAAAACAGGAATTATTAAATTTTATTATTATTTATTTATTATTATTAATAATTTCTAAGCAAATTTTGTACAGTTAGAAAGAAAACCTTGGGTTATATTTAAGTACAATCAGGCAATTTTTTGAAAAAAGATAAAGCTTAATATACCATTACAACAATCAACAGTAAACATGATAAATCACAATAATCAGTCTTACATATCAACTAGCTGTTGCCCGCGGCTTCGTTCCCGTGGACCACCCTCCAGGACCCGTTTTCGGGATAAAAAAATAGCCTATGTCACTCAGGAATAATGTAGCTTTCTATTGGTGAAATACATTTTCAAATCGGTCCACTAGTTTCGGAGCCTATTCGGTACAAACAAACAAACAAAAAAATCTTTCCTCTTTATAATATTATTATATATTATAAGTATTAGTATAGATTAAAAAGTGTACATAATGGCACCTGAGGTATTCCACATATGGCACCTACCGATATTTTTCGCAGGTGCCATAAGTGGAATAATTTATTATTTAAATTTTTATTTTATGCACCTACGGATCAGTAGGTACTAGTGTTGGGACGTTTATTTTTTTAGAAAGTCAAAATAAAAAAATCGATTAAAATCAGTTGAGAGTTTAATAAAATGATAAAAATGTAACTTCCTCTTTTGATTTTTTTGTTACATCTATACCAATATTATAAAGAGGAAATATTGTTTTGTTTGCTTGTTTGTACCGAATAGGCTCCGAAACTACTGGACTGATTTAAAAAATTCTTTCACCAATAGAAAGCTACATTATTCCTAAATGACATAGGCTATAATTGAATCCCGAAAACGGGTCCTGTGGCACCCACCGTGGATCACCGTCCACGGGAGCGAAGACGCGGGGAACAGCTAGTTTTGAACATTTTTACACAAACTACCAGGAGAACAGAATCATGAAAAAGTTTTTTCGGGCCTAGAATCATAAGCGGTAGAGACTAACGGAGTACCAGGAGGTCAGAATCTAAAATCTCTCGGTACTCTTTTTACATCTCATGGTTCCAGCCACAGAAATACTTCCTCGTGATTATAATCTCCTGGTACTTACTTAAATTAGTCTTTACCGGTAAAAATCATGAAGAAGAAGTCTTAACCTCAAATATTAAGACTTCTTCATGATTCTGGCCTCCTGGTAGTTTGGGTATAAATGCTTATAATGCTTATCTAACTAAAAAAGCAAAAGAGGTAATTTACGTGTCGTCACCATTCAAGACCGCATTTTATTTTGTTATGTTTTCAACAAGCTGCTCCTTCTTACAATATATTGTTTTTACTGACTGTACTTTGGATCTATCTCGTGGACCCGTTGGGAATTCACTTAAGAACATATAAAACATTATTATAATTTTTCATGGACCCGGTGGGAAAAGAGGAACAATAGAATCGTGGACCTCTGGGAATGAACCGTTTTTAGTATTTGTTGTTATAGCGGCAACAGAAATACATCACCTGTGAACATTTCAACTGTCTAGTTATCACGGTTCATGAGATACAGCCTGGTGACAGACGGACAGACAGACAGACAGACGGACCACGGAGTTTTAGTAATAGGGTCCCGTTTTTACCCTTTGGGTACGGAACTCTAAAAATGTGTGATTCACGCTTGTCACAGTAGGCCGTGCTCGCCGGCCAGGTACCGTCTGGATGCGACAGTACATGACCGGTCGAAGTGGCGACGCTTGGGGAGGCCTATGACCAGCAGTGAACCTGTTACCGTCTTTATTTGAGGTTTCACCGCGTCTCTAGAGCTTAATTTCAAATAATTTAGAGTTAGGGAAGTTCAGACAAGATTTTTGAGTACAGTATCATCATCATCATCATCATTTCAGCCGAAAGACGTCCACTGCTGGACATAGGCCTCCCCCAAGCGTCGCCACATTGACCGGTGCCGTGCGTCCCGCAACCAGCGGATCCCCGCAACCTTCACCAGGTCATCGGTTCACAGTATATTAACAAGTAAACAGTTTAACAGAAATTAGTTTAGTAACATTTTATAATATCTATAATAGTTTTTCGTTACAAAACTAAAACCGGGTTTGTGGAACAAATACGAGGCGGGTTTGTGGAACAAATATTATCGCAAAATTAATGTGACAATTTTTTTAACGTTCTTATGGCGCTGTGATTTTGTTGAGTCAATGATCAACAGCAAACTCATCATTTGTCTGATTTGTGACGCGATATTTTATTTCCAGAAACCGGCTGCTTACCACCACCACCATGTCCAATCTATTTTGTTTACCTTAAAAAGCCAAGGCTTTCAACAAAATTACAAAATACGAAAATATCGACAAAAGCCAGGCTTTTAGTAGTGTTTTAGGGTTATCATGACCTCAAATTTCCTTGTAGAATCTGGGGCACGGTAGTGCCCCCAACAAGTCGAGCAATAAAGGCACCGCGGTACCATACTTTATTCGAAGCCATTCAGGACATTTTCGACCCTTTGTAACTTCGTTGTGGATAAAGATAGAGGTCTAAGTTTTCAGTGACTAAAAACATAATATAACCAGGCATATTTTGAAATTACATTAAATTTGAACTTGTAGATTAAGAACTACTGCAAGTCAAAGTTCCTTAATTTCGTCACTCACTCACTCTCCGATCATCAAAATTCTAAGGTACTCTAGTAAACTCTCAAGCTTACAATTTTGAACATTGATGATATGGAGATAGTTTGAGAACCTGGGAAGGACATAGGATAGTTTTTATCTAGAAACCATCCTTAAGGGGTGGAAGTTTGTATGGTAAAATAATACGGGTTCCCTCTATCTGGTAGAATCTTGATACTCCGAATTTGATTTGGCATAACACACTAGGCATAATCTTCTTTAAACGAATATTCTTAAAATTATTTAATATAATTATTGTTTGGTCGAATGTTTCTATGTCTGAATTTACAATAGCTTACTTTTAAGATGGCATTAGAATTTTATTTGGCAAAATTTTACTTGGCATATTATGAAAATGGCATAAATTAATTTGGAATTATTTTATTAGGTATTTCTATAAATAGCATTATATATGGCATATAGCATTTTAAGCTTAAATTAAAATTGAAACACTGTCTTAAAAATTCAATATTTTGTGTTACAAAAGTTAGTTACAGAAACGAATCGCTGCAAAACCGACTCCACGTAGTCTTGTCTGTCCTACCCCTAGAGTGTAATTTAAGCCCGCGTAGGTGCGTAGGGGCGAGGTGGCCTGCGAGCTGAGAAAGAGGTTGTTTAATAACGGTGGTAAGCGTTAAAACCATTTTCGCTGAAAAGCTCGCGTGGATGCTTGCTGCATTCTCACTTCCATGCTTGCTTGCATGTTGCATGCTTGCTGCATGCATGGTGTATGCTTGTTTGCATGCTGCATGCTGCATGCTTGCTGCATGCTGCATGCTTGCTGCATGCATGATGTATGCTTGTTTGAATGCTGCATGCTGATGTCGCATAGAATTAGTAGACACCGTTTTTTTTTTTTAGTTGTCCTCTTTTATATAAATAGGTACGCAATAGACATGCAATATGTACGGTTACAAAGTTACTTTTACAGTTCATACAATTTATCGTTACACTTGTAAATAGAAAGATGGGAAGGTAAATAGTAGATATAGGTAGGTAGAATAGGTCACAGACGATGTGTCCTTTAATATAGTTCTCCTATAATATCAAAATTTAGTTAGGTAGTTGAATTTCATAAACAAACTGTAAAATTATCCACCTACCTAATGGACCATGGATGTGAGAAAGTACGTAGCTGACACACGAGACATTAATACCCGGACAAAAAACAGGAAAATTGCGTACAAAAAGAAATGAGATGCCATCAAAAACATAACATGTTAAAAACACAAGTCTCGCAAAGCAGTTCTTCTACCGCAAAAAGTTGTGAGATAAAATGTAAAACCAAGTCGGATAATCAAACAAATTTACTGACTTGGTTTTACATTCATCATCATCATCATATCAGCCAAAATACGTCCACTGCTGGGTATAGGTCTCCGTTCTGCGAGCAATGTGCCCTGCCCACTGCCACTTAAGTTTGGCAATTCTTCGGGCTATGTCGGTCACCCTGGTTCTCTTGCGGACCTCTACATTTCTGATTCGATCACGCAAGGATACTCCGAGCATAGCCCTCTCCATTGCCCTTTGGGTGACTGTAAGCTTTCTGATGAGGCCCATTGTGAACGTCTCAGAGCCAAATCTCATCAGTGGCAACACACACTGGTCATAGACTTTCGTCTTGAGAAACTGTGGTAATTTGGACGAGAAGAGCCGATTCGGAATCAACGGTTGACCTCTGTCTCGAAGTTGGCCCTACCCAACTGGATCGTTTGTCCCAGGTAGACATAGTCGTCCACAACTTCCAGTGCAGAGTCTCCAACCTTGATAGGAGTGGGTGTAAAATGGGCATTCAACATCACCTTGGTTTTGTCCATGTTCATTTTAAGAGCCACTCTTTCGGAAGCTCTACTGAGGTCATCGAGCATTATACTGAGGTCCTCCATGGTCTCAGCCATGACCACTATATCGTCGGAAAACCGAAGGTGAGTGATGTACTCGCCATTAACGTATTTACATTTGAAGAACACAATAATGTTGACGTATTCCACATTGGGCACCAGTTTTAACGGCACCTGAGGTATTCCACATTCAGCACCTATAATATATATATATCCCCGCAGGTGCCGTAAGTGGAATGATTTATTATTTCAAATTTTATTCCACATTTGGCACCTATGAATAAGTGTCATTAACTCAGGTGTCGTTAAAATGGGTGTCCAATGTGGAATAAGTCATAATGTCGTCTTCTTATGTAAAACCAAGCCCGGTTAATTTGTTTTGCAATACTTGTGTCTTTAATGTTTTTGATGGGATTATCTTGACTACATAAAAATAGTAGCAGTTTTATATAAGTTTGTGTCCTAATTTAACACTGATCAAGCATATCGTATAACATCAAGACCTGACGAATATGACGTGGCATTGCTATCATGAATCCATCGTGCAAAAGGGATTGTACTATTACGATTGCATCTTGATGGGCTGGCAAGTCATAGTAGTCAAAAGTGGGAGCACTGGATTGGTGATTGGTTTAGGCGTATGATGGGGCATATTAATAGTCAAGGACCTTACTTTGAAAAAATATAATTGCATAAGATTACACGACAATACTTATTCAACATCCTGTAGTAGCCGAACTTGACAACAATATTGATAATGATGGATCTTAACGCCAGTTTCTTCTAAAGCTGGCACATTGCGTACTCTGCGTACCTCCGGAGCCATTTTCTGCCGTTGGCCGACCGGTTAAGGGGGGGCCGTGCAGTCGGTACCCCCATTTCCATTCACCATCATATGGTCATAGCAGTTTTTGACACCATCACCGTTGCAGTCCTGAAATTGGAAGATCAGTAAAGGCTATATTCCAAGACACACTTATCATTAAGACTTACATAACTTAACATCACGACTGTAATACCCGACGGTATATGTAGAAGTGCAGCAATACTATGTAACAAGGGACTTGAACATAACTCGAATATGGGCATCCATCTTTCGCCAGTTATGTTGGAGAAGCCCAAGAAATCGAACTCAAAGATCATGCTGAAGCAGACAAGGATTTCTCCCGAAGACTGCCTGTCATTTCTATTAAGACCAGAGCCAATACAGACCATTGCTTGTTGGTTTTATCCAGTTCGTCTCGCCATCTTCACAAGGAATACCGTAATTACTTATGTGCTCTAAGATGGGCTCTAAATTTTGGTTACTTATGCTATCCTAATACTAAAGTTAGCTGGATATAGGTATAACTGATTGTACAGCTGTCTTTTCATTTCATTATATACGATACATACTCGTGCATACTTCAGCAAATATTGTTCAATGGTTTTTTTTGCGCAGTCATAATTTTTGGTGCAGTCCTGCCAGGCTGAAAAAAAACAACATAACTATTAATATTTACAGTCCCCATAAAAGACTAGAAATAAGGCACAATTTTACTTTAACAATGTTTCTTTTTTAAATAAAGTTTGCAAAATATTAACATTTTGTACAAAAATACTCGCAACAGTCCAAAAACCATACACAATGATAACTTTGGAGTAAGCTCACCTTCTTTCCTCTCCGGACTATCTCCAGGCAGGACGATTCTCCCTGCATCTGCCCAATAGACCCTGGAGATGTTGAAGGGTCCGCAGTAGCCCCCAGCGCACCCATTGTCCAATTTGCAATTAGTTACAACATGGCAAAGACATTTATAGCAATTTTCTGTCAGATTGGGGATAACTTCCTTACCTGGAATTGAGATTGTAGACTTACGTCAAGGGTGGAGCTTTATATTAGAGAGGTAAAATTTGGTTCGATCAGTAACTGAAACTATTGCGCCCTATTTACCTTTCATATATAACAGTACTGTCAGCCAAGGAGTTTTTTCAAATCTCAGTAAAGTTGTTCCAATGTTCAAATCTGGGGATAGCAAAAACCCAAAAATAATAGACCTGTGTCAATTCTGTCAATTCCCAATTGTTTATATTGTAAAAGAGAGCTGCCAGAGTCTAATTTCCGCATATATATCTTAGGGAACATGACTGTTTCTTGCCTAGTCATATTGCCTATAATATATATGTAAAAAAAAACTATATCTTTTTAGTAAAATTAGTGACGGACATTTCCAAATAACTAAAGAGTTTGCTTTTTACAAAACTTTTTCGGGTAAAATCGAACACTTAGAAAAAAAAACTTTAATAAAAGAAATACAAAACTAATTACCTAATAGCAAAGCTTTGTTTAGTTGCTAGTAAGAAGAAAATTCGCAAGACCTTATTATCTTTTTCAGTAAAGTATGAAAGAAGAATACATAATTATTTTGTCGACTTTAAATAAATTGAAATATGGGCAAGAGAATGACTAACACATTATTATTTATAATGATAATAATATAATAATGTGTTGTTTTAAAGAATTAAAAATTTCCTCACCGCTTGAACCAGTTATCCTAAACACGAAAACACCGAACAAACACATCGGGATCGCTACCAACGATTTTATAATCATCTTTTTTTATTTCCTTGTATTTCTGAAAAAAAACAAAAGTTCGTAATTAGAAGCTACATACTTACAAATATTGAAAACTTACGGTAATTAGTTCATCAACAACGGAACAGTGTGTGAGTTAAAGGCATATCAAAACAAATAAAGTTTTATTATAAACATATAAATTAAAATTAGTTTGATTTTGGCTACACAAAAGATGTTACAATTAAGGAATGTCATGAATAGGAATCAAAGAATCCCATAGCAACTTTAGATACTTATAAGCTTATTTTTAATAGTTTTACGTTCCTAAACAATTAAAACGATGACCGAACTCCAAACTGCAATATTCTAAAAGTTGTTACCTGAACTTACCACCGTATTGGATTTATAGCAACGAATAAAAACAAGATGATTTGAGTTTTTCCTTATACAATCAAAGCATGTTTTCGAAAAAAACAAAAAACAGGTAATTCAAGAACTGGTTTTTCTAGATTTTGATTTTTGTTTAGCTTTTTGGGCGCTATATAAATAACTAAATCCGGGTCTTAAATTTTTGCACAGTTGTTAACGCAATGATTTGCGCCTCGTTCTCGCGTCGGAAGAACGAGTACGGGGATTATTTTCTACTTTCAACAACACATCTTCAATAGAAACGACGCAATTTAAAATGCGTCACGCTATCAGGAAACTCCCTTCCTGTATCTCTTCTTCGTACTCTTCGTCGGTAAACTCTTGACAGAGCGGTCGTGGTCGTTATGTTGCAGTGAGACTTTGGGCTGACATGGTTCGCGATTTACAGGTTATAGAAATTAGAAACACGGTCTTGAATAACATGCATTATTATTATTATTGGAGTTATTACTTTAAGGGTACACTAGTCGACGGCACACACCATTTTGTGCGCGGGGTTAAAATGCATGCTATATCAACCGACAACACGTGCGGAACAGATAGATGCTGTTATGAACAGTAAGAAGCTAGTTCGCGTACGAATACACATTTTTGCAAATTTGTAGCGAAATGGATGATGATTTAGAACGAAAACGAGCGCGCGAAATTTTATAAACAGACCTTTGGGAGTCTGGATATCATGAAAAAACGACTGAATGTATCTGTTTAAAATAAAATTATTTGCATTGTTGAACTACTAATCTATCCCTGTATGGAGGCCGTTTTTCAATTTGCCTTCTTCTTATGGTACTTATTTGCGCCCAAAGATGCGTTAAAATTAGTGTTGAAATATGGAAATTTCGAAGCTCATAACTTTCTAGTAAATTTATTTTATACTTTTTAGCTTCCATACAGGGCTAGATAATGATGAGACAAATTGATATAATTTTTTATTATGAACGTACATCGTCAAACAGTGGAGTAAAAGCCAGACTACGTTTGTTTGGAAGAATTTTCGGCAAGTGTACCCTTAAGTGATGATGAGAACCTAGGTACTATTATTTCCTTGCATAGACTTTGTTGTACCTATTAGCTCTGCATTTTGTTATTGTTTTCAGTTGTATTGATTTTATTATCTCATAGATGACAGGTTAAAGAGTAAATAATATCAATTATTCAATCAAGGTTTTCTTTTTTCAAAGTACAAAAATGAGATCGCTTTTGTCAACCGGGACCAAGGCTTTTACGTGCTTTCCGAGGCAGAAGCTGTTATGATAATTCGGGGTCATATTATATAATTTGGAATCATACTCCTGTTTGAAACCACGATGACATTTAAACATCTATAATTGTATAAAAATAATAAAAACCTTATACCTTTTATATTGACCTCAACCGCTGGACACACTGATAAACAAAATATTAACAACACTTCCGCAAATATCCTTTCACATTCCTAATATTTTTTGAATAATTAATCTTCGGATAAATATCAAATATAATTTATTATTTAAATTTTTTTTTTGTACAGTCTATCCTTGTAAGAGTATAGACAATACTTAATCATTTTGTCAACTAGGTGTGTGCCTCTAAGTTTGTTCTAACTAGATTTATTTTCATTTGTTGATGTGTTTGTGTATTGTAAATACATAATATGGTTGTGTAGATGTATAGCAATGGCAGAATCAGGTTTGAGTGTGCGGTTTGTGTTGTACATGTGCACGGTAGAATCAACTATTACTTGTAAATTTTAATTTTTGTTTGACGTTCAAAAGTGCAGCTTATTGGCCTAGTTGAATAAATATATTTGACTTTGACTTTGACCGCGATCTTTTAAGAGTGTGCACAGCTTGTGGGACGACCGGGGGTGAGGGGGGAGGAAGAGGGAGCGCGTGATATAGCACAGCATGAACTTAGTGCATCGCACCAATTTTATAGCGTATAGCCAATAATATATAGTACGGTACAGTGTGAACGTGTCCATAACAATGTATGGTTATGCTAGTATTATATTATCTGTGGTATGGTGCGCGACATTGTTTTACTATTATATTATAACGTAGTCTGAAAGCCGCTTAAACATTAACAGTTTGTTTCTTTACTCTACGAAGAATAACTTGATTGCAGTAATTTCATCATGGCGTCTTTGACGAAACGTGATTATCGCGTAATTCTGTACTACAAAGCAAATAAGAATGTCTGGATGAGACAATTTGTGTTGGGTCAAGAAGCACCATCCTTGAGGAATATAGAATGCTGGTATCTACAATTTAAGTGAGGTGAATTTGGATTCGACGATGATCCTCGGCCAGGTGGAGCTTCCGAAGTGACACTGCCAGAAACTGTAGCTCGTATGGAGAAAGCAATACGAGAAGAAAGGCATATAACCCACCGGCAATTAATGTAGCTTTTGTGGATTCCTGTCACTACGTTACACAAAATTGCGACTAAATATTTACGCATTATGTATAAAATAAACGAGTGCGAGTTGGACTCGTCCAAGAAGGGTTCCGCACCTTACCGCATTTATTTTATTCTGGTTAGTATATGTTGTTATAGCGACAACAGAAAAACATCATCTGTGAAAATTTCAACTGCCTAGCTATCACGGTTCATGAGATACAGCCTCTCAGACAGACAGACAGACGGACCGTGGAGTCTTAGTAATAGGTCCCGTTTTTACCCTTTGGGTACGGATCCCTAAAAAGCTTTGGGTACCACATAGGTCTGAACGCTTAACGAGCAGCAACAACAACGCCAACGCCGCGTCGAATGGTGCAAATTAATGTTAAAAATATTGCAAAGGCAAATCTAAGGACGTAGTTTCGAGTGTGACTGGCGACGAAACTTTGATATATCATGACGACATACCTACTTAAACACAAAGCAAGATATGGGTGTTGATTGCTGAGGAGCAGTGGTGGCCCAATGGTATCGGCCGCGACTTACAAGTTGTAGGTCGTGGGTTCGAGCCCAGGCAGGCGCTTTACTTTGTGTAAATTATTTCATCACCATTGCTCTCAAAACGGTGAAGGATAACATCGTGGGGAAACCGGCATGTCCAAGAACCAAAAATTCGAAGACATGTGACATCCACCAACCCGCACTGGGCCCGCGTTTTTTATTATTATTTATTCTGTGCCCGCGTGGTGGATTATGGTCCATACCCTCTCAAAGAATGGAGGCCTGTGTCCCAGCAGTGCGAATGTTAAAAGGCTGATTGATGATTATGATGATGTAAATTAATACATCAACAACGGAAGTGTGAGTGAATGTCATAAAAATACGATTATAAATATGAAAAGTTTGATTTTGTCTACACTAAAGATTTTCTAATCAAGGAAATTCATAATTAAGAATCAATGAAGCCCATAAAAACTGGGCCCGCGTGGTGGATTACGTCCCATTCCCTCTCGCAGAGGGGAGGCCTGTGTCCCAGCAGTGGGAACATTATTAGGCTAAGGTCTGATGTTGTGATGATGTGATTCAACTCAACCTCGAAAGTCGAAATCTGTTGACACAAATGTTGTGACAAATGGTTTTCTTTAAGCAAGGTATTGCCAAATCTGAAAGATAATTACAAGTCCATGGTATAACCTTTAAAACCCGCGAATCCGCGTTTTTTTTTTATTATATTCGCGTTAAATTCCCGTGATATATTGTTTTTCAAGTTCATGGTATGATAATACCTGTATGGCTCAGTTGTTTGAGGAATTATCGAATCGCAGATCAAACTCGAGACTAAGTTCTTTGTTCCTGCATCACGACAACGCACCTGCTCACAGAGCTGGCGCTACTTGACTGCGGTGGGCATCAAGATGTTGGAGCATCCGAACTACAGCCCTGACCTAACTTTATGTGACTTCGGTTTATTCCCATACGTCAGAACTTGCACGAAGGGTCGCAAGTTCTCAACAGAGGAACAGTTGATAGGCGCGTTCGAAGAAGAACTAGAGATAATTCCCAAACAAAAGTGGGAGGACTGGATTGATGATTAGGTGGAACATATTAATAGTCAAGAACGTTACTTTGAAAAAATATAATTGCATAAGATTACACGAAAATACTTATTAAACATTCTTTAGTAGCAGAAGTTGACTACAATGCTGCTGTCGATGGATCTTAAAGCCAGTTTCTTCTAAAACGAGCACTCTGCGTACCTCCGGAGCCATCTCCTGCCATTGGCTGACCGGTTGAGGGGGCCGGTGCAGTCGGTACCCCCATTACCATTCACCATCATGTAGTCATAGCAGTTCGTTACACCATCGTTGTTGCAGTCCTAGAATTGGGAGATTCTAAAATTACAAAAAACCACGACACAAATAAAGTCTAAAAAGCAAATTTTTATTTCATGCTTTTTAAACTACATATAATATACCTAGTAGTAGACACGCTTTCAATCAACAATCTATTGAAACTCGTAATTATGACACGAGATCTTGCAAAAAAACTTTTGAACAGCTAAACCGATTTTCAAACATAGCTAAGAACACTCTCGACAAAGTCACCTTTCAAACAAAATAAAATAAATCATAATCGGTATTTTTTTTTCGGTGTTTTAAAATTAAGGTCCCTTTTATTTGTACCTACATTGTGTGTATCTGTGTGTGCTAAATAAACTAGTTTTATTTGTTTTATTCTTGTTTCTTTATCTGTTTAGCAGCTGTGATGCCACAGAGAGACACTTTGAAGGAATGATATGATAGTGCTCTTCCACTCTTAAAAACTGCAAGAGCTTGACAGTCCCTAATGTCAGTCGGTACCTACTTGTGCGTACTTCAGCAAATATCCTTCAATGATTCTTTTCGAGCATTGATAACTTTTGGTGCACTCCTGCCAGGCTGAAAAAATTAAAAAAGTACTAAAATTTTTATCTGTACAGTTATCTAAAAAGACTAGAAAGAGGGCAAAAAATACAATAACAATATTTTGTTAAAGTGAAACGCTAGGAACAAAATATAAACTTTTTGTTTTCTGTGTTACATAAAGAGCAAAACATAAGGCGAAAAATAAACGAGACTTTTTGAACCTATAGGTATACTCATCAATTTAAAGGCGTGACTTTAAGTCTTCTGATGAGGCCCAATGTGTAGGAACACACACAGAGTACAGTGTCTCAAACCAACACTATGAGAAACTTTGTAGTAAGCTCACCATTTATCCTGTCCGGATCATCTCCAGGAAGGACGATCCTACCAGCATCTGCCCAGTAGACCTTGGAGATGTTGAAGGGTCCGCAGTAGCCCCCCTTGCACCCATTGGACAAGTCGCATTTAGTTACAACATGGCAAAGACATCTGTAGCAGCGTTCTGTCAGATTGGGGATGAAGACCTGACCTGGAATTGAGATGGTAAACTTAGATCAGGGGGTGACCTTTTATTAGACTTATATAATAAAGAGGTAAAATTGAAAAGATCAATAATTGAAACTACTGTTTTTATTATATTATCTGCTTTCCTACAACTATCTGTTCAGTCTTCAGGAAACCTGGGCTATTTTCATGGACTGGGTTTATTTCAACAGTACAATTTCAATTAAAATAAAATCGACGTCTACATTTTGACGAGTTAATGTGAACGTAAATGTATTGGACAGCCGTGTTTTTTAATATTTCAGAATTGATCCCCCAGGATAAGTTGTTTATATTCGTGAGTTGCCCCAAATTGCTGAAGTATAAAAAAATACAACCGACTTCCAAATAATAAAAACACTTGAAAGTGAAAAATAACATCAATTTCGGAAGTCGGTGTTCCTAGTTCTATAGTAAGTTACCTATAATGCCCACAGTGATGCCAGAATAGATTACCCGAATAACACGTGACTTGAACATGACCAGTGGGATGAGAGTGTACCAGGGTGAATTGTACACTTTTACGTACCCGTTTAGTGCATACTGGCGTGATGGTATGTCACGCCAGTGACTACATTTAGTCACCCATCCACGAACCGACATTGGCAAGTGCTGCTTAACCTTGGTGATCGATCCGTGCGGCTGTTATAATTTAACCACGAGCTCCCATATCTTGCGCAACAGTTACAAAAACATATTATTATTTTCATTTAGTTGTTGCAGCATTCCAAAATGTTAATTCAAGTTTTTCAACTGACCTTTGTAAAAAATAGGTAGGTTATATTTTGAACTTGTTAGGTATACCTGTTGAATAACTTTTCGACGTGTTTTGATGTGGGTTCGTCAACACATATTATTAGTAAGGAAAAATAATAAATAATAATTAAGCTGTTTTTAGGGTTCCGTACCTCGAAAGGAAAAAACGGAACCCTTATAGGATCACTTTGTTGTCCGTCCGTCCGTCTGTCTGTCAAGACCCTTTTTCTCAGGAACGCGTGGTTTTTTTTTTTTTTTCTGAGTGTCGTCTCGCAGTTCAACCAAAGTGGCTGTCGTCTTCTTAACTGGGCTTCCCTGTGGACACTAAGCTATATAGCCTCCAGCTAGGCACAAATTTATAAACCTAAGCGACAACGCTGAGGGCTACCCCCTGTGGGGTCGAACCTCGGCTCAGGGCGTCGCTGGGGGACAGCTAAAGCTGGATCTTAATAAAGTGATTCTACCATCCGTTCGTAATAAGCGTACGTGGAGAAGAACGGACAAGAAACTCCAATTAACTAACTAGAATTTAACTACGGCACAGCATTGCGCGGGCTGGCTTGTAAATCTTGACGGGGACGTCGCAACGGGCCTCGGCGGCGAGGACGGAACGAAGGCGGTCTGTGTCTTCTAATTATGCTGGTCTCTTTTCTGCTCTCTTGGAACAGGGTAGTGGCGTCATCGGGGATAGAGAGAGTGAGCCTTGGTCGGCGAACTTTGGAGGTTTGGGCAATTTCATAGCGGGAGACCGCTTGAATTAGGGGGTTTTTATGATTGACAGCAGAGTCGAAAAAGCGCTCGGAAATGCGTTTCATAAACTGCTGGATTACGGGGATTCTAAGTTCTACGTGGAGTTCCTGATTACGAAAGAACCAGGGAGCTCCCGTGATCTTTCGGAGGAACCGGTTTCGTATAACCTGAACTTTGTGAATATGGTGGGGCTTTGCGTGTGCGAAGACGACGCAGGCATAGGTCATGATGGGACGGATGACCGCAGTGAAAATGCACAGCTTGCACCTAAGTGACAAGCCACTGCTTGCGTTCACCATCCCATGAAGTCTGCCCATAGCGAAGGCGGCTCGCGAGCGTATCAAGCTGAAATTTATATCAAATACTCAAGTCTACTGTCCCTTAAAGCTGTGAAATTTTCGACACTAGCAAGGAAATCAAAACCTACAGGGTACTTTCCGTGAACTCAGAATCTTGAATTTGGTACGAAGCAACATCTTATAGCAAAGATAAAGGGAAAATTGCGTAAATTTTAGTTACAGCATTTAATAAAAATATTTTTAATAATTTTAAACTTACCACCTCATGAACGCGTAGAGGTATTAAATTGAAATTCATATCAAATTCCCAGGTCCTACCTACCTAAGGTACCTGGTTCTAGGTACCTTTAATCTGAGGTTTGTACGGAACCCTCGGTGCGCGTGTCCGACTCGCACTTGGTCGGTTTTTTTTCTATTTTTATTACAACTGTCTGGGTCAGAACTCAAAAGTATAGGTAAATTAAAAGAAACAAACTTGATTTTTACGACTTCGATGACGAAGACATTAAAAAAAAATAACCAAGGAAAATCCACGCTAAAGGATTATGATTGGGAGATGTACACAAATGCTGTCTTTACATGGAAGTGATTTCAAATATTTCTTGGCATCAGTACATACATAAAAAACTCGTAATCCTGAACGCCCCTATATCTGAAAGGATATAGGGGCGCCAACTTTGTCTTCTGCCTTCTCAACAAACAAGAAACATGTTGCTCCAATCATAATAATCTGTAGTTATTAAAATATCCTCACCGCTTGAGCCAGTTATCCAAAACACGAAAACACCGAACAAACAAATCGGGATCGCTACCAACGGTTTTATGATCATCTTTTGTTATTTCCTTGTGTTTCTGAAAAAATAAGAAAAAAGACGATAATATTTATTTCTGTCTGCAATTATCCGGCTGAAAGTTACACTTGTTTGTCTCAGAGAAGGGACGAGCATTAATCAATCATATATTCCAACTTAAGAAAAAAATCTTTAGAACTGTGTTTGGGTCGATTTCCTTTCGAATAGGATGCAGGTGACCAACATTTTACCTGGAGCGACTGCCTTTCTAACCTCCACAATCCAGTAACCGGTCAACACGGTCACCCATTGCAAGATATTTTTGGCTTTTCTGACTGACCGTAAAGACTCTCCAAGATCTACAAATATGACAGCCGGGACCATGGACTTCACGCGGACGAGCCTTGATGATAATTCTGCGTATAACTAGCTGTTCCACGCGGCTTCGCTCCTGTCAACTGGCTACCTACCTACCCTACATACATGAATGTTGAGTAACTTTAACCGCTTACGCAGCGCGCGCAACGGAAGCTCTCAAAAAGGAATAATTATTCCCGTTTTTGCAACATCTTTCATTTATGCTCCGCTCCTATTGGTCTTAGCGTGATGTTATATAGCCTATAACATTCCTCGATAAATGGACTTGCCAACAAAAAAAGAATTTTTCAATTTCAACCAGTAGTTCCTGAAATTAACGCGTTCAAACAAACAAACAAACTCTTTAGCTGTATAATATTAGCTTTATATTATTTGCTATCACACTCCTGTACTAAACCGCAATGACACAAAAACATAAACATCCATAATTCTATAATAATAATTAAAACCTGATACCTTTGAAATAAATAGAACTCAACTGTTGGAAACACTGATAAACACTGCACTAACAACACCGCTTCTTACTTTTTGAAAAAATTAGGACTGCTTCTAAAAAAAATATTATTATTATTTAAATAATTCTTTTTTAATACTTATAGTCTGTTCTTCATAAGAATATGGACACTACTATATCATTTTCCCACTAAGTTTTAGCTAAATATCTTGGCTTTTATTTTTTGATTAGGCTTTTGTGTATGTTTGTGTGTGTAGGTGTGTAATAATGGCTGAATCAGGTTTGAGTGTGCAACTTGACAGGCTACTAATACTTAGGGCAGTCTAAAAGTTCGTGGCATATTTTCTTATAAAGAAGATGTATTTTAATGAAATCAAATATGATTATTTGAGTACACAGGTACAAGATAGCTATTATAAAATAGTGCAGTTATATATGTGCGCTGCTCAGTAAGAATAAAGGAAATTATTAACAATAATTAAGAATATCTATTTAATATAATAGTACCTGGGCGACCGAGCTGTGCTCGGGTGAAAATAGAGAAAATGATGTTCTCAAAAAAATAAATCTAGATGATTTGTCGCCGAAGCAGGATGTCATGCTAAATTTCATGAAAATCTTTGGAGCCGTTTCCGAAATTCTGATTATATACATCATCATCATCATCATATCAGCCGAAAGACGTCCACTGCTGGACATAGGCCTCCCCCAAGCGTCGCCACATTGACCGGTCCCGTGCGTCTCGCAACCAGCGGATCCCCGCAACCTTCACCAGGTCATCGGTCCACCTAGTGGGAGGCCTTCCAACGCAACGTCTTCCGGTTCGCGGTCGCCACTCCAGAACCTTTCTGCCCCATCGGCCATCCGTTCTGCGAGCAATGTGCCCTGCCCACTGCCACTTGAGTTTGGCAATTCTTCGGGCTATGTCGGTAACCCTGGTTCTCTTGCGGATCTCTACATTTCTGATTCGATCACGCAAGGAAACTCCGAGCATAGCCCTCTCCATTGCCCTTTGAGTGACTGTAAGCTTTCTGATGAGGCCCATTGTAAGCGACCACGTCTCAGAGCCATATGTCACTGGCAACACACACTGGTCATAGCCTTTCGTCTTGAGACACTGTGGTAAGTTGGACGAGAAGATACCGCGCAACTTCCCGAACGCTGCCCAGCCGAGTCGGATTCGACGGTTGACCTCTTTCTCGAAGTTGGCCCTACCCAATTGGATCGTTTGTCCAAGGTAGACATAGTCGCCCACACTTCGAGTGTAGAGTCTCCGACCTTGATAGGAGTGGGTGTAACATGGGCATTCAACATCACCTTGGTTTTGTCCATGTTCATCCTAAGACCCACTCTTTCGGAAGCTCTACTGAGATCATCGAGCATTGTACTGAGGTCCTCCATGGTCTCAGCCATAACCACTATATCGTCGGCAAACCGAAGGTGAGTGATGAACTCGCCATTGACGTTGATGCCTAGCCCTCTCCAGTCCAGAACCTTGAAGACATCCTCCAGTGCAGCAGTAAACAGTTTCGGAGATATGACGTCTCCTTGTCTCACACCTCGCTGCACAAGGACTGGTTCCGAAGTCTGATCCTGAAGTCGAACTGACATGGTAGCGTTTTTGTATAAACACTTCAACACTTCGATGTACCGGTAGTCAATTTGGCACCGTTGGAGAGACTGCAATAAAGCCCAAATCTCGATCGAATCGAAGGCTTTCTCGTAGTCCACAAACGCTAAGCAGAGAGGCAGGTTGTAATCTTCGGTCTTCTGTATAACCTGGCGCAGCGTATGTATGTGGTCTAAGGTGCTGAAGCCCTTACGGAATCCGGCTTGTTCGGGAGGCTGGAAATCGTCAAACCTGCGCGCGAGACGATTCGTGATGACTCTTGAAAACAGTTTGTAGACATGGCTAAGAAGTTTGATGGGCCTATAGTTCTTCAGCCGGGCATTGTCGCCCTTCTTGAAGAAGAGTACCACCACACCCCTGCACCATGCCTGTGGCGTTTTGCCCTCGAATATGACGGAATCAAACAGCTTCTGAAGGGTCTTAAGAACCGGTTTTCCACCCGCCTTCATGAGTTCAGCCGTGATTCCGTCGTCACCCGGTGCCTTGTTGTTCTTAAGCTGTTTCAGAGCCATCCTAATCTCATACAGGCTGACGTCCGGAATGTTTTCGGTATAGTGTCGGGTCAATCTAGCTCTAGGGTCATTCGCTAGATTCGCGACGGGTTTACTGGTTGACGTGTACAGCTGCCCATAGAATCTCTCGATCTCCCTCAGAAGCTCTGGTTTGGCGGAAACGATCCTGCCATTATCGGTCTTCAGTTTCGTGAGCTGGCTCTGCCCAATAGACAGATCTCTTGCAAAGACCTTGGAGCCCTTATTCCGCTCAATCGCGTCTTTAATACGCTCAGTATTAAAGCGGCGGAGGTCGCTTTTCAAGGATTTTGAGATCCGTCTATTTAGCTGCCGGTATTTCAACCCATCGATTATATACATATATACAAGAATTGCTCGTTCAAAGGTATTAGATTATAACACAGTTCCTTAACTTTGAATTTATTTAGCTTCAAATAAATGGCTTATCTTATCATGTAGAGGGGCCGAGAAATAACTAGGACACTTCGTCCCTTTGGGATATTTTGTGGTCCCCTAGATAACTTACTTCTCCTCAATCTCATTGACCACCTTCTTCATGAGTTTTACAACGAGTTTAGGATATATGAGCCTATAGTCTTCTGGTCTTGGATATCCAACCCCTAGGAAACTCATTCGCTTACTAGCCAGTGCATCGCATGTGCACAGAAGATGCTCCATGCGTTCCGTATGTTCCCCGCAAAACCTACACATGGGTGTCGCGGTTAGACCCATCTTCATGAGCAAGTCCAACGACTTGCTCATGAAGATGGGTCTGTGAGTTGTTTACACTTACAAATCCGCTTTCTGCTCGGGGCCTTCACTGGCCACTTTGGAATCAACATTCCAAAGAGGCCAGTGAAGGCCCCGAGCAGAAAGCGGATTTGACCCAGCTCATATTCCAAATACATTCCCGTGCTTTGAACGTAGAGACCAGAAAATTATTAAAGTGTTCCAGACCGATATTAGGCAGCCATTGTGTTTGTTGTCTGTGGTCTGCAAACTCCTTGAATGTGGCTTTCACGAAACACGTCGAAATGCCTACACATAGTTCTGGTTCAATTAATTACATTACAACAAATAACAAACACAAAAAAGACAACAAATACAACAAATAGACAATAAATTATCAAAGATCCTTCAGTATCCGAAGAAAAATTACGCAGTGCCATATCCAGCCAGAAACGAGCCAGTGGTCAACACAACAGGAGCGTGCAAAACTCTCACGCAGACTTATTACATATACATAGACTAAATATCTGTGTTGGTGTAAAAGTGGAACTGCAAGCTATTATTTGATTGTAGACTGGTGCACTGCTTAGGCATATTATTCTATTCGAAATGTTCAGTTCACAATTTATCGAGAATTTAGATATTGAGAGAATGAAATAGATTATTATCGAGATGGTTCATAAACTTTGCAATAATTTGGTGAAGTATATAATTCAAATACTCATCATGGTAAGGGTATATGTATTTTAATTTATGACATTGTATAAATTGTATTCATATGTGATGATATGATTGCATTGCGTAAGAGAACCAGGGTTACCGACATAGCCCGAAAAATAGCCAAACTTAAGTGGCAGTGTGCAGGGCACATTTCTCGCAGAACAGATGGCCGATAGGGCAGAAAGGTTCTGGAGTGGCGACCGCAAACCGGAAGACGTTGCGTTGGAAGGCCTCCCACCAGGTGGACCGATTACCTGGTGAAGTTGCGAGACGCACGGGACCGATCAATGTGGCGTCGCTTGCGGGAGGCCTTTGTCCAGCAGTCCATGATGCGCAGAATGCGGGGGAGCGCCAACAGCATTATGAAGGTACAAAATACAAATACAAAATCTTTATTTCTGAACCAAAATGTTTTACATACTTTGGTGATTGGAGCCTCCTTTTAAGCAAGTAATGCCTGTGTTAGGAGACTCCGCTCTTCCACAGCAATATACAATTCATTCAGTACCTTAGATATAACAACAACAGATATATGAACAGATTTTATTTTGTTACTAACGTAGCTTATAAGTAGGACGTACTAAAAACATAAATACGTTTGTTACTAGTTTGTAGGTAATGTCTACTAACAATATAAACAAAATGCCTCTAAGTTTGTTACTAGCATAGTTTATAAGTAATGTGTACTAACAATCCAAATAAAATATCTCTGCGTTTTTTACTAACATAGGTTATAAGTAATGTGTACTAACAATCCAAATAAAATATGTCTGCGTGTTTTGCTTACATAGTTTATAAGTCGTGTGTATTAACAATAACATTTAAAAAAAATATCGTGTCTACCTTTATTGCTCACACAGTTTATAAATAATATACATACTAACAAATTATGTTTTTTTTTTTTTTTGTTGGTATACTGATTTTCAGGAGTATTTTAGGGTTATCTTGAACTCAAGTTTGCCTTGCAAAATGATATTGAAAAATATTGATATTTTCTTGTAAAATAATATCAGTTTTAAATAGTTTTGGTCTCCTAACTTAACACTAATCAAGCATATTGAATAACATCAAATAGAAAGACGACCTGACAACTATGACGTCATTGCTATCATTAATATATCGTAAAAAAGGGATAGTGTGTCCTGTACAGCTAGCTCCGTATCTCTCTCACAATAGAATCATGATGGCATTGCCACATTATAGAAGGCGTTTGTTCCCACTAGTTCTACTGAACAGTTCTACGGTAGAACTAATGGGATTTTTTTCCCACTAGTTCTACGATTTTAGGTATAACAAAATAGTGGAACTATTGGGATTCTCTATTTCCACTTGTTCTACTGAACAGTTCGACGGTAGAACTAATGGGATATTTTGTTCTCACTACTATTAGGTTTTACCGGTACATTGAGGTGTAATCAGGGTCAGAAATGAAAATATCCGCAGGAGAACCAAAGTTACCGACTTAGCTCGAAGAATTGCCAAACTTAAGTGGCAGTGGGCAGGGCACATTGCTCGCAAAACGGATGGCCGATGGGGCCGAAAAGTTCTGTAATGGCGAACGATAGAGTCTCCGACCTTGATAGGAGTGGGTGTTACATTGACCATGACCTTGGTTTTGTCCATGTTCATTTTAAGACCCACTCTTTCGGAATCTCTACTGAGGTCATCGAGCATTGTACTGAGGCTCTCCATGGTATCAGCCATAACCACTATGTCGTCGGCAAACCGAAGGTGAGAGATGTACTCGCCATAAACGTTGATGCCGAGCCCCCTCCAGTCCAGCACCTTGAAGACATCCTTCAGCGCAGCAGTGAACAGTTACGGAGAAATAACGTCTCCCTGT
Source organism: Anorthoa munda (assembly GCA_945859665.1). NCBI lineage: Eukaryota > Metazoa > Arthropoda > Insecta > Lepidoptera > Noctuidae > Anorthoa > Anorthoa munda. The sequence continues at coordinate 55,413,445 of OX243894.1, read as the reverse complement.
CTCACGCCGCGCCAGGGAAGGATTGGTTTCGAGGTCAGATCCTAAAGACGGACTGACATGGTGGCGTTTTTGTACAAACACTTCATCACCTCAATGTACCGGTAAAACCTAATAGAGATAGTGAGAACAAAATATCCCATTAGTTCTACCGTCGAACTGTTCAGTAGAACAAGTGGGAATAAAGAATCCCAATAGTTCTACTATTTTGTTATACCTAAAATCGTAGTACTAGTGGGAAAAAAAATCCCATTAGTTCTACCGTAGAACTGTTCAGTAGAACTAGTGGGAACAAACCATAGAAGGGGGCAGCAGAACTTATCTACAACGTTGATGATAATGGATCGTACGCCAGTTTCTTCTAAAGCTGGCACTCTGCGTACTCTGCGTACCTCCGAAGCCATTTCCTGCCATTGGCTGACCGGTTGAGGGGGGCGGAGCAGTCGTTACCCCCATTACCCTTCACCATCATGTAGTCGTAGCAGTCCGTGACACCATCGCCGTTACAGTCCTGGAATTGGAAGGTCTGTTATGGCCCATATTCTAAAATGAACTTAGCATAAAGTCTTACATAACAAAACGTCTGTATTCCCTGACGGGTCAGGCAAAGGTTCACTTATATGCTTATGCTTGTTGTGTGCTCTAATGGCTTGTGACAAATAAATGTGATTTCTTTCTTTTTTTTATTTCTTTATATCCACATTTCGCCAGTTTAGTCTAGTCAACATATGCTTTTCTTCTCAACTTTTTTCAGCAGTCTCAGAAAAATATGAACGAGGTGTCATTCGATTCGGAATAGCATGCTGATGATTTTTGAGAGAAAGAGTGCCGCTCGCAAAAAATGCAAAAGTTAGAGATAATTTACTGAAAAATAAAAAGGGGTTTGGTTTTTTACAACCATCTCAAAAATGAATTACGATTTTTGAAATCCAAAAAAAGAGATTAAAAAAGAAGAGAAAAATGTTCAAAAGAAAATTCTAACAATCAGAACTGTAGGACCAATATTATAAATTGCCCAGAGGGGTGAATTTCATATTAAATATGAAAATTATGAAATGAAAAAATCAGGCACTTACTGGATAGATGAATGAACAATAATCCGTCGGCAAAATATTATTTCTCAAACATGCATAGAAATATTGTCAATATTTAAAAAAAAGAACACGCGAAGTACCGAATTTACGGACAAAGAAAATCAAATACATTGCTGGAGAGTTTTTTGAATTTGGAACATTACAACGCTCCAGCAATGTTGTATGCAGCAACGCTCCAGTAATAAAACGGCGTGCAGGGGTTATTAGATACTCTTTGATTGGATCTCTTTTATCATTCTTGGCATACCAAAGTATGTCTCTTTGCTTAGTACAAATGGCGTTCACGTGTTTGTATAGCCATAAATGCGTTTGCCGGCACAGATGATAAATAGAAAATCGGTGGCAAAGCTGAAAATTCGTCTTGATTTGTTATTTAAATATTTAATAAATATAAATTTAATAATTAAAATGAGTTCCAACGGTTCAGAGAGTGAAATGGAGATTGATTGTACTCCACCAGATTTAAGATCAAAAGCCACATTGGCAATGGAAAACCTGCTTCCAGCGAAGTCAAAAGAAAAATACATGAAAGTATATGAAAATTATATGATTTAGAAAAACGCATATACGGCGATAAAAAAGTGAAATATTCACTTTTTTATTGCCGTATATGCGTTATCCGAAACAGTATATTTGGCGTATTTTAATGAGATTGCTAAAACTAAACTGCCATCTACATTGTGGGCAATTTATTCCATGCTGAAATGTACAGTTCATGTCAAAAACAGCATTAACTTGAAAAATTATGGAAATTTAACTACTTTTTTATTTCCCTGCATTCTTTTGAGAAAAGCACTATATGCCTCGGCGGAAATGGCAATTGCCTGTCTCGTATTAGCAAAGTCCTCGCCGACGGCTCGGCCTTCAAACTCATACTCGACCTGCAATTCCCCTATTACTGGTCATTGCAATAATTTACTATTAATAGTTAATTTTGAACTTGTTAATTAATAGTTTTTTTTTTTCTCCTTTAACATGAATATTACTAGTGTGATAATTGTTGAAGCGTTTAAGAATACACCCCGCTGTGAAAAAAGCAAAAAAAAATAACAAATAAGGATTTGTTGACTAGATTAGTTATGTTTAAGTCTCATGTAATAAGGGGCAAGAATATTGTCAGATGGAAATGGAAATTTACAATCTGGATATTTCTAATCTGGGGTTGCCAGATGGAAATGGCAATCTTCAATCTGAAAATTTTTAATGTTGGGTTGGGTAAACTGTTGTTGGGATGTTCCATGGAAAACCCAATAACCCGGACACCTAACCCAGGATCATGCTGAGGCAGATGATAGATTATGATTTCGCCCGAAGGATTCCTGTCATTTCTATCCAGACCAGAACCAATACAGACCATTGCTTGTTGGTTCTATCCAGTTCGTCTCACTATCTTTACAAGGTCTACCGTAATAACTTTTGTGCACTGAGTCAGAGCTCTACATTGCGTTTGTTTTGGCAAAACAACCACAGCTAAAGCTAAAGTTATCAAAAAAAAAATTTCCGTTATGATACATACTTGTGCGTATTTCAGCATATATCCTTCAATGCTTCTTTTCGAGCATTGATAACTTTTAGTGCAGTCCTGCCAGGCTGAAAAAAGTATAAAAATTTATTACAGTTGTCGTAAAAGACTAGAAAAATAACAATTTATTCAATAGCAATGTTTTGTAAAGGGGATGAAGCTTGAATTAAAAGCCACCAGGCTACATAATCTGGCTGCATTATTCTCACTATTCAATCTGTCAAAAAAACAACCCCCTCTTGACCTTTTGATATTTTTGATACATTTTAAGGCATTGCTTTCATATTGCGTTCGATAATTATAATATATCATAACTTATATTTATAGGTATGCATGTCAGTTATGTGGCAAATATATACTTTTCCTTTCTTTCTAAGATGCTAGAAACCAAGACCTCTGAAAAACACAGACAGAAATAAACTTAGAACTGATATAAAATCACTTTTTGCGTCGGGGGTAAAAATACCCGCATCGGACCAAAAATCATACACAATGAGAAGCTTTGTAAACTTACCATTTTTCCTCTCTGGACTATCACCAGGCAGGACAATCCTCCCAGCATCTGCCCAGAAGACCTTGGACATGTTGAAGGGCCCGCAGTAGCCCCCAGTGCACCCATTGGTCAAGTCGCATTCAGTTATAACATGGCAAAGACATCTGTAGCAGTTTTCTGACAGATTGAGGATGAAGATCTGACCTGGAATTGAGAAGGTAGATTTACATCAGGGGTGATCTTTTAGACTAATATTATAAAGAGGTAAAATTGGAAGGTTCAATAATTGAAACTATTGCGCTCTAAATATGGCTTTCATATTTAGTCAGTGTTGACCAAGAAGTTTTTCTGGATCTCATGAAACACAGTCAAGATGTTCCATTGTTATAGGCCCCAAAAATTATAGGCCTGTGTCAATCTTGATAGATCTTATGAAGGTGTTCGAAAAGTTAATTCTCAACCAAATGTTACGTAATTTTAATAAGCATCCATTCTTTCATCTTTCATGATCAACAGTAGGGTTTCACCAAAGGGTGTTTGTACAACTGACGCTGGTGTCACCCTATTAAAGAACATCTTTAACGCCTGGAAAAAAAGTACAAGATGCCATTGGAATTTATTGCGACCTCTAGAAAGCTTTCGATTGCGTTTGTGTTATAACTTGAGCACTATGGGATTAGGAATACTGCCCTTGAGTTACTAAGATTTGAAAGATAGGTTAAAGTTCAGGTAAACGTTGAAATTCATTGGGATCTAAAATGACAATGAACGTCTTCAAGGTTCCAGGTCTACACCTCTTTTTAGTTTACATAAATTGTTTGTTGCAATTACTACAAAATCAACCGCAGAGGCGCAGACGGTATTATTCGCTGATGTCACATCATTGATATTTAAAATAGATCGACGGTCACGAAATTGTGACAACGTGAAAACCTCTATTGGTCGAAAATTGGTTTACGGCAAATAATTTGGTACCAAATAAAAAAAACAAACATAAGTATATAGAAAAAACGAGTGATGGGGTCCTATTTTATTTTCTGTACCTTGACACGAAGTTACGCCACTGATGGAAACATGCTGGTCTTGTGCCACCGAATAACATTTATGCAGACAAAAACAAACTACAGTTGATTTAAATATAATTCATAATTGAATTGATTTTAATTTTTTATAAAATTAACTCACACACTGTCCCATTGCCGCTGAATTAATTTGCCAATGTTTGCAATATTTTTAAGTATGTGAGTACCATGTTCCTATCTATCAATGACTCAATTATTATTTTCAGTAAAGTATGAAAGAATAAGACGTTTTGCGCTGACCTCAAAAAAAATGGGATTTGGGCAAGAGAATTTAATATAATAATGTGTAGATTTGAAGTTATAAAATATCCTCACCACTTGAGCCAGTTATCCAAAACACGAAAATACCAAACAAAGACATCGGGATCGCTACAAACGGTTTTATGATCATCTTTTGTTAATTCCTTGTGTTTCTGAAAAACAACAGAAGTTTTGTAATTAGAAGCTGTAAAAGGATGATTATTATGCTTGTTTCATAAAAACCAAACATAAATAAATTATTTTCTGCCTGCAATTATCCGGTTACAAGGTTTGTTAACTGTGTAATTTGCAACTATATTGACACCATGACCATATTGTCCTAAATTATTTGGAGTCGGCATAGCATTAATTACCTTATTTTTCCACACTTTCCTTATGTTCCATACTATTTAAAAAAAGTGTTTTACAATATTTGTTAAATCTACATTATTTACAAATTATATCTGAGGACGATTCACCTAGAATAACAATACTATAACTACTTATAAGTAAAATGTACAAAGAATTACACACAAGAAACTAATAACAGGTAATTTTATTCATTTGATTGATAGCAAGAGGAATATACATACTTACAAATATTACTTCGTTTTAATAGTTGTACGTCCTTAAACAGTGAACAAACAGTGAAAAAATGCGATGTTCAAATAGTTTTTGCTGTCTGAACTTACTGGCTTTTAACAAAAATGAATGTGATATTGAGTTTTTAAAACGTTAATCTAAGAACACGTTTTTCTAGATTATTTTCATTTCCGTGTCTAAAATATTTGCTTAACGTTTAACGCAGTGATTGTACTAGTAGTATCAGAACTACGCTGTACAGGTTTGCAAGTATGCAACACCAATGAAACACCATAAAAAAATGTATAATCCCTCGGCACAAAAACCTCGCGTATATATTTCCCAATGTTAACGCAGTACTGACCGTGCGCCCGCTCGGGGTCAGAATATCAATATTGAACCTCCTTTTGGACAGTTTTGTTTCCATAATATTCTTTGATTTACATATTATGCTATTTCAGTTATGTAAAAATTCCAGTCATCAATTTTTCTGTGCAAAAATGTTTTTAAACATCCAAGTCGTTTTGGAGGAGTATTCAAAAGTAGAGAAAAATATCGTGTTGTTTATTATTTTTTGAATGGACAACTATTAGTTACACGAAAAAAACATGTTTCAAAAATAATGTACATGAATCAATATTTTTTTTTTCAAACCTTGTATCCTAGCCGTTTCGTTTTACGGGACTTAAGCAGTGGAAGGCCCATAAATAAACCTCGTACTCGCTTCGGGAGACCGAACACGATGCTTATTTTCTACTTTCAATAACTCCTCTGTATAATAGCGCTATCAGGAAAATCCCATACTGTTTATAGAATATTTTATTATGGCAGAAGCGACATCATATCTATTAAAAACCGGCCAAGTGCGTGTCGGGCCACGCGCAGTAATAGGGTTCCGAAGTTGCATAATAATGCGGACTAAAAAGAGGGTTTTGTCGTTGTTACATGAACATTAGAACGGTTTCAGCGGCTCACAAAGTCTAAAAACGGGCCCACATAGGATGATGTATTTTTTTAATCTATATTCTCGCGTTTGACCACTATCTTGCCTGATGGTAAGCGATGATGTGGTCTACGGTGAAGCACGCTTGCCTAGATGTAATCTATTCACTCTTGACTTAAACTAAATAAGGACTAACTGGTAACTGAAGAAGGAGTTATAAAATCCTACTTTGCAACTGAAGTTAGAAAAATATTATCTATTTGAGTACCACCGCGGGTGCGAATTGCGAAAGAAGCCGATACGAGCGCGCGTTAGAGCCATGGGGAATGGTATAGTTCGTTCCTGGATCCTTACGTGCACGCTCCTTATTTATTTCTCTTTCGGAATTAGAAAAAAATCGTACGTATTCACCTTTAATCTGCTGTAATACCGCAGATTAGAGGTGAATCCTATAATCTGCGGTATTCACTATTTAATTCTGGAAAGTTTTACGCTACTCAATTAGTGATGAAGTCGGGTCGAATATTGACTTTATAGAAAGATATCGACAAAAGAAAATAAGTAATTTGCTTGGAAATCGAATCTAATTTGACTTTACTTTTACGTTTTAATTACAAAACGTCGAAAATACTTCTGCACTAACACAAAATAGACTCCACCGCGCGCATGCGTCGTATGGACTACGGACTGGTACTGCCAACGACTCCAGCCACTTACACAGCTTAAACATTATTAATTTAGAAATCATTATTATTAAGGAGCTTATGATTTTATTTTTGTATATTTTTACATGGTTCATAATCATATATTTTCTATCTGTTTTACACAGCTAACAACGTTATTTAAGTAATTTTTGAATGGCACTTGTAAAAAAATTTTACTGTGCCAAGTACATTTTATAAGTTGGTCGACTATTACTCGTAAACTTGTAAAGCCTGTTATGATTTCATTTTTGTATATTTTTACATGGTTCGTAAGCATTATATTTACTTTGTTTTACACAGCTATCAACTTTATTTAAGTAATTTTTGAATGGCATTTGTACAAAATTTTTACTGTTTCAAGTACATTTTATAAGTTGGTCGACTATTACTCGTAAACTTGTAAAGCCTTGTTATCCGTGATAATTTTCCTTTTAATTTCGTTATATTTGCTACTGTCGTGAATTTTTTCACATAGCCAAGAGCAACCATTTCGCTGGCAGGGGGGGGGGGACACTTGACTCTAACATAAATTTGCAACTTAAAGTTTAATTTTACGCAAACGAATCTCTGAATCGAAAAATGGTTTTAACAAACCCATAATATTTTTGAATGGCCTATCCAACGATACCCAACACCATGGGATAGATAAGAAAAAAAAAATACATCCTCACTTTTCGTCTATGGGAGGTAACCGAAAAAAAATTATTTTTCATGGTTTTATGTTACCACTTTGTCGGAATTATTAATATGTATATACATGCCAAATTATAGCTTTCTAGTACTTAGATTCTCTGAGCTAAGCTGCGGACGGACAGACGGACAGAGCGAAACTATAAGGGTTCCTTGTTGACTTCGGAACCCTAAAAAGCGGTCTTGAGCAATATGCATTAGTATTATTGGAATATTACTTATAAGTGATGATGAGTACCTAGGTACTATTATTTCCTTATAAGACTTTGTTCTACCTATTATACTTAAAGATACTATAGAAACATAGAGGAGCGCTGATGATAATTCCGGGTAATATAAATATAATTTGGTTTCACACTCCTGCACATTTTTTTTAATGAAAGCAATGTTGCCTCACACTAGGAATTTCTTCCTGTATCGTGGGTGCGTTTACAAACTTAAAAACTCACATACACAAATACCCAGAGTCGGAACAACTATCTGTAGGTCATACAAATATTTGTTCCGTGCGGCAATCGAACCCGCGACACGCAGCGCAGCAGTCAATTGCTCAACCACGCACTGCGCCAACCGTGCGAGGACATTTAGACATCTATAATGCATAATAAAAATAATAACAACCTTTTAAATAAATTGACCTCAGCCACCAGACACACTGATAAAAACACTTCCGCAAAAATCCTTCTACTTATTAATATTTGAGAGAGAAAAAATTTGACTTCTTCTAAAAAAATATCGAATTAATAATTTATTATTTAAATAATTCTTTTTTAATGGACAGTCTAATCTTTGTAAGATTATGGACACTACTGCATCATTTTGCCAACTTGTTGTATGCCTCTAAGTTTATCCTAATTTTTTTTTTTGTGTGTGAGTGTATTGAAAATATGTACGTACATATATGTGTGTAGGTGTATAATAATAACTGAATCAGGTTTGAGTGTGGATTTTAACACGCCATAGGTCGATTCGGTGGCTTTGGCAACGTTATTTGGAGTAAAGAGTACGAGCTGTTAAAGATAACAATGTAAAATGGGTCTAAATGCAACATCCATGTGCAGGTTGTACGGGTCCGTGGCTTATGCCCCCAGTGGTCGACGCACCCGTGGCCTATGCCCCCGATTCGATAAATTTAATATAAATATTTTTTTGTGCTTTTTCACTTAGTACAGTAAATGAGAAAAGTGTTTCACCATAATAAAGTATTTTTCCTTGCTAACCAAAATTTTTCTATCTTATAGCAGAGAAAATAGATCGTCACTTAACCTTATCCTTACACACCTTTTTCTCCGTTAAAAGCATTACATATTATGTACAAACATCCAAAAAATCAAAAAGACTTCATTTAAAATGTTAGTGAAAGTTGTTATTATACATTCCTGTGAGCAGACGAAAGAACAACACAAGAAATAATGATAAAATGATTGCCCATTTGACTGAACAGAACGAAAACAAAAAAATTACCATAATCATGTTTTTAGAACAAATCCGCCCATATGTGGCAATCAGTCCAAAAAGTCATTATTTAACTTACTTATAACTCACTTAACTATCTTATATATATATAATTATAGTCAAAAGAGATGATTTTGCTAGTATACTATTTTGAAGTTTTAATTTTTGGAATTATAATTTTTATATTTGTTTAAGTTTTTACACTTGATTATTTTTTTGCTTAGAAAATTTTAAAACATTTGACTTGTAAAAAAATTGTTTATTATTTGATTCAAGCCTGATTATTTTGTTTTGTTATTGCTATTGGAACTGACTGTTATAATTAGTTAAAATAATTCTCATTTGTTTATAGTTTCATAGTTGATTACGTTTAATTATTATTGTTACAAACATAAAAAGAACATATCATTATGTTAGAAGTTAGTTGCTCTGCAGTAATTTTTAAGACTGACTATTTAAAATCACTTTCTTATTTTATTACATTTAAGACTGATTATTATAATTAAGTTGAATGATTATCTTGATTATAGGTGATGAAAACTGTGATTTATATACAATTTTTTTACTAGATTTCTTATTGAGATAAATAAATCAATATTGAAAAATAACTAAGACTTTCATTTTTCAAAAAATACAACCAATATTTTCTTTTTACCAATATTTAGCATTTCTTTGTTTTAAATATAATCATGATTTAATATTATAAAAAATATAACAATCAATATACATTTATTATTTTTGTACAACATTTTTGTGCCTGACAGTATATTTGATCAAAAACTGCTTAGAAATAATTTAATCGAATCGGGGGCATAGGCCACGGGTGCGTCGACCACTGGGGGCATAAGCCACGGACCCGGTTGTACGGGGAACATACAGAACGCATGGAGTACCTTCTGTGCACGTGCGATGCACTGGCTGGTAAGCGAATGAGTTTTTTAGGGATAGGATATCCAAGACCAGAAGACTATTGGATCATATCTCCTAGTCTCGTTGTAAAACTTATGAAGAAGGTTTTCAACGAGATTGGGGAGGAGTAGGGTATCTAGGGGACCACAAAAGATCCCAATAGGTCGAAGTGTCCGAGTTATTTCTGGGCCCCTTTACAAGATAAGATAAGAACTCTGTCTGTCTTTCTGTCTGTTATCTTTTCATGGCTTAAACCCCTGATTTTTTAATGAAATTTGGTATGGAGTCAGTTCAATTTATTAGTTTTTGCCCGCAGACGAAGCCGCGGGCAAAAACTAATAAATGATAAAGACGGGTATAAAGATTGTTTACTGGTTCTTTGGGGGTATGTGGAACAGGGTGTAAAGTCCCACATACCTCCTTAGAAAAGGGAGGATCCTCCGACCAGACGGGTGTTGTGTTTGGTCCGGGCAACTGCCCAACGGTTATCGTCGGACTGTTGTATACGTTCAAATCGCGCCGAAAACTTTGCTTGCGCGATGCAGGATTTATGTGACGTCATGTCATTAGTTTTTGTAAGTGGCTGTGTCGGTGCCGCTACATCACTCCCCTCCGGAGACCGGAGGTTGATAGCAGGTTGAGTCGTCCGTACATCTTGTGATGCGTGCCTGGCCAGTGGAAGGTTGGTTCCCGTGAGTCGGAACCGGAAGTCGCAGAGTTCGCGGTGAGTCGGAACTGTATGCGGTTGTGCCCCAGTGAGTCGGGGTAATGATGTCCCAGTGAGTCGGGACAGTTTTGCTGGCTCCAGTGGGTCGGAGCGGTGATGAAAGAAGCTGAGGGTGATGACCAGGTATGCGCGTCCGCTGCATGCTGGTGGTCAGGATACCCCCGTAGATGCCGTGGGTACTGGCTGGCTGTGTGACTCGCTGCTCGAAAGCTTGAGGAAGTGATGATGACGTCACGATGAAGTAGCTCTGCACGAAGGCTGCGCTGATGTTCATGTTCGAGGGTCACCAGTTTGAGGGTATGTGGAACAGGGTGTAAAGTCCCACATACCTCCTTAGAAAAGGGAGGATCCTCCGACCAGACGGGTGTTGTGTTTGTCCGGGCAACTGCCCAACGGTTATCGTCGGACTGTTGTATACGTTCAAATCGCGCCGAAAACTTTGTTTGCGCGATGCAGGATTTGTGTGACGTCATGTCATTAGTTTTTGTAAGTGGCGGTGTCGGTGCCGCTACAGTTCTATGCCTTACAGGAAAACTCATGCCGTAGTAAAAAGACAAATTAGTCAGCAAGATCGCAGAGGACTTGAGATATACGTAGGGTTGCCAGGCGTCCGGGTACAGCCGGACACAGTCAGGCTTTTTGTTTGCGTATCCGGCTAAATTAGACGGTGTCCGGTCTGTCCGGCTTTTGTAAGCCTTTTTAAATTTCATAATAATTTTTACTTCATTAAAATTTAAGAAGATTGTATGTTAAATGATAAAAAGAACATGATATACTTAAAACAAATAATTTATTTTTATACTAATACTAAAAACTTAAAAAAACATAATAATGTTAAGCTTTTTTACCCAAATGACCGGCTAAACTGACTGGTCTGTTCAGTTTTTCGATTAGAAGACCTGGCAACCCTAGATATGCGCATGCGCCGCCCAGACGTACAAAATATATATCGTGACTTGTAGAGGTTCGTATGTTATTAGTCTCGGAATATATAAAATAAAACATGAGCTGCTTATTCATATTCATTATCATAATCTAATCCAATAAATAAAAACGTAGTGTCTGTTTGTAATGTCAAAATAACAGCTTTTTACTAAATGCATATACATTATTCATAATTTTTTGTAGACAGGCAAAACAATGTCGTTTTGTTATATATGCATTTAGTAAAAAGCTGTGTTCAAGGTTATCACCAAAACGGCTGGACCGATATAGACGGTACTTTCATTGACGGATAGCTGATGTTACAGGCAACAACTCAAGCTACTTTAATCTTAGATAAAGAATTAGGTTTCCGAGTAAAAAAATAAAACACTTCATTTTTAGTTATACGAGTTTGACGCGGATGAATTCCAGGCAACAGCTAGTAAAAAAGAAATAAAAGAAAAAGTCTACTCTCGTATCATCGTATGATACCTAAAGTGGTCTGCGGAACAGGGTTGAAATTCCCGCAACCCCCATAAAATAAAAACATAAATTCCCCCAAAAACCCACAACATAAACTTTTTTAAACATAACCAATTTTTTTCCTCTTTTATTATTTTCTGCTTAATTGCGTTGCGGGATCCAAGACAGTTAAATTCATTCTCCGTGACTTCGTCGAACTTCATTGCCTCGGCGCTTTTCTGGTGTTCGCCACTGTTGATTCTGGCTATCAGGAGTTGCACTGGTTTGGGAATAGTGCGGTGGGACAGACACAAAAAAAATCGTCCGACCACACAACACTCATTGTTTTTGGTGGGCAACTGGCCGATGGTTGATCTCGAGCTGTTTTTTATGTTAAAATCGCGCGGAAAACTTTGATTACGCGATTTATTTATTTAAATAAAACACGCCAAGAACTTGTTCACATATTAATTTTAGATCAAACATTATTTGATGGTCCTGTTCAAATACTTCCATCACAGGCATATGCATATCATTCTCAGAGGGAGAGCAGTTGTGGTCCAGGGGTAACGGTCGCGACTTACAAGTTTGTTGGTAGACGCTTTACTTTACGTAAATTATTTCGTCACCTCTGCTCTCAAAAAGGTAATCTCATTCGTAAGGAAACCGGCATGTCCTAGAACCAAAAACATTAAAACATGACATCCACCAACAGTCCAAGACGCACCGGGCCGCGCGGTGGATTACGGCCCATTCCCTCTCACAGAGAGGAAGCCTGTATCCCAGCAGTGGGAACATTAGGAGGTTGATGATGACGATGACATCATTTAGATAAAGAATTAGGTTTATGATTATAAGCATTTGAAATATGAAATCGCCCCGAGCGATCTATAAGCAGCCTGACAAGTTGCACACTCAAACCTGATTCAGCCATCGTAACTATTCGTATTATATGCGAAAGTGGCTTTGTTTGTTTGTTTACGCCTTGACGCCCAAATCACTGAACAGATGTTGATGAATTATGGTACAGAGATAGATGGGACCCTGGCATCGAATATAGGCTACTTCTTTTTGCATACTTCTTGAAGTGGGAGATATTTTCCTTTAGTTTATTTTATTATATCGTTCTATTTGCTTACTTACAAAGTACCAGAAGACCAGAACCAAGAAGTAAAGAAATATCCGGGGCTAGAATCATGAGTGGTAGAGACTCAAACTATCAGGAAACCAGAATCACAAGGAGAGAAGATTCAGAAAACACCAGGAAAACAGTATCATAAAGAAAAGGAGCATTTCTATTATTGGAATCATGAGCGATAAATACTCTCAAACAATCAAGATATCAGAATAATAAAAAACCTTTAAATAAAAAAAATAAAGCGACTTCCAAAACAAAACACATCATCATATCAGCCGAAAGATGTCCACTGCTGGACATAGGCCTCACCCAAGCGTCGCCACATTGACCGGTCCCGTGACGCCCCCAAACTTCACCAGGTCATCGGTCCACCTGGTGGGAGGCCTTCCAACGCAACGTCTTCCGGTTCGCGGTCGCCACTCCAGAACTTTTCTGCCCCATTGGCCGTCCGTTCTGCGAGCAACCACTAAAAACAAAACACTACAAAGCGAAAAATAACTTGTATATTGTTTTGTTTTGGAAATTGGTTTAATTTTTAACCGCCTTCGCCATCACGTGTTTTTTTTTTCCTTTATTTTCACCGATATCTCCGTCAATTGTGGACCGATTTTGAAAATTCTTTGATAGAGTATGAAAGTTCCGAAATTGGTCCCAAAATTTGGTGAAGATCTGATTAAGAAATTCGGAGATATACAACAGAAATCTTCAATAAATAACGGCAAATCTCTCCGGATTGCTGCAATCGTATGTCTGTTTATTGTTTATACATAACGTAACGTCATGCCAGTACGCTCTAAAAGAGTACAATTGACCATGGTACACTCTCATTTCACCGGTTATGTTAAAATTTCATGGTATTCGGGTAATCTATTCATGCATTATAAGTACTTTACTCAAGACTTGCATAATAGGTACAACGAAAAAGTGAAAAATTAAAAATTAGTATTTCTTTGTAAAAAAGCTTTTGCTAAAAAGATTTTCATTTTCTCTTTTTTGTTTTGGTATTACCATGAACATACGCATTATTAAGGATAACACAAAAACTACTCGTCAGATCTTGATCAAATTTAAAAAGAACCACATGAGCAGCACCAGCTTTCAAATAAATAAAGAATCATCAAAATCGGTCCACATAGTAGGTTCTGAGATAACAAATAATTATTGAAGTCGGTTAAAAAGTAGATTGACAACCAGAATTGATTGATAAAATCTACATTAACGCGAGCGAAGCCGCGGGCAAAAACTAGTTATTATATACCTACACTCACATATGTATTTACATTACACACAAACACAAAGTTAAAAAAGAGAAGAAGGAAGATACACTAATTTATATAGAACAAGATTAGAGACACAAAACCAGTTGGAAATGACACAGTAGTGTTCATACTCTTATGAAGGATAGACTGTACATTAATAAAGAATTATTTAAATAATTAATTATTCATTGGATATATATATTTTTAAAGAGTCTTAATTATTTTTTAAAAAATTTATTAGTAATGTGAAAGGATTTTGCGGAAGTGCGGCTGAGGTCAATTTATTTAAAAGGTATTTATTAGTCTTTTATTATAAATTATAGATGTTTAAATGTCATCACGAGGATAACAGCAGTGTGATGCCATATTAACGGGCAACTGAGCTCTGATCGGGTGTAAATAGAGAATACGACGTTTTCTAAAAATGAAACCTATCTAGATCGATTTATCGCCTCCGAAACCCCTGCATACTTAATTTCATGAAAATCGTTTGAGCCGTTTCCGATATTCCAATCAAATTAAATCAAATCAAATGTTTTTTATTTCACATAGGCCTACATGGGCACTTATAAAACGTCGACAAAAGGTGCACGGTTCGGGTTGGTCGTTTCCTGTGGAGAAGAACCGGCAAGAAACTCCACGGAGATTCAGATTATATATAAACATATATACAAGAATTGCTCGTTTAAAGGTATTAGATAGATAACTAGATTACCCGGAATTATCTTCAAGGCTCCTCCATGTCTCGGCAATCAAGTGAGATTCTTGATCCCATCTGTCACATTTGTAGATCTTTTAAAATCTTTACGGCCAGTCAGAAAATCTGATACAATCTTGCAAAGGGTGATCGTGTTACCCAGTTATTGGGTTGTGAAGGTCAAACAGGTTTGTCTTTCATATAAATACTGGAATTCAGCTGCATCCATTTAGTTCTCTTCATATACCTACAGTATAGGTACAGCCTGGGATACAGGATTACCTAGTACAGGCATCTTACATTATTATACCTACAATAGTTATCTAAGATTGAAACTGTATTTTTACCTTTCTAATTTCTGAATAAAGATTTATTATTATTTATTTATTATATTATTAATAGGTACGAGCTTTAACCAAATATTGAATTTGAGTTTTTTATTTGCATCCGTCACCTCACACATCAGGTCCAATTGAAAACCAACGTCAGGTTCTAGTTTTCTGGCATTTTTGCTGAACTGGGCCTTTTTGGCTCAGCCGTGAGGCACATTTTCCTGCTTAACTTCTTACGTCAGACTTTACACTTTTTTATTTATTTGTATTTTATCTGAAGTATAATATTATCTTTTTTTCCTTCTTTCTTTTTTAGATAAAACTGGTATAACACAGTAGTTTCTTATAAGTATATTTTTTTTCCTGTTAATTTGCCTTCTACTATATATTACATTTTAACAATACTTTGCATGTTTTTCTAACTTGTTAAGTCAAAAAAAACAGATGAGTTGCTGGAAGAACGTTTTTGTTGCGCCAGTTTTTCTTCAAAGCAAAAAACAAGGAAAATTGTAAAAAATAACACCGAAATTGCAGGTACGTTCACATGGACGCAGAGCGATGCAATTCGACCGATTTACACTTGTTGATTGCCGAGTAATTCCAGAATTCTATTTCGAATTGCTTTTGGCAGTAACAGGAAAAACTATATCCAAATGTAGGATGCATAGCAATATCAAAAACAGCGAATAACCAATATTTAAATCAGTCTGACGCCAATAACCTTTAATAAACCAGATTCTTAGATTTTAATGTTGTTTATGGCGTGTGTTTACTACCTACTAAACTTGATAGTCGATTATATTAGATAATAATAAGTATATTTATTGCCCATTATTAATTTGCTAGCTTTTTTACGCTGCTTCGCCGCATTTTCTTAGCATTTTACCTTTTTTTCCGGGATATATAAGTCTATGGCACTAAGCAAAACAATTAAATTTTATTCAAGAACAATTCACTTGTTCACTGTGTCACATTGTGTTTGAAATTATAATATAAATAAATAAATACAATCACATTCATTAAAATTATAAAACTTACACATTCATAATACAATGATTTTCCTAATACAATTTAAACATTTAATACAGATAAAAATTCGATAACATTACAAGCTATTACATACTTAACATTAACATGAACTAATATCAATTTTTAAAACGTGGTTCAAATATATAGTATGGATCAGCAAATCTTTATATCATTTTTAGGGTTCCGAAGTCAACAAGGAACCCTTATAGTTTCACTCTGTCCGTCTGTCCGTCCGCAGCTTAGCTCAGAGAATCTAAGTACTAGAGAGCTATAATTTGGCATGTATATACATATTAATAATTCCGTCAAAGTGGTAACATAAAATCATGAAAAACTATTTTTTTTTCGGCTACCTCCCATAGACGTAAAGTGGGGATGTATTTTTTTTCTCGTCTATCCTATGGTGTGGGGTATCGTTGGATAGGCCATTCAAAAATAATATGGGTTTGTTAAAACCATTTTTCGATTCAGAGATTCGTTTGCGTAAAATTAAGCTTTAAATTGCAAATTTAAGTTAGAGTCAAGTGTCCCCCCCCTGCCAGCGAAATGGTTGCTCTTAGCTATGTGAAAAATTTCACGGCAGTAGTAAATATAACGAAATTAAAAGAAAAATTATCACGGATAACAAGGCCTTACAAGTTTACGAGTAATAGTCGACCAACTTATAAAATGTACTTGGAACAGTAAAAATTTTGTACAAATGCCATTGAAAAATTACTTAAATAAAGTTGATAGCTGTGTAAAACAGAGTAAATATAATGCTTACAAACCATGTAAAAATATACAAAAATGAAATCACAACAGGCTTTACAAGTTTGCGAATAATATTCGACCAACTTATAAAATGTACTTGGCACAGTAAAATTTTTGTACAAATGCCATTGAAAAATTACTTAAATAACATTGTTAGCTGTGTAAAACAGATAGTAAATATATGCTTATGAACCATGTAAAAATATACAAAAATAAAATCATAACATCCTTAATAATAATGATTTCTAAATTAATAATGTTTAAGCTCGAATAACGCATTGGAGTGGCCGGAGTCGTTGGCAGTAACATTCCGTGGTCCAAACGGCGCATGCGCGCGGTGGAGTCTATTTTGTGTTAGTGCAGAAGTATTTTCGACGTTTTGTAATTAAAACGTATAAGTAAAGTCAAATTAGATTCGATTTCCAAGCAAATTACTTTTGTCGATATCCTTCTATAAAGTCAATATTCGACCCGACTTCATCACTAATTGAGTAGCGTAAAACTTTCCAGAATGAAATAGTGAATACCGCAGATTAAAGGATTCACCTCTAATCTGCGGTATTAGAGGAGATTAGAGGTGAATACATACGATTTTTTTCTAATTCCGAAAGAGAAATAAACAAGGAGCGTGCACGCAACGATCCAGGAACGAACTATACCATTCCCCGTGGCTCTAACGCGTGCCCGTATCGGCTTCTCTCGCAATTCGCACCCGCGGTGGTACTCAAATAGATAATATTTTTCTAACTTCAGTTGTGAAGTTGGATTTTATAACTCCTTCTTCAGTTACCAGTTAGTCCTTATTTAGTTTAAGTCAAGAGTGAATAGATTACATCTAGGCAAGCGTGCTTCACCGTAGACCACATCATCGCTTAACATCAGGCGAGATAGTGGTCAAACGCGAGAATATAGATTTAAAAAAACCATCATCCTATGTGGGCCCGTTTTTAGACTTTGTGAGCCGCTGAAACCGTTCTAATGTTCATGTAACAACAACAAAACCCTCTTTTTAGGCCGCATTATTATGCAACTTCGGAACCCTATTACTGCGCGTGGCCCGACACGCACTTGGCCGGTTTTTTTATTTTACGGTTTCGCACTATATCTGATCCGTGTCGGTGAATTGAGTTCCGAGTTCAAAATGTTCTGAAATATGACGTATAGAGTTCGAATGTAGTGCGTAAGCTTCCCATATAATTAATACTGTGGTAATTTCGCAACAGCCCTTAGGGTTCCGTTTCTCAAAAGGAAACCTGCCAGGATCACTCGTCGTCTGTCTGTCCTTGTGTCAAGACCTTTTTCTCTGAAACCCCTAGATATATCAAGTTATAATTAATATCAGTACCTGGGCGACCTGAACTCTGCTCCGGTGAAAATAGAGAAAACATTTTTCCAGATATGAGACCTAGCTAGACCGATTTGTCGCCCCTGAAAACCCTTTATATTGCAAATTTTATCGAAATCGTTAGAGCCGTTTTCGAGAACGTGATTACAAGTTGGAGCTGATAGAAAAAATCAAAAGATACGGTCGTTTATGTCGCATATTTAACGCATGGCAAGGGAATCAAAGCACAGGATATATGCCGTTGATCTAGAATTTCTTGATTCTTTGATCAACGGCATATATCCTGCAATGCAATATGCAAAGGAAAAAAATCGAAAACTGAAATTTTAGGTAAAAAATTTCAGTTTTCGATTTTTTCATCATAAAATATACCAAAAACTCGATATTCCGTCGGTCAAGAACTTTTTAGCAAGAACGCGTGGAGGTATTAAGTTGAAAGTAATATCATTATACGTATATGTTTGCAATCCCCTGGTGCAAACAAAAACTTTCTAAATCAATGCAATCAAAAGACACGACTCGCACTTGGAGTGGAAAATTATCCATACGAAAAGGATTATTATAGAGATAAATCTGTAACATACATACATACATTCAAAATGTGTTGCATTGGTATTTCATACTTAACCTGTACACCTAGTGTTATAAGAAACTCGAGTATTTTAGTCATCATTTCGAGACTTGAGCAGATTTTCAAGACTAGGACTCGTTTGTCACATGAGTCACATGAGTCCGGGCCCCTTGAGTCTTCTGAGTCCTTTCGAGTCTTTTAAGTTCTTTGAGCTAGAGCTTCAAGAACTTGAGTTGGTGTATTATAATAGGTAATACTGGGTTATTTTATATCGTCATCCATATTTATTTACCAATTGCTATGGATTTAGAGGACTCAGTCATGAATTCTTTTTGGCAGGACTCAAGACTTTTTACAAAAGACTCGAAATTCTGAAAGACTAAGTTTTATTTATAAGACTCGAGTCTTCAAAATAGCACGGGTCTGGTCAATGTAGCGACACTATTGTGGGAAGCCTTTTTTTTGTGTGGGAAATCATAAAAGTCAAAGTGAAATGTATTTATTTCAACTAGACTATCCAATGACTTCTCCCGCTCTGGGTGAAGCGGCAGGGCGTGTCAGACTTTTACTGACTAAAACCCACCCGTGTTTCTTCAACTAAAGGAACACGGGCTTGTGCCAGGGCCGCGGTAACTCTTTTTTACCCGACTGCCGAAGGAGGGTAAAGTGTTTATCAGTCTATGTATGTATGTTTGTTCCTATGTGGCGTTCTAGAGACCAAACGCGTGGGCCGTTTTGGTTCTTACGTCTATCGACTCGTCTTAACCCCGCGAGTGTCACTGGCTACATGAAAATTGAAAAATAGGAAAATGGCGGTTTTTGGGCGCCATATTGTGGGGCCCCTAATTTTTTTTTCTTCCAAACCTATCGTGTGGGGTATCAAAATAAAGGATTTTAATAAGAGGTGATTTCAAAAATATATAACACTTATACGTTTAAATGTACCTAATTTGAAAAAGAATTAACTAAAAAGTTATAAATAAAAAAAGTTGACTAAAAAAATCAAAAAGCCCGACTGCTTGAAAAGGGAACTAAAAAGACGTAAACAAGGAGAAAATCATGCTGTGCAGTCAGAGGATACTTCTGGTTTTGGTCAGCCAGCTTGCGAAGATGTATCCTCCGACAGCACAACATCAAATTTACCCGCGACTCAGACAGGCAATGACTATCATTTGGCTAAAATAATGATGATGAATCTGCGGAACGTTAGTCAGAGACAAATCCAGTCATTGTGTTAAACGTTCTGCAAAAATTTTGGACCTGCATTTAGCGCACAAAAAGCGTCACAATAATACAAATCTGGCAGACCAGTTCTAAGATTACCTGTTTTATGTTTTATCGAAAAAACCTTTTAAATGTATAAGGAAAAATCTCAATATTACCTTTATTTTTAAACTAAAAGGATGAGGAGGAGGGTTTTTTGTAAAACTATTAAAAAGAAAAAAAAGTTATTTTATGTGTAAAAAAATTACTAAGTTTTTACGGGCTTCCTTGATTCCTAATTATGAATTTCCTTGATTAGAAAATCTTTAGTGTAGACAAAATCAAACTTTTCATATTTATAATCGTATTTTTATGACATTCACTCACACTTCCGTTGTTGATGTATTAATTTACAACATCATCATCATAATCATCAATCAGCCTTTTAACATTCACACTGCTGGGACACAGGCCTCCACTCTTTGAGAGGGTATGGACCATAATCCACCACGCGGGCACATAATAAATAATAATACAAGACGCGGGCCCAGTGCGGGTTGGTGGATGTCACATGTCTTAGAATTCTTGATTCTAGATCATGTCGGTTTCCACACGATGTTTTCCTTCACTGTTTTTAAAGCAGTGGTGATAAAATAATTTACACAAATTGATGTGCCTATCTAGGATCGAACCCACGAACCACAACACTAAAGTTGTGGCCGTTACCACTGGGGCACCACTGCTCTTAAATAAGTTAATTTTGCAATATTTGTAAGGTACTCACAGACCAGAGAACATGTTCCTATCTAACAAATAAATTTTACCTGATATTGCTTTCTTCCTTGTAATACTTTGTGGTACTTTGTGGTTGTAATACGTTGTATAGTAAAGTAGGTAGTATTTTCCTAAGTACATCTTCTTAACGTATAATTAATGAATTATGTATACCAAAGATAAATGCAGGCAAAAGGAAATATATTAGGTACTGTTTTGTTTTTCATAAAACAAGAAAAACATCGTTCTTTAACAGCTTCTAAATAAAACTTTTCTTATTTTTTCAGAAACACAAGGAAATAACAAAAGATGATCATAAAACCGTTGGTAGCGATCCCGATTTGTTTGTTCGGTGTTTTCGTGTTTTGGATAACTGGCTCAAGTGGTGGGAATATTTATAATATCTATAAACTACATATTACTATATTATCATTGTACATATTAATGTGTTGGTCATTTTCTTGTACATATCCCAATTTATTTTGAGGTCAGCACAACATCTCTCTCTCTTCTTCTTTTATACTTCACTGAAAGAATAATTGGATCTTACGGACTCTTTTCTTTCTAGTAAGAAATAAGTGCGTTTTGTTTTGTTGCAAGCAACAACTTTTGCTATTTGCAGTTTTATATTACTTTTATTAGAGTTTATTTTCTGGTAGCTAAAGTTTTTGATCAATTTAAAGTTACAAAACTTGTTCGATTTTACCCGATAAAGTTTTGTAATATTTTAACGAGATTAATGTTAATGTTCATTAAAATAAACTGACACATTTCGATTTGTATATGAAGACAAGAAAAACACTCGAGACGAGGAAAACTTACGAAGAAATACCACAAAAGATTTTTGTGATCATCATCTTCACCATCGTTTCAACCGAAAGATGGCCACTGTTGGACATAGGCCTCCCCCAGGCGTCGCCACATTGTCCGATCCCGTGCGTCTCGCGTCCAGCATTCCCGCAACCTTAACCAGGTCATCGGTCCACCTAGTGGGAGGCCTTTCAACGCATCGTCTTCCGGTTCGCGGTCGCCATTCCAGAACTTTTCGGCCCCATCGGCCATCCGTTCTGCTAGCAATGTGCCCTGCCCACTGCCACTTAAGTTTCGCAATTCTTCAGGCTATGTCGGTTTCTTTGGTTCTCCTTCAGATATCCTCATTTCATTTTATTGCTCTTTGGGTGACTTTAAGCTTTCTGATAAGGGCCATTGTTAGAAACCACGTCTCGATCCCATAGGTCATTACTGGCAACACACACTGGTCATAGACTTGGACTTTGGACGAAAACATGCCGCGTAGCCGAGTCGGATTCGACGGTTCACCTCTTTCTCGAAGTTAGACCTACCCAGTTGGACCGTTTATCCCAGGTAGACCTAATTGTCTACAACGTTGAGTGTAGAATCTCCGATCTTAATAGGATTGTGTGTTACATGAGCATTCACCACGACCTTGGTTTTGTCCATGTTTATTTTAAGACCCACTCTTTCGGAAGCTCTACTGAGGCCATCGAGCGTTGTACTGAGGCCCTCCATGGTCTCCCATGGAGGGCCTCAGTACAACGCCAACGCCTCGGTAGAGTGTAGAGCCATGACCACTATGTTGTCGGCAAACCGAAGGTGAGTCATGTACTCGCCATTAACGTTGATGCCTAGCTCCATCCAGTCCAGAACCTTGAAAACATCCTCCACCACAGCAGTGAACAGTATCGGCTAAATAACTTCTCCCTGTCCCACACCGCGCTGGAGAAGTATAGGTTTCGAGGTCTGATCCTGAAGACGGACTGACATGGTGGCGTTTTTGTATAAATGCTTCAATACCTTTGGAGAGACTGCAGTAAAGCCCAAGTCTCGATCGAATCGAAGGCTTTCTCGTAGTCCACGAACGCTAAACAGAGAGGCAGGTTATACTCTTCGGTCTTCTGTATAACCCGCTGCAGCGTATGTATGGTGCTAAAGCCTTTTCGGATTCCGGCTTGTTCGGGAGGCTGGAAATCGTCAAACCTGCGTGCGAGTCGATTCGTGATGGCTCTTGAAAACAACTTGTAGACATGGCTAAGAAGTGAGATAGGCCTATAGTTCTGGCATTGTCACCCTTCTTGAAGAAGAGTACCACCACACCCCTGCACACTGCCAGTGGCGTTTTGCTCTCGAGTATGACAGAATCAAATAGCTTCAGAAGAGCCTTAAGGACCGGGTCCCACCCGGCTTCAGGCGTTCAGCCGTGATTTCATCATCACCTTGTTGTTTTTAAGCTGTTTCAGAGTCATCCTAATCTCTTACAGGCTGACGTCCTGGATGACTTCGGTATAGTGTCATTTGATCAGCCCTACTAAAACATCTGCTTTAATTTAGCATAAGGTTAATAGGGTCTCCCAGACCCACACAAATCGACATTAAAACAATTGCGTTTGCACGTTTCCACGGAATTTTAGCTATCTGCGGACCAATTTTAAAACAACTTCTATAAAAAATCGTGCAAAATTACGCCAATGATTGTCGAATGTCGCATCGAGCCTATCTGTGGGAGTCTTTAATCCCATTTTTCTTATTGTTGTTTTTTTTAATTGTAGATTTGTGACACTCGTTGTAAAATACTGGTACTCCGCTTTATCCGGTTTAAATCCAGCGCAGCTTGAACCCGACCCCAATATATGTGGGCAGAAGCTAGACAGATTGTTATTTTTTTTTGTGTGCTCATTCAAGTCGTAATTAATCAAGTTTGTATCTTTTAACTTAAATATTTTTTGGCGATTCTGCTACAGACAGTTTTAATAAAAATAACAGCTTGTGATTTATTTTAATTCTTTGTTTTTATTCTGACGCATTCTGGCAAGCGCAAGAAGTGGGTACTTCTATGTCTAAAAATTTCAAAATATGAATCAGAAAAAAAATAACAAATAATAAATCACAAGCTGTTAGGTACTAGAAGTGGCACAAAACCGGCAACAATGTAAGGAAACATAGGAAAATTGTTATTCAACAGGTATACCTAACCGGATCAATACATAACCTACCTAAGTTTTTACAAAGGTCAGATAAAAAACTTGAATTTGCAGTTTTGAAAGTACCTAAAATTAAATTACAAATTATCATCAATTTATTTACTAGACAAGGGTCACTCTCTCAGCGATGATCAAAATTTCAAAATGTTTCCGATGATTCAAATTAATGTTTTACTGTTCATGAAAAAAGCCAATTAGCCAGTTTTGAGATGTTATGAGCGCACGCATTGTGAAGACTCGAATACGTCCTAATTAGGACGTAAGTCTAAGTCTTTAGTCTATGTCACGAATGGCGATTGTTGAAACAAAAACAAAATTAAAAAAATGCCATCGTGTGTATTTAGAAAGCGCACCAATTATGATACCAAAGTACATAAAACAAGGGATCTCATACCTTATGTAAGTACGCAATACACCTCAATTTACTTATTTATTACTTTTTATTCTAATATTCTGATATTTGGAGGTTAGAAAAATATTAAAACATTGGTGGTCAGAATAATGTTTACATTCACACGCAAGTGATAAACACTAGCTGTCTCTTTTTTTCTTGTTGGTTTTATCAAGCCATCTCTTTCGACTTGTAGTGAAATGTCAGATGAATGAAAAGTGTGTATGTGTGCTGCCCATAGAAATATAAAATGTGCTGCTGCTGTTGTGCCGAACATTTTTTTCGGTTGTTTTCTATTTTTGTTGTATCTGTTTACTAGAATATCATCGGGTCCACCCTTCAAAATACAAAACTCAATACAAAATTTTATTTTAAAGATTACTTTTGAATTATCAAGCAAAATATGAAGCAACCGTCAGTAGGTCTCTATGGAGATGAATGTGCAAGAAACTCCACGGAAACTTAATAATGTAAGCACAGTAAAAATATACAAAGTCTACCATCTCAATTCCAGGTCAGGTCTTCATCCCCAATCTGTCAGAACGCTGCTACAGATGTCTTTGCCATGTTGTAACTAAATGCGACTTGTCCAATGGGTGCAAGGGGGGCTACTGCGGACCCTTCAACATCTCCAAGGTCTACTGGGCAGATGCTGGGCAGGTCGTCCTGCCTGATGATGATCCGGAAAGAAATCACGGTAAGCTTCTTACAGTTTCTCATTATTTATGAATTTGGTCCGGTGCGAGTATACAATAGAATATATCTTTCAACTACGTAGTAATGTTATCCAGATCACAAAGGACGTTTTGTTTGCTTAGAACCAAAACAGTGCAGAAATGTTATATGAAAACTCATGGTTGCACAGTTTTTCATTAATGCAATGTTTTTTTTTATTTAGATATAAATTTACCACAGAGGTTTAATGTCTCCCATTAAGTTTAATATATAATGTATGCATTAGATCAAAAAGATACTGGCTGAAAATAAAAATCGGCTGAATAAAACTATTATGAAAAAAAAGAAAACAAATGGCGCGCATTTTGTACCATTGTAAAACTTTGATACCTACTTCATATTTAGCAAGAAATGTATAAAAAAATGGAAATAGACATCGATAGCGGTGTGAATTCAACTCCAGAAAGTATAAAAAAGCTGCAAATGCAATTGTTCATAACCTTTTGCTGCAAACGTCGCGGGATAACTTTGTTTTCATTAAAATGAGTTTTATTTTGAGTAAGTACATTTTATCACGGTAGGTAGATTGGTAGTCGAAAGAAAAGTAGATTACGCACCTCGCTAAAGTGAGTAATTAATGCATTCATGTTAATTTACCAACATAACACTCGTGCTAACAGCTAACTCGTGTTAATAACTGACTTTACGCTCGATGCAACAATCTGTTATTACTGTACACCAAAAAAGTTACACACACAGACTATAAAAAAAAGAAAACATCTCTTTTATAAGAAAACTTATTTCTACGTTCACAAAGGCGGTCTTGTTAGTATTTTTACCCCGACACAAAAAGAGAGGACATGTCAGTTCAAAGTTTATTTCTGCCCGTTTTTTCTGTGGTTGCGACTTTTTGCATCATAGAAAAGGTAGAAGAAACAGGAAAAGTATTTATTCGCCACAGAAAACCAGTTTAAATACTTTTCATAACTATAAATTTTGATTATGTTTAATAGGGATGATGACGGGGTACGAAATAACAAATTCTATTTAGTCCGCCGGTTAAATTATCAAAAAAATATTAGTATTTTTTGCTTATTCAATAAAAAATCACCAAGATAAAGCGCATCAAAGTTCGGGAGTGGGGGCTTGTGACGTCACTTCTATGTAAAAATTGTACCAAGGCGTGACGTCATTCGATATTTTAACACACTGTATCGTCATCATGTTTTGTTAACGTGACAAAAAAGAAAAAAATACGTGTCCAATATTTTTTGGAAATCTTACTGACGGACTAAAAATATTTTTTTCACTTCTCATGCTCTGAAATTGCTTATTTGTGCAGGATATAGGCTGCACAAAATCGATTTTTATGCACAAGTGCATTAACGTATCTGCTTATAAATGTATCTATATTAAGGCAAAGAAAATGAGCCATACAGCCAAACACAATAAAAAGTTCACAGATAGAATTTGTTATTTTATAATATTTACTTTAATTTATTTGCCTTTTATGTGTTTTTAAGACATAAAAGATATTAATATTTAAATTCGGTAGGTTATTTAATTAATTTAAAAAAATATATATATTACAAAATGAATTTAATAGTAAGCTGTATAGGTCTGCAGCCCAAGCTTAATATCAATGTTACAAAAATACCGTTAATATGAAAAACAATTTCCTTCAGTATTCAAAACTGTACTAATTTTACTTTGAATATTAATTAAAGAAATGTTATGTTATACTACTGTTTTATTTCCTCGCAATCGAAATGAAAAGCAGAGTTTATAACTCGTCCACAATAGTAGTTTATGCAATGGCCATATAATAGGGGTTATTAAAACACGAGCGTAGGTTTATCAAATGAGGCGAAGCCGAATTTGATAATAATATTACGCGAGTGTTTTAATACCTAATTATATGCCGTTGCATACACTACTTTATCTTCACTCATACAGTTGAAATAAAACAAAAGTGGAAAGGGAAAAATATTTGGTATGGCGGGCAATTTAGATTCTCATTGCGCAGCGCTCGCACCCACAGACAATGAAACTTCTTTACTACAGCCCATACGCGCCAGAAAATTAAAAAGTAAAAGTGTGCTATAAAAATTAAAAAGTTATTTTATGATGCAGTTGTTTGAAAATCGAAGGAAAATGTTGAACTGTAATGTTGTTTTTATTTTTTATTTTACCTATCCACGAATATAAAGTACGTGTTTATACAATATTTTTTGAATTCGTATTTGGAACATTACGTTGTGAGTGTAGATAAAACCATTTTATCCTCGACATTACTATCAACTAATAGTCTCGAATAAAAATGGTTCGTTTTGTGCACTCGTTGTAAAAACTACTATTTATCATCATCCCTATTATCTTACGTAATGTACCCAGTGAATCTGCCATACAAATTGATGGCTAATCACAATTTGCAAAATAATCAAAGTCTCGTTTTTTTTCGGCTTATGTTTTGCTGTTCTGTCGCACAAAAAAATAATATTTTGTCCCTAAATTCACTTAAACACAACAATGTGTTTAGAAAATTTGCCTCTTTCTACTCTTTTACGACAACTGTAGAGATAAAAGCTTGTGTTGTTTTCAGCCTGGGAAGACTGCGCCAGAAGTTATCACTGCGCGAAAAGAATCATTGAAGGATATTTGCAGAAGTTTGGACAAGTATGTATCATAAAGAAAAAAAACTTTTTCAGAGTCGTTGTCCATAACGAAAAAAATTGGTACCTACCAAAGACACCGACTTTGAAAAAGAAAGTTATTTTTCACTTTGTAGTGTTTTTAATTGAAAGTTGGTAGTATTTTTTTGTAATTTTTTATTTAATTTTTCACTTTTTGTTGTACCTAACAGTAACTAGTCTTAAGTAAGGTACTTATAATGCCAGAACAGATTACCCGAACACCATGAAACTTGAACATAACCGGTGAAATGAGAGTGTACACATCTGTGTACCCCTTTAGAGCGTACTTGCAAGATGATATATTATGAAATGGTATAAACAATAAACAGACATGCGATTGCAGCAATCCTAAAAGATTTGCCGTTATTTATTGAAGAGTTCGGTTGTATATCTCCGAAGTCCTTCATCAGATCTTCACCAAATTAAAATGGGACCAATTTCGGAGCATACTCTAACAAACAAAAAATAATTTTCAAAATCGGTCCTCAATTGACGGAGATATCGGTTAATATACACAAAAACTAAAAAGAACATACATGAACTCGAACATAGAACCTCCTCCTTTTTGGAAAGTTAGTTAATGAAAATACAGCTACACAATTAGTACCTATATCTAGCTAGCTTTAGTATTAAGATAGCCAAAACAATCACAATATAGAGCTCTGAGCAACGCTCAAAGGTTATTAGGGTAATCCTTGTAAAGATGGCGAGACGAACTGGATATAACCAACATGCAATGCAACATGCAGGTCTGTACCCAGACCAGAGCCAATACAGACCATTGCATGTAATGTCAAGAAGCTTCAGGAAAAATATTTATCTATCGTCTACCTGAGCATGATCCTGGGTTCAATTCCCAGGTTGGATAAAAATGTTATTGGGTTTTGCCATCATGAGTAGCATGAGGTCCCAGCCCTAACAAAGAAAATTTGGTTCCAATAAATCTCACTAGGTGGCGCGATATGCATCGATTCGTCATTGAATTGTGTGTAAAATTAACATTTTCTAGAATTGATCATGAAAATTGTATGTTCTTTTTTAATCAACTCAACCCTTAGCACAAAATAATAGAATATTGGGCTCTTTTTTCACATTTCAACGATTATTTGAACATATCATTTAAACTTGATTCCAATAGATGGCGCGGTTTTAAATTTCTGAGGCATGCCACTTGATATTTTTTAATATGTATTGTAACACATTTTGGCACAATGAAACTGTAAAAACTTGCAAAAAGAACGCGATCTATAAAAATAATTATCTTAATCAGATGAAAAACGCTAGTTACGTCAGCACGGTTTTTTGTATGGGATGAGGCAACTGTATGCTAGTATTATATTATCTGTGGTAGTAGATTAGGATAGGATGTCAACAGGCTTGCCCCCTGCACATACCCCCCCACCCTCCTACTACATGGGACCTAAACATAATTGGCGGTATGTGGATGTAATGTATGTGGATGTGCACCTCTGCATAACTCGTCAGGGAATACAGGATTTAAACGACTTCAAAATGGAGGAGGTTCTTAATTCGACTGTAGGTATTTTTTTCTATGTGTGTTACATCAAACTTTTTACTAGGTGAACCGATTTTGATAATTTTCATTTTATTTAAAAAAGCTGCTATTTAAATTTGATCAAGATCTGACGAGCAGTTTTTGAGTTATCCGTAATAATGCGTATTTTCATGGTAATAAAGGTACCAAACCTAAAAACTACCGGTCAAGTGCGAGTCGGACTCGCACACGAAGGGTTCCGTACCATTATTGCAAAAAACCCTTCGTGCGCGAGTCCGACTCGCACTTGACTTTTTAGTTTAATGTCTTTATGTTAAGTTTGTTTTGAAATATGGGCCTTAACTGATCTTCTGTTTTCAGGACTGCAACAGCGATGGTGTCACAAACTGCTACGACTACATGATGGTGAATGGTAATGGGGGTTACGGGTGCACCGCCCCCCTCAACAGATCAGCTAATGGCAGGAAGTGGCTCCGGAGGTACGAAGAGTGCCGGTTTTAGAAGAAACAACGTCATTAACTTTGTAGTCAAGTTCTGCTGGCCCCCAAGGCCTATGAAATGCCAATGCTATCATGATACAACAAGTGAAATTAGACTTTAGTTTTGTAGTATACGTATGTTACTTTGAGTTGCTTGAATTTTGGATTATTTGAAGGGTACAGGCAAAAAACAGGCAATGACCTTATTAATAAATTTTGAGAAAAACGCAATTAAAAGTTTAGTAGTATCACGGGGTCTCATTGCTAAGAAAGAAAATTTGGTTCAAATAAATCTCACTAGATGGCGCGATATGCTCCTCCATCTGTTATTTAATGTGTGTAAAATTAACATTTTCTGGAATAGAACACAAAAATTATATGTTCTTGTTTAATCAACTCTCCTAAGTACAAAATTATGGAATATTGGACTCGTAATTCACATTTCAAAGATTATTAGACGGATCATTTGAAATTGATGCCAATAGATGGCGCATTTTTAAATTTTTGAGGCATTTCACTCGATTGTTAAAGTTTGCTTTTTAACACATTTTGGTGCAAAAAAAAACTGTAAAAACGTGCAAATAAATACTAGAAAATAAACCTTCACTATATTTAAAGAAAAAAATATTCACGAACCTAGTAAACCCTTTTACTTGCAAGTCGCTGCTAACACCATCTATCTATCACCGTGAAACTACAAAAAATGTACAAAAAATTGCCAGAATAAGCAGTCGAAAAACGCTAGTTACGTCGGCACGGTTTCTTTGTTTGGGATGAGGTATCTGTATGCTAGTATTATATTATCTGTGGTAGTATGTAATTTTTATTGAGATCATTGTACGCAGTAACTTTTGCATAAAACTAATTAAATGTTTACTATTTAAATAATTGCGTTGTTAACAATGGACTTTTTAGTTATTAAAAATATTTAAATTAAACAAAAACTAAATAAAATAATTTTCATAGAACAAGAAAAGAACCGGGCATGTCCATGACATACCGGTAAAGAAGAAGGATTGTCCAAAGTGACAGTTGTGATTTGGAGGATAGAATGTCTATAAAGTTTGCGGTGTTCTTAAACAAAAGCATCTTTTTGGCGCCTTATTTTTAAAAAAAGTTGGTGATTGAGAATAAAACTACCATAGATAAAGATTTGCTTGCCAATACAAAATTGAAAAATAAAAAAATCTGACATTCCCTGTTCTTTGCCTGTACCAATAATTTGTTGTCGATTGAATTATCGCTGCATAACTTAGTAGAAATTCTTTATTTACAAAATTTACAGCTTCTCGTGACGGGGACTTTACCACATGCATTTATGTTTGCATAACCCTTTTTCATGACGGATTCATGATAGCAATGACTCGTCAGGTCTTTTTGATGTTATACAATATGCTTGATTAGTGTTAAGTTAGGAGACTAAACTATCATAAATTGTTATTATTTTAAACAGCAGTCAATATCATTTTGTGTTCTCTCAAAAAACTCAAGTTCTCCTAACTTGACTTTTTTGACGATATTATCCTAATTTATAAAAAAACTTGGTCGGTTTAGGTGAACAAAATAAATAGCGCAACTGCAAAATACACCCGGTTTCTTGTACTTGTACAAAATATCGATACGTTACAATAGACAAATTATGTGTTTGCTGTTGATATTAATTCATTCAACCAATCACAGCACGTTTAACAACTTGTCACATTAATTTTGCGATATACGTTCCACAAATGGGCGTTAATTTTGTAAAGCGAAAACTACTATAGATACTATAAATAATTTAGCATTTAAAATGACACAAAAATATCTTTGGAAAATATACTTTTTTTACTCAATAATCTTGTCTGAATTTTCTATTGGTATTCCCTGAGTCAAATTACTACTACTGGAGTACTGGCTACTTTATTTGAAAATACGACATTTAACTCTTCAGTTTCAGGACATAGATTATTTATCTAATAGTTTTATGCACACAAACGTACAGAGGCGGACTTAATGGCTTAGGCATTTTCTATCAGTCGACTTTTGGGTGACGCAGAGACAAATAGTGGTAGGTGCAATTTTTACCTTAAGGTTCCCCTAGTCGACGGCACGAACTATTTTGTGAGCGGGTTTAAAATGCATGCTATTTCATCCGACAACACATGCGAAAGAGATAGATGCTGTGATGGGCAGTAAGAAGCTAGGTTGTGAACGAATTATCACTATTGCAAGTCTGTAGCAAAATGGATGATGATTTAGGACGAAAACGAGCGCGCGAAATTTTATAAACCGACCTTTGGGAGTCTAGGTATCATGATAAAATTACTAAATGTATATTTTTAAAATAAAATTATTTACATTGTTGAACTACTAATCTATCTCTGTATGGTGGCCGTTTTGTAATTTTCCTTTTTCTTATGGTATTTATTTCCGCCCAAAGATGCTTTAAAATTAGTGTTGAAATATGGGACTTTCGACGCTCATAACTTACAACTGTGTTTTTTTTTTTCCGTACAGTATAAAGATAAGATAAAGATAAAGATATTTTATTTTGCAAATATGGGTACAAGTCATGGTGGTACACAATAAATAAATACAGAAACAGCCATATTTTGCCAATTACAAGGCATGCAAAAGTACAGAGTTTAAAATTTAATACTATAATTCCATTAAATAATATAAATTTGGTTCATCATTTACTAATAATAATATCAATGTTCAACCATTCAATTCATTCAATAAATAAAATAATTCTATTTCATCAGTCAATAATATCATTAATGTCGCAATTTCTAATAATTATTTAAATACAATATATAAAATAGTCATACAATTTCTTTCTCCAATAAAAAATCTGCAATACTATAATAAACCTTATCTACTAAAAAATTCCGAAGTCTTTTTTTGAATAATGTCAAATTATATTCCTTCCAACAACTTGGTATTTTATTATATATCACCGGTGCCATGCAGCAGACACCCTTGCGCATCAGAGTTGTTTTAGCACTGGGGATACACAGACTAGTATTGTCACGTCTATTCCGTGGAAATACATCAGCCATTCGTGCGAAGCGCTCTGGGTTTAATTTAACAAATACTGCCATTTCTAAAATGTACAAACATGGTAGGGTTAAAAGTTTATATTGTTTAAAATATGGCACGCAGCTATCAGTACTTTTCAATTTAAAAATAGATCGTATGCATCTTTTTTGTGCCTTAAATGCCGTTTCTTTTTCTGTTGAGTTGCCCCAAAAGATAACTCCGTATCGCAGATGGCATTCAACTATACCATAGTACGCAGTAAGGCATGCATCCAGATTTACAATATACGATAGGGTATATAGAGCATATGCAGATGTACTTAGTTTCTTGCAAAGTAACTCAATGTGCTGTTTCCAGCTAAGTTTTTTATCTATTTCAAGCCCTAGAAATTTTGTACTAACTACCTCGCTAATTTTATTATCATTATATTTCACATTAAGATTGTCCATATCTGTCATGCGTTGGTTAAATTGAATTATTTTTGTTTTACTTAAATTGATTCTTAAGTTGTTTTCCTCTAGCCATTTTATAATAGTTTTTAACGAATTATTAATGTCACTTTGGTATGTATCAACGCTTCTCGAAGGTATTGTCACGGTACTGTCATCTGCAAATAAAGTCAATGGTTGTTCAATCCATTCTGGTAAGTCATTAATATAAATTATAAATAACAAGGGACCCAGCACACTACCCTGTGGTACCCCATAACTAACATTTCGCTCTTCTGATCTAAATATCTCGTCATGTTTATTAATTAAATTTATCCTGTTGATTTCTGTTATTTGCCGTCTTTTTTGTAAATAGGATTGAAACAGTTCTAAAACATTACCCCTTATGCCATAAGCTTCTAGTTTTTTTAATAGTGTAGTATGGTGGACATAATCAAACGCCTGCGTCATATCGCAAAAAATTGCGCAGACTGGGTTTCGTTTATCGACATTATTTATGATATTCTGAATAAAATCGTAAATCGCCATATTTATTGTTTTTCTTGGTCTAAATCCCTTTTGTTGCTCACACAGAATATTATATTTGTCAAGGTATTTAAATAGCTCTTTGTGTAGATATTTTTCAAATATTTTTGAAATAACAGAAATCAATGAGACTGGCCTATAATTTTCCACTAGCTCTCTATTTTCCTTTTTAAATAATGGTTTAACAATGGCAATTTTCAAAGCATCTGGGTACACGCCAGCACCTATACTGAGATTAAGTATATAACTTAAATGTACACATAGTTCCTTAGCCACTGATTTAATAATATTTGTGGAGATGCCATCGTAACCAACGCTATTTGTGTTTTTTAGTGACATTATAATTTTAAATATATCATCTGGTAAACTTGGTGCCATGAACATTGATTTACATCTTGTGTATATCTTACGTTGTGGGTTAGGCTGGCTACAGTCATTAATTATGGGCTGTATTTTGTCAACAAAGTAGTTGTTAAACGTTTCAGAAATGTCTTTAGGATCTAATATATTATTATTATTAACTTTAATTTTATCAATTTGCTGGTTGGGAGTATTGAATTTCTTTCGGTTTATTAATTGCCACGTAGTTTTTGCCTTGTTTGCAGCTTTTTCTATTCGGT
The DNA here is from genome assembly GCA_945859665.1 of Anorthoa munda. Lineage (NCBI taxonomy): Eukaryota > Metazoa > Arthropoda > Insecta > Lepidoptera > Noctuidae > Anorthoa > Anorthoa munda. The sequence goes on along the minus strand of OX243894.1, from coordinate 55,379,152 downwards.
AGTTGTTTTGTGCCTTTTGTGTCAGATTTATTATTTTTTTATATAATTTAGAATAGTTGACCAACTTTATTTTATTGTCACGGCTCGGGTTTAATCTCAGTTGCCATAGAAGGTTCCTTTTCTTTTATCTATATATATATAATTTTAATATCATATAAATATAATTTTTATTTTGAACGTTCATCGTCAAACAGTGGAGTAATCCCTAGACTACGTTTGTATGGAAGAATTATCGACTAGTGTAACCTTAAGCCATTTTTTTGATGCTACGTATTTTGCTAATATGGGATTGATCAAAAACATTTAACTTCAATCGTTTTTCCAATTTACATTGTACAAATTACTGGTCTGGTTGTATTGGTCGCGATATTTTGTAAGAAAGGATATAAATATATATCACTATATGTCTGGAGGTCGATTAGGCCTCTCTGGCCTCTCTCTCTTATTTTGTCTTTTGATGGTTAGTCTTTCGGTCGCAGATTTAGCATGCAAGTTATTGTGATTTGTAACTGTTTTACATTTGTTTCCTTCTAATTGTTCGATGTCTGTTTTTGAACACTTAATTACTCCAAATCTAACAGTAACTATTTGTTTGGATATATTCAGATTACACTTCTAATTAAGTACTGTTTGATAACCTTACTTGTCTAATTGATTGCCTAACTCACTTGGTTATCATAGCTGGTTTGGTTGCCTAAAGATATGTTGCTAATACTCGCAAAATAAAATAATAATGCCAATAAATGAATTAATCTAGTACGTATAGTCAACCACACGTCGAAGCAACATTTGAACGTCGACAGCCGCCGTTTCTGCTTCAAATCAACATGCTTTTGTTATATTGGCATGCAGTCGTCAGTACTATAAAAGGAAAAGATGAACAACGACTTGCGTAGGCGCACCGTAATAACAGATCGATGCATCGCACTCCGCGCACCGGTCATTGCCAAGGTGTGTAAGGATGGGACATGTCATTTGGCACTATTTTTAACCCCCATCGGAAAAAGTGGGGTATTGTAAATTTGACGTATGTACTTGTGAATTTTTATATCTGTTTGTGACATCACTGACATCATAGCTCCTAAAGGGATGACCCGATTTTTAACAAGTTAAATTAAAACCCCGACATATTTTTACCTTACATAGTTACATGTTGTTAGGTACATGTATTAGCGCGGTAAACATTAATTAACAAGTTAAATTAAAACCCCGACATATTTTTACCTTACATAGTTACATGTTGTTAGGTACATGTATTAGCGCGGTAAACATTAATTAACAAGTTAAATTAAAACCCCGACATATTTTTACCTTACATAGTTACATGTTGTTAGGTACATGTATAAGCGCGGTAAACATTAATTAACAAGTTAAATTAAAACCCCGACATATTTTTACCTTACATAGTTACATGTTGTTAGATACATGTATTATCGCGGTAAACATTAATTAACAAGTTAAATTAAAACCTCGACATATTTTTACCTTACATAGTTACATGTTGTTAGGTACATGTATTAGCGCGGTAAACATTAATTAACAAGTTAAATTAAAACCCCGACATATTTTTACCTTTCATAGTTACATGTTGTTAGGTACATGTATTAGCGCGGTAAACATTAATTAACAAGTTAAATTAAAACCTCGACATATTTTTACCTTACATAGTTACATGTTGTTAGGTACATGTATTAGCGCGGTAAACATTAATTAACAAGTTAAATTAAAACCCCGACTTATTTTTACCTTACATAGTTACATGTTGTTAGGTACATGTATTAGCGCGGTAAACATTAATTAACAAGTTAAATTAAAACCCCGACATATTTTTACCTTACATAGTTACATGTTGTTAGGTACATGTATTAGCGCGGTAAACATTAATTAACAAGTTAAATTAAAACCCCGACATATTTTTACCTTACATAGTTACATGTTGTTAGGTACATGTATTAGCGCGGTAAACATTAATTAACAAGTTAAATTAAAACCCCGACATATTTTTACCTTACATAGTTACATGTTGTTAAATACATGTATTAGCGCGGTAAACATTAATTAACAAGTTAAATTAAAACCCCGACATATTTTTACCTTACATAGTTACATGTTGTTAGGTACATGTATTAGCGCGGTAAACATTAATTAACAAGTTAAATTAAAACCCCGACATATTTTTACCTTACATAGTTACATGTTGTTAGGTACATGTATTAGCGCGGTAAACATTAATTAACAAGTTAAATTAAAACCCCGACATATTTTTACCTTATATAGTTACATGTTGTTAGGTACATGTATTAGCGCGGTAAACATTAATTAACAAGTTAAATTAAAACCCCACATATTTTTGTTTCATGCTACATAATTTACCTAGTGGTAGACACGCTTCGATTGACAATCTATTGAACACGTAATTATGACACGATATCTTGCGACAATCGCTCGATTGAAACAGTAAAACGCCCATAACTTTTGAACGGCTGAACCGATTTTCATCAAACATAGCTAAGAACACTCTCGATAAAGTCACCATTCAAACAAAATCAAACGGTTCATCCGTTTAGGAGCTATGATGCCACAGACTGATACACAAATACACAGATACACAAGTCAAACTTATATCGCCCCTCTTTTTCCGTCGGGGGTTAAAAATTGTGTTAACACCCCACAAGCACTTTTTTTTCTACCTAAACTCAAATTAAATGTTCAACAAGGTAGGCTAGTCCACTTCACCTTTTGACCCTGACTGATAGTTGTACAACACAAAAACGGAACTTGTTATGTTTTAAATACTCATATAATATAATACTAGTTATGTTAATATCATGAGTTAAGTACGTAGGAATGGTAAAATATAACAAATAGTTTCGTGCAATTTGCTTTGTGTGAGTTTTCGTCAGAATTAATATGTCGTCAGTGTTTTCAAAACTATATACGAAACAATCATAACTATAAGAGCACACACTTGACAATGGTTTCCTCGTATATTTTAAAAACACATAGCTTTTTTGTTCGATTTACCACCCATACGCACAAAACGTTTTGAGGTTACTTTTATTATGCGTACAGCTAAGGAGTGAAAATTCCCTGCCGGAGTCTATGTTTCCCGATAGCTACAATCTAGGAGTATTTAAGACGACGACAAACGCCAACGACCTTGTGGGAACAAAACGCGCACTTGTTTCACACCCGCGCGACCGAAAATTTTGTAGCTTTTTGTACTTTCCTTATTATTCTATGACTTTAAAAAAAAAAGCCTCAGATCAAAATGTAGATGATTAAATTGTCTTTGAGGTGGTGTTGATTTTATTAAAATACGCCCAGTGGTTTTGGTACGATTGTCGTGTTTTTGTCCATTTTAGACATAACTTTACAAATTAATTACAGTATGTTATACGAATAAAACTCAAAATTTGCTTAGATCAAATTATTAAGAAAATGGTCTAATATAACAACAATTTTTTCCAAAAAACTACGACTAGCCATTTAGACGTGATTCTCATTTTAAAATCAGCTACTCAAGGGAATATGCGCCTTAAGTCAAGAGTGAATGGGTTTTTCCTAGGCAAGCGTGCTTCACCCGTCTACCAAATCATCGCTTACCAACAGGTGAGATAGTGGTCAAGCGCGAGTCTATAGGTAGATAACAAAAAATATATTTTTTCTTTGTGTTCTTAAAAATACAAAAAAGAAAATCATCGTAGATGGGAAGTGTAGTCAAGCGATATCGAAAATCACGTGATCAATCCATTACATTTTGGCATTTCGTCTGCCGCCTTCGCTGACATCACATGCCACCTTTAGAGCCTCTGGTCAGCTTCTGGTCAGGGTTACCGGTAAATGATAGTTAACCTTTTTCTGAAAACGTAACTAAATTATCACATCATCAGCCTATTAATGTTCCCACTGCTGGGACACAGGTCTCCTCTCTGTGAGAGGGAATGGGCCGTAACCCACCACGCGGGCCCAGTGCGGGTTGGTAGATGTCACATGTCTTCGAATTTTTGGTTCTAGGTTTTTGGTTTCCTCACGATGTTTTCCTTCACCGTTTTGAGAGCAGTGGTGATGAAATAATTTACACAAAGTAAAGCGCCTGCCTGGGCTCGAACCCACGACCTACAACTTGTAAGTCGCGGCCGATACCACTGGGCCACCACTGCTCATACTAAATTATAGTTTTATTGCATTCAAAGTACCTACTAACAAACAAGACACTGGTAGGTAACTTATTATGGAAGCAGGAAAACGAACACAATAAATACCGAATTATTAATAGGAAACTATAATAGAGATCAGATCAGATCACCAGATGATCTAATATGAATTTATTGCACCATACATATATATGTGACATCAATTACATAGGTAATCCCTGTATATGTATGCAGTTTAATTTATAAACTAATGCTTTAAAAATATTGCGCTACTATGCTTATAAAACTGGATCCTGTCGCAAACTTTTCTTGCACTACGGGGACAAGGGATCAACCTTACTCTATGTAGATGCATTGTAAACTTTAATAGCTTGTATTCTTTACTTCAGAATACTCTAGATAATACTGCATAAACTATATTTAAAAGAAATACAAAGTGCCTAACCTGACCCTGTAAAACAGGTATTTAAATTCTGTCCTAAGCCTGCAGGAACCCTGTAAATCGTGGCACAAAAAAGGCACCCATTAACTCGGCAAATAGATCCACTACTGGTAATAAGAATCTCTCAAGCTGCCAAATAGATCCACTACTTAAAATAAGAATCTATCAAGCTGCGTAACAGCATCTGGTCTTCGGCTTTCTGAATTTAGTCTGCCCAAGGTACCAAACCATGGGATCGGCTTTTATAGTCTTCTCGGATGCAGTATGTTACATGGAGAAACTGCCTGACCTCCACAATCCAGTAACTGGACAACACGATACCCATGCTGTGCTGTGAAATGTTCTGAAGCTGGCTCTAAACACAAATTATCATGTAAATCGCCATTCAAAATTCAATAATCTGTATTTTCCAGCTTCAAAACTCAAAATGTTGACATCACTACATAGCCATTGGAGCGGCCTATAAGTAGCCTATCAAGTTGCACACTCAAACCTGATTCAACCATCATTATAAATACACACACATACATATGTATTGACAATAAACACAAACATACACAAAAGCAAAATGATACAGTAGTGTCGATACTCTTATGAAGGACAGACTGTAAAATAAATAAGAATTGTTAAAATAAAAATTTTGTAGGTTTTTTTTTATAAGAAAATAGTAATTTATTAAAAAAATAATAGTAAAAGTGAAAGGATTTTGTCGGAAGTGTTGTAATTGTAGTGTTTATCAGTGTATCCAGCGGTTGAGGTCAATTGTTTTAAAAGGTACGTACGAGGTTTTTGTTTTTTAGTGTTATTTTAAGTTAAATGAGAACGCGGATTCGCACTTCCCATTTACTTTAAAAGTAACGTTTGCATTCTAATATCAGTCATCAATATCGCCAACAATTAAAATATTATCTTCTTTTCGTATGAGGTTTGGCCTCCTCTGGTGTCAGAGTTAATTAAGCCGCCTCTGGGAACCCCACAGGCCTATGAATTAAAATTATATTCTGTCTTGCCAACATTTTGACTAGTTGTTGGATTGTTGGGATTGATTGTCGCCGAGGTGAGATTGTGATTGAATTCGAACGGATTTAAAATAGATTAGTACCTAGAATTATACTACAGGAAAGTTGGCCTTCAGAAATGTGATACAAAATTGATAATATTCGCGTGTAATTATAATAATAATATTAGATGTTGCCCGCGACTTCGTCCGCGTCAAACTCGTATAAAATATTTTTTTAGTTTCCCGCCGGAACTATGAATTTTCTCGTGATCAAACGTAGCCTATGTTACTCGTTATTACATCAGCTATCTACCAGTAAAAGTTCCGTCAAAATCGGTCCAGTCGTTTCGGAGATTACTTGGAACAAACAGACAGACAGACAAAAATCTTAAAAATTGCTTATTTGTTGTTAGTACCGTATATACTTTCACGTGCATTCAATAAAACGTTGTTATTTTGATATTACATACAGACACTTCAATTGTATTTATTTGTATAGATGATAAAGTGCTTTTCAATATATAACTTTAGCACGGTGGTAGGGTACTTTGTAGTACCCGCCTGGCTGGCAACCACCCTCAAGTTGAAAATCTGTCGCCAAGCACCTTCCGGTGTGTTCCGACAGCAGCACTTGAGAGCCAGTTCCCTTCTAGGCTTTGTGTGCTTACCACCATCGGCCACATCATCACTGACCACGGTGAGATTGTGGTCAAACACAGGCCTATACATAGTAAAAAAAATAAAAAAAAATAAATAAAAATAACTTTTCCACAAAAAAATAAACCATCTTCAAAAGTAAAACACTAAAAAGTGCAAAATGACACCGGCTAACGAAACGAAAGCTATTTTGCACTTTTTAGTGTTTTACTTTTGAAGATGGTTTATTTTTTTATGAAAACAGTTTATATATCTCCCTTTTTAGGGTTCCGTACTCAAAGGGTAAAAACGGGACCCTTTTACTAGCAATCCTCTATCTGTCTGTCTGTCTCTCCGTCTGCCACCAGGCTGTATCTCATGAACCGGTATAGCTAGACAGTTGAAATTTTCACAGATGATGTATTTCTGTAGCCGCTATAACAACAAATACTAAAAACAGAATTAAATAAATATTTAAGTGGGGCTCCCATACAACAAACGTGTTATTTTGCTGTTTTTTAGGGTTCCGTACCCAAAGGGTAAAATCGGGACCCTATTACTAAGACTTCGCGATCCGTCTGTCTGTCTGTCCGTCTGTCTCCAGGCTGTATCTCATGAACCGTGATAGGTAGACAGTTGAAATTTTCACAGATGATGTATTTCTGTTGCCGCTATAACAACAAATACTAAAAACAGTATAAAGTAATTATTAAAGGGGGGCTCCCATACAACAAACGCGATATTTTTGCCGTTTTTTGCTCGATATTAATAACGGCAACAGGTAGACGCCTGAAATATTCACAGAATGTTTAGTGTAATATTTACTTCAAAAAATAATAATTAATAAATTAAAATAAAATAAATTAAGGGGGGCTCCCATACAACAAACGTGATTTTTATGCAGTGTTTTGCGATAATGGTACGGAACCCTTCGTGTGCGAGTCCGACTCGCACTTGGCCGGTTTTTTCGATAATGGTACGGAACCCTTCGTGCGCGAGGCCGACTCGCACTTGGCCGGATTTTAGGGTTCCGTACCCAAAGGGTAAAAACGGGACCCTATTACTAAGACTTCGGGATCCGTCTGTCTGTCTGTCTGTCTGTCTGTCCGTCCGTCTGTCACCAGGCTGTATCTCATGAACCGTGATAGCTAGATAGTTGTAATTTTCACAAATGATGTATTTCTGTTGCCGCTATAATAACAAATACTAAAAACAGTATAAAATAAATATTTAAGAGGGGCTCCCATACAACAAACGTGATATTTTTGCCGTTTTTTGCTCGATATTAATAACGGCAACAAGTAGACGCTTGAAATATTCACAGAATGTTTAGTTGTATATTCTCATCAAAAAATAATAATTATTAAATTCAAATAAAATAAATTAAGGGCGGCTCCCATACAACAAACTTGATTTTTTTGCAGTGTTTTGCGATAATGGTACGGAACCCTTCGTGTGCGAGTCCGACTCGCACTTGGCCGGTTTTTAGGGTTCCGTACCCAAAGGGTAAAAACGGGACCCAATTACTGAGACTTCGCGGTCCGTCTGTCTGTCTGTCTGTCACCGGGCTGTATCTCATGAACCGTGATAGCTAGACAGTTGAAATTTTCACAGATGATGTATTTCTGTTGCCGCTATAACAACAAATAATAAAAACAGAATAAACTAAATATTTTAGTGGGGCTCCCATACAACAAACGTGATCTTTTTGCCGTTTTTTGCAATAATGGTACGGAACACTTCGTGCGCGAGTCCGACTCGCACTTGGCCAGTTTTTTAATATACTCAGCCTTATTTGAATTGTTGGTTTTGATGTTGAATATCTCAGATACGCTTAGAAAGTATTACATTTCAGGTTTTAAGCCCGAAACCTGCATTTATAATACCAGTAACCGAATAAAATCAATACCATTGCAAACAATAACAAATATAGATCTAATACTGTAGGTAAAACATAGTCTTACTATGCAAGTAAATAATAATACCTAGGTACTTAATGACTCAACTGTGTTGATGTTAATAGTCCGATAGATAATAATAATGCAAATAATTTCATATTAACATTTGCCAGCGGCTTCGCCCGCGTAAATGACGAAAATTATCTCTCGGAGCAGTATCCTATGAGACTCGAGATAAGCAAAAACAAAAAAGAAATTATTTGTGACCCGCACAGGAGACACCACATAAACAAAAACAAAAAATATTTATTTGTGACCCGCACAGGAGACACCACATAAACAAAAACAAAAATATTTATTTGTGACCCGCACAGGAGACACCACATAAACAAAAACAAAAAATATTTATTTGTGACCCGCACAGGAGACACGAGATAAGCATATACAAAAATAATATTCATTTGCGACCCGCACAGGAGACACGAGATAAGAAAAAAAAATTTAAAATATTTGTGGCCCGCACAGGACACAAGATAAGCTAAAACAAAAATTAAAAATATTTGTGGCCCGCACAGGAGACAAGCAAAAACAAAAAAATTATATTTGTGACTCGCATAGGAGACAAGCAAAAACAAAAAAAAAATCTGACCCGCACTGGAGACATGAGATAAGCAACAATAAAAAAATATTTATTTGAAATTTTTTATTTATTTTTTTTTTGCACAGGAGAAACGAGATAAGTAAATACAAAAATAATATTCATTTGCGACCCGCACAGGAGACACGAGATAAGCAAAAAAAAAACAAAACAATAATAAAAAAAAGAAACCCAAAGACATAACCCTTTCCTTGCAGCCGGATAAAAAGAGAGAAGCGATTGGAAAAAAGCCAAATAAGTATGGGATTGCACGTGATCAATTCTGAAATCTGACATTTCGGCCATTCGCCATCGCTGATACTCGTATAATGACATTTTATCTAGAGCGTGCTGAAAAAAAGTGTACAAAAAAGTTTCGGAAAAGTGATCGGTTCCCATTAATTCTTATAAAAAAAAATTGTTTCACAAATTGATAGGTAGGGTAGGGTAGTTAGGTAAGTAGGTATGTAGGGTAGGGTAGGGTAGGTAGGTATGTAGGGTAGGGTAGAGTAGGTAGGTTGATATTTAGGGCAAGTGTGTAGGTAGGTAGCCAGATGACGGAAGCGAAGCCGCGAGGGACAGTTAGTGTCTAATAAAGCTGATATTGAAAATTTTTTCCTCAAACAATCAAAACAAATTTGCAATAAACCATAAATAAGGTAATCTGTAAAATGGTTTTTCCATATTTCTGGCAAAACTAAAACTGTGCATTTTTCCTGGCATAAAAAGTAGCCAGACGAGTGTTTGTCAGTAGTACAAGATAAAATTACAAATTAAAAAAAACCCCGATTTTAATTTTTATTTCATGCTTTTATTTTAAACTACATATAATGTACCTAGTAGCAGACACGCTTCAATCGACAAACTATTGAAACACGTAATAATGACACGATATCTTGCGAAAAAATCCAGATTTAAAGAGTAAAATGTGAATAACTTTGAACGACTAAACCGATTTTATTCAAACATAGCTAAGAACACTCTCGACAAAGTCACCTTTCAAACAAAAAAAATACTAAATCAAAATCAGTTCATCTGTTTAGGCGCTATGATGCCACACAGATACACAGCAACACACGTCAAACTTATAACACCCCTCTTTTTCCGTCGGGGGTTAAAAAGTAAATATATTGACTGAGTAGTGAAGTGACGGTGCAGCTTTGAAAGATTTTTTTTGTAATCGGTTCTATTGTGCGGGACAAAAATTTGTTTTTATTCCAACCACATTTTTTTTTTTTAGTCGTAGTATACATCTGGTTTTGGTCAGCCAGCTCGCAAATACGTTTCCTCCGACTGCACAGCATGATTTTCATCTTGTTTACGTCTTTTTAGGTCGCTTTTTAAGCAGTCGGGATTTTAGATTTTTTAAATTAATTTTGTATCTCTGCCGACATTCACGAGTATTCGATCAGGTAGGAATTTGAATGGATCATCACGAAACGGATAATGTGCTTTGCTCACTGAGTGTTCGTTTACATTATGTTTTCCCAGGAGAAACTTGCAAAATCTACCTATTAACCCGACTGCTAAAGGAGGGTAATGTACTTATCAGTCTATGTATGTATGTTCGTTCCTATGTGGCGTTCTAAAGACCAAACGCGTTGGTTGATTTTAATGATTCTTACGACAATCGGTTCGTGAATTTCTTTCGTCAAACCTTGCGAGTGTCATTGGCTACATTAAAATTTGAAAATAGATTAAAATGCTCCTTAAGTCGGTTAACAAAAATTGCGACTTTTGGGCGCCATATTGTGGGAGCCCAATTTTCTTTTTCTTCCAAGCTCATCCTGAGGGTATCAAAATAAAGGGTTTTAAGTGGTGATTTCAAAAATAAATAACACTTAAATGTTTAAAAGAAACAAATTCAAAAAAAAAATATTAACAAAAAATTATAAATAAAAAAAGTTAATTCAAAAAATCAAAAAAGCACTTCGTTAAGCAGAATAGAATAGAATAGAATAGAATGCATTTATTTGTCAGAATATTGTACAAAGCTGTTATGAGAATTATATATTACGATCATAATATTCTGCCGTTTCCGGCGTACAAATATGGTTTGTAAAATTATGGGGCATCATTACATTAAAATTAAGTCATTAGAATTACAAATAATTTAAATAAATTGAACAATAATATAGTTGTAAAAGAGATTAATTATATAAGTCAAAATTCAATGAAGTCAAGGAGATAAAATATGATTTAAATTCAAATATTTAAGGTAAATTTTTCATTCATAAAATCTTCAGTTGAGTAATAACATTTGCTTAAAAGAAAGTTAAATAATTTAAATGTAAATGTTCTGAGGCTGAGAGTTTTAAAGCCATCAGGTAATTTGTTATAAACAGTAATAGACATGCAGTATACACCATTAGAAAAAAACTTAATTCTACGCCTAGGAACATTAAGCATATGCACTTTGCGGCTGGGTCTGGATACAACATCGTTATGCAAGTCAAATTCATTTCTGTTTTGGTGTACAAATATACAAATTTCAAAAATATATAGAGCTGGAAGTGGCAGTATTTTGAGTTTTTTAAATAGTGGTACTGTCCAGTGGGTGCGCTCCACAAATTGAGCGTATACATTTTTTCTGAGCACGAAACACTCTATTAAGGTCAACACAATTACCCCATATTATAATGCCGTAACGCAAAACTGATGAGACATAGCCATGGTATGCACACAGTGCCGCATTAACACTAGCCACACGTGTTAATCTATATAAAACGAAAACAAATCTATCTATCTTTTTACATAGATCATCAATATGAGATTTCCAGTTACAGTTTTTGTCAATTATTATCCCCAAGAATTTTGCGTAATCAACCTCTTCTATTGTCTCATTTCCATATTGTATTTTAAGTCGTGGACGCGTACTGTTATATGTCTGGAATTGTATCATTTTTGTTTTCTTAATATTAATATGAAGATTATTGTGTTCAAGCCATGTAATAATTTTATTTAATGTCATGTTTATTTCATTTTGGTACTCAACAATATCATCATTTTCTTTTATAATACTGAGGGTCGTATCGTCAGCGTATAGTATGCAATTGTGGGCAGTTATACCAGGCAAGTCATTAACATATAGCAAGAATAAAGGTGGCCCCAGTATGGTCCCTTGAGGAACACCGCAGTTATTTTCGCGATAATGAGACCTATATGCGAGCTTTTGATTTCCTGATTGTCCCGAAATCTCAACACATTGCTGTCGATGTGTAAGGTAGCTTTCGAGCCATTTCAACGCGTTTCCTCTTATACCATATCGGTCTAATTTATAAATTAACAGTTTATGGTTAACGAAATCAAAAGCCTTGGACATGTCTAGAAAAATGGAGACAATTGGTAGTTTATCATTGAGGCTTTTCGTTATTAATTTTAATAGAGCAAAACAAGCTGTTGTGGTCGATTTATTTTTTCTGAAACCAAATTGATCTTCACTTAGAATTTTGTATTTGGATAAAAAACCGGAAAGTTTTTCATGCATGACCTTTTCAAAGATCTTCGATAATATTGGAATAAGTGTTATGGGGCGGTAATTATTCATATCACTTCTATCACCTTTCTTATGGATTGGTTTAACAATTGAGAATTTTAACCGTGAAGGGAATAAACCTTGCATAAATGACAAATTAATAATGTGGCTAATATGAGTTGATAAAAATGTAGAGCATAATTTAAGGATTTTTGTGTTAATGTCATCATAGCCTGTAGAGTTGGTCGATTTTAAAGAGTTTATTATCTTATATACATTGGTGTCATTAGTTGGGGTCAAATACATAGTATTTGGGTGATAATTCATCTGTGGTGTGTAGTCAATAGATGGGTCAATAGTATTATTAGTAATGTCAATAAAAAAATTGTTAAAAATGTCAGCTATCTTTTCAGGTTGAGTGTAAGTTTGATCATCTAATTGAATTTTATTTATGTTTTGAGAATTTTGTTTTTCGCTGGTATTACTTTTTATTACTTTCCAGGCAGCCTTACATTTGTTGCTGGATTGGGACAAATAACGCGTGTTCTCGCATTTTTGTGCCTGCAACATGCTTCTTTTTAGAATACTATTATATTTACAGTAGGTGTTTTTATGACGTTTTTTATTTGCTGTTGAGAGACGATATTTTAGATATAGACGCCGTTTGTTTATACAACATTTTTTTATGCCTTTTGTCATCCAATTATGTTTTAAGGGCTTAATAGTTATTTTAAACTTGATTTGGGGGAAACATAAATTATAAAATAATAGTAGAATGTCATGGAAATAATTAAATGCAATTTCAGTATCTTCAGTCTGGTAAATATCTGAGAAAGACAATGAAGATAGACAGTTTACAAACTTATCTATATTATCTTGATTAAAATCGCGTCTTTTTTCAAAATAAAATGGTCTTTTAATATTTGCGGTCTCTACCGTTACCTCAAAGCATATAGATTGTCCTGTTTGCAGTCGGGTCTTATGATTTTTTTAAATTAACTGTTTGCCTAATGGTTCAGAGACCTCTGCATGAATCGTTTTAGTGCCCAAATGATGCACATTCATTTCAATTTGGAAAGACCCGTTCTTAGATTACCTGTTTTATGCTTTTATCGCAAATACGTTTTGATTGTTTGAGGAAAATGTTCAATATAACCTTTATTGCAGATTTTATTAGGTGCCATTGACCTGTCGATGCACCCATAAATTCACTCCGTGGTGGTAAGTTCACACCAAATTCTAGAATGATTTCCTCCTTTTTTAAAAAGTTCCGTAAAAAAGGTTGTCATCACAGTCAGTCATTCGTTCATCGTTTAAATTGCTCAACTCTTATACCATCTTCTTCTTCTTTCTCCTGGCTATTGTACCAGTTTATTTGGGGTCAGCCCTCCTAGTACTTCTGCGCCACACCGTACGGTTGCGAGTTGTCTCTTCTGTTGTGTTGCTCGTTATCATGTCATTCTTAATTGTTCGCAGCAGTTCGTTGTTGTTGTTGTGTTTCTTAATTGTTGTTTGATTGGTATAATCACGACCTCTTTTTCAGTCTTCTATGTTCATCACTATTTTGGTCATATGGTCATCCTCTCGCCTCACCACATATTGTCCGTACCAGAACAATTGGGTTTCACTAAGTTTATCGTGTATTTTAGTGACTCTAAAAGTGCCAGAAAAACTCGTTTCGAATTTGCCAATTTTCGAAACTCCACCAGACCAGTGTAGCATCTTCATCTCTGTGGCATTGAGTGTAGCATTCTCATCATTTTGGTCTTATAGTCATCCTCTCGCCTCACCACATATTGTCCGTACCAGAACAAGTGGTTGTCACTAAGTTTATCGTGTATTATAGTGACTCTAAAAGTGCCAAAATAAAATCGTTTCATATATTATCTCTGTGGTGTGAATTTTCTTTTTATCCGTCTTCCTCCGTCGGCCAGCACTCAGATCCATACAGTGTTTGGTCTTACTGTCCTTTAATATACGTTGCCTTAGACTTTAATCGGCATACCAGACAGCGAATCTACATTTCAGCCAGACTGTCTGGATTTTATACAATCATATACAATATTTATAAAGTAACGAGTAGAATGGTTT